>JAPTMU010000261.1:157500-160000 GCA_028583405.1 Pogonophryne albipinna
AGGTGTAGGCAGGGCTGCAGAGGAGGTGAAGGCAGGGCTGCAGAGGAGGTGAAGGCAGGGCTGCAGAGGAGGTGAAGGCAGGGCTGCAGAGGAGGTGAAGGCAGGGCTGCAGAGGAGGTGTAGGCAGGGCTGAAGAGGAGGTGAAGGCAGGGCTGCAGAGGAGGTGTAGGCAGGGCTGCATAGGAGGTGAAGGCAGGGCTGCAGAGGAGGTGTAGGCAGGGCTGCAGAGGAGGTGTAGGCAGGGCTGCATAGGAGGTGAAGGCAGGGCTGCAGAGGAGGTGTAGGCAGGGCTGCAGAGGAGATGAAGGCAGGGCTGCAGAGGAGGTGAAGGCAGGGCTGCAGAGGAGGTGAAGGCAGGGCTGCAGAGGAGGTGTAGGCAGGGCTGCAGAGGAGGTGTAGGCAGGGCTGCAGAGGAGGTGAAGGCAGGGCTGCAGAGGAGGTGTAGGCAGGGCTGCAGAGGAGGTGTAGGCAGGGCTACAGAGGAGGTGTAGGCAGGGCTGCAGAGGAGGTAAAGGCAGGGCTGCAGAGGAGGTGTAGGCAGGGCTGCAGAGGAGGTGTAGGCAGGGCTGCAGAGGAGGTGTAGGCAGGGCTGCAGAGGAGGTGAAGGCAGGGCTGCAGAGGAGGTGTAGGCAGGGCTGCAGAGGAGGTAGGGTTGATCCTGAGGTACAGTTGGGTGTCATCAGCGTATCGATGGAATGATACTCCATGTCGGCTGATGATAGAGCCAAGGGGGAGCATGTAGAGAGTGAAGAGGGTGGGGCCGAGAACTGATCCTTGAGGGACACCACAGGTGACGTCGTGGGTACCCGACTCTGCCTCGCCCAATGAGACGTACTCTGCTCTCCTGGTGAGGTATGATCTGAACCAGTCAAGGGGAGAGTCAGAGAGTCCGATGGTGGAGTGCAGACGATGGAGGAGGATGCCGTGATCGACGGTGTCGAAAGCTGCAGTGAGATCGAGGAGGATGAGGAGAGAGGGAGAGCCAGCATCAGCCGTCATCAGCAGGTCGTTGGTGACCCTGACCAGGGCAGTTTCTGTGCTGTGGCCTGAGCGGAAACCAGACTGGAACTTCTCAAATAGGTTGTTGGAGTTTAGGTGGTCCTGGAGCTGAGCAGCAACTAGTTTTTCCAGCACCTTTGATAGAATAGGAAGGTTGGAAATTGGTCTGTAGTTGGTCAGGACTCCCGGGTCAAGGGAGGGTTTTTTGAGACAAGGTTTTTTGAGACGAGGTTTGATGACAGCGGTTTTTAGGGCAGAGGGGACAGGCCAGCCTGGAGTGAGAGGTTTACGATCTTAGTGATCATGGGGCTCATGGTACAGATGTAAGATTTCACCTGAGCTGACGGAAGGGGGTCCAGGACACAGGTGGAGGGCTTCATCTCCTAACGATGCCCTCAAACGGAGAGATGTCCGTGAAACAGCGATGAGGCTTGTCTGTCCCAGGCTGTGGGTCAGCAGTTGGAACTGGAGGTGCAGAGGGGCTAGAGAGGAGGGAGCGAATGGTGTCAACTTTGTTTATGAAGAAGGCGGCGAAGTTGCTACACTGCTTCTCAGTGGAGTCGGAGTGTAGAGGACTTTGGGGTTTGAGGAGGTGGTTGATGGTGGAGAAGAGTTGCTTGGAGTTTCCAGTACTGTTGTTGATGATGGAGGAGTAGTACTGGGACCGTGCATCTCTAATAAGAGCTCTAATAAGAGCTGATTAACGTGAGCGTGTATGATTTTCAGAATAAGAGCTTACTAATGTGATTTTGTTGGATTTTCAGAATAAGAGCTGACTAATGTGATTTTGTTGGATTTTCAGAATAAGAGCTGATTAATATGAGTATTTTGGATTTACAGAATAAGAGATGATTAATTTGAGCGTGTTGGATTTTCAGAATAAGAGCTGATTAATGTGAGCGTGTTGGATTTTCAGAATAAGAGCTGAAAACTGTGAGCGTGTTGGATTTTCAGAATAAGAGCTGATTAATGTGAGCGTGTTGGATTTTCAGAATAAGAGCTGAATACTGTGAGCGTGTTGGATTTTCAGAATAAGAGTTGATTAATGTGATTGTGTTGGATTTTCAGAATAAATCAAGTTTTATTTATATAGCACATTTATAAACGATGTTTGGTGGAGCCAAAGTGCTGTACATATAATAAAATTAGCCTACAGTAGACACACTTTACAGCAAATACAACAACACAGATTGTTCAGAATATCAGTATGAGAAAAACGACACCCTCTGTCCTTAGACCCTCTGTCCTTAGACCCTCCATCCTTAGACCCTCTATCCGTAGACCCTCTGTCCTTAGACCCTCACATCGTACAAGGAAACACTTCCAGAGAAACCCCACAGTTTAAAGGGAACATGGGAGAAACCTCAGGGAGAGCAACAGAGGAGGGATCCCTCTCCCAGGACGGACAGACGTGCAATAGATGCCGTGTGTAAATCCAAGAGATAATACATTTCACAGCATAGAGACCGAATGTTAGGAAATGCATGTGTCTGTAATAAGA
>JAPTMU010000261.1:165000-225155 GCA_028583405.1 Pogonophryne albipinna
GCAGAGCCTGGAGCGCAGCAGCAGAGCCTGGGTTCTGTCCTCACAGGTGGGGGGCAACATCTGGTACAACCCCATCCCAGAGGAGGAGGGGGGAGCAGGACCCCCACCTGAGGGGGGGCGGGTGTGGAGGAGGAGGGAGGAGCTGAGGGGGGGCAGGCCTGCAGAGAGTCCAGCAGAGGGAGCTAACCCGAGCGTTAGCCATCAGACTGATGACATCACAGAACACACAGGTGAGACTGATGACATCACAGAACACACAGGTGAGACTGATGACATCACAGAACACACAGATGATCAGGTGGTAAACACAAGCTGATACCCCACTGGTGGATTAAAAAACGGAGGTTGCTAACAAGTGTCCAAATGAGACGACACATTAGCCTTAGCCGCCTTTAGCTTCATTGTCTCTCTCTCTCTCTCTGTCCTCAGACTCCGCCCACTCAGACTCTAGCCCCGCCTCCACCAAGAAAGGGGGCATGTCCAGTAGTGTGATTGACAGGCTGCGGTCTCCAGGTACGGTGAGGAAACTCTCCATGAAGATGAAGACACTTCCGGAGCTTCGGCGCAAACTCAGCCTCCGCTCAACACGCGGCCGGGGGGGCGACAGCAGGGCTGGGGGCGACGAGTCGACCAGTAAGAACACAGCGTCGTCAACGTCCAATCAGAACGTGATCAGCAGATATCACCTGGACAGCTCTGCCCCACCAGCCCGACCCCTACGGAGGTCATCGAGAGGACGCTCCGCTAAGGGAGGTAACGAGACCAACACTTACCAATCCAACATCAGATGTTAAACAGGGGTCTAACGGTGTTCCAACATATAGTACAAAAAGCAAGACAGTAATAACGACAAAATGACCGACCAGATGAACACAAACCAACAAACAGACTTCTACCATAGCTCTCGCTAACGAGCTATCCTTAGTGAATCTGAACCTGTGTGTTTCCCTTTAAGGCTACCTTAGCGACGGGGACTCCCCTGAGCTCCTGCCACGGCAACAGGCCCCTCCCCTCGCCTCCCCCCAGGAAACATGTGACGTCAGCTCGTTCCAGATGTACTCGGGCATCGAACCGCCGAGAAACAGCCAGCGGGTCACAGGGCTACTGACTGTCCACCTGCTGGGGCTGGAGGAGCTGAAGAGCAGCGGGTACTATTATTAATAAATATATGATATATTATTATTAAAACACATATTTATTATTATTTAGCATTATTTAGAGTATTCTTGATTGTGATGTTGTCTCTCAGGTGTTCCTGTGATGTTGTCTCTCAGGTGTTCCTGTGGTGTTGTCTCTCAGGTGTTCCTGTGGTGTTGTCTCTCAGGTGTTCCTCTGGTGTTGTCTCTCGGGTGTTCCTGTGGTGTTGTCTCTCAGGTGTTCCTGTGGTGTTGTCTCTCAGGTGTTCCTGTGATGTTGTCTCTCAGGTGTTCCTCTGGTGTTGTCTCTCAGGTGTTCCTGTGGTGTTGTCTCTCAGGTGTTCCTCTGGTGATGTCTCTCAGGTGTTCCTGTGGTGTTGTCTCTCAGGTGTTCCTGTGGTGTTGTCTCTCAGGTGTTCCTCTGGTGTTGTCTCTCAGGTGTTCCTGTGGTGTTGTCTCTCAGGTGTTCCTCTGGTGTTGTCTCTCAGGTGTTCCTCTGGTGTTGTCTCTCAGGTGTTGTCTCTCAGGTGTTCCTGTGATGTTGTCTCTCAGTTGTTCCTGTGATGTTGTCTCTCAGGTGTTCCTGTGATGTTGTCTCTCAGTTGTTCCTGTGATGTTGTCTCTCAGGTGTTCCTCTGGTGTTGTCTCTCAGGTGTTCCTGTGGTGTTGTCTCTCAGGTGTTCCTCTGGTGTTGTCTCTCAGGTGTTCCTCTGGTGTTGTCTCTCAGGTGTTCCTGTGGTGTTGTCTCAAAGGTGTTCCTCTGGTGTTGTCTCTCAGGTGTTCCTGTGGTGTTGTCTCTCAGGTGTTCCTGTGATGTTGTCTCTCAGTTGTTCCTGTGATGTTGTCTCTCAGGTGTTCCTCTAGTGTTGTCTCTCAGGTGTTCCTGTGGTGTTGTCTCTCAGGTGTTCCTCTGGTGTTGTCTCTCAGGTGTTCCTGTGGTGTTGTCTCTCAGGTGTTCCTCTGGTGTTGTCTCTCAGGTGTTCCTGTGATGTTGTCTCTCAGGTGTTCCTGTGATGTTGTCCCTCAGGTGTTCCTCTGATGTTGTCTCTCAGATGTTCCTGTGATGTTGTCTCTCAGGTGTTCCTGTGGTGTTGTCTCTCAGGTGTTCCTGTGGTGTTGTCTCTCAGGTGTTCCTGTGATGTTGTCTCTCAGCTGTTCCTGTGGTGTTGTCTCTCAGGTGTTCCTGTGATGTTGTCTTTCAGGTGTTCCTGTGGTGTTGTCTCTCAGGTGTTCCTGTGGTGTTGTCTCTCAGGTGTTCCTGTGGTGTTGTCTCTCAGGTGTTCCTGTGGTGTTGTCTCTCAGGTGTTCCTGTGGTGTTGTCTCTCAGGTGTTCTGGCAGTAAGCAGGTGTTCCTGGCGATCCAGGTGGACGGAGTCACCAGAGCCCGGACGTCCCAGCTGACCCTCAGAGGCTCCGCCCTCCCTCTGAACCACGCCTTCCACCTGCAGCTGGAGAGAGCTAGACTGCTGCGCCTCCTGCTGCTGACTCCAGGTACTGCACCTGTCTCACCTGTCTGCTGCTGACTCCAGGGCCTTTTCTCATTCCACTGATTTCCCCTCCTCGACTCCTCGACCTGAAATGGTTTTCAGCGCACCATGTTGAAGGACATCTCATTTCTCTAACTGCACTTCGAGGACCGAGGATCGAGCGTCGATGAGGCTCTCTGGAGGAGCTCTAACCGAGGAGAGAGGAGAGAGGAGAGAGGAGAGAGGAGGCTCTCTGGAGGAGCTCTAACCGAGGAGAGAGGAGAGAGGAGAGAGGAGAGAGGAGGCTCTCTGGAGGAGCTCTAACCGAGGAGACACTGATGGTTCCTCCACGGCTCCTTCGCGGATGCATTTCCGGCAACAGAGATGTTTCAAAGAGGCGTGACGCACGGCCGGACTGATCACAGCCAATCACAGCTCTTGAACCATCTGTGCTGTTGTATTTGCTGTAAAGTGTCTCTACTGTAGGCTATTTTTATTATATGTTCAGCACTTTGGCTCCACCAAACATCCTTTATAAATGTGCTATATAAATAAAACTTGATTTGATTTGCATGCATCCCCTGGATATTATTTTAGTAACTGCTCTCATCGTGACGCGATGTTTCCAGAGAGAACAGCTGAGAGGTCCGTGCAGAAAGCAGAGCAGTGTGTATAATATATATCACTCAGTAGAACAGGCCTACTCTCTTTGCTTTAGTTTAGTAGATATCTACAAACAAAGAGTCCAGATGTTTCTAAGACCATTTAGTGCTTCACAAAATAAAATTGTGTGTGTGTGTGTGTGTGTGTGTGTGTGTGTGTGTGTGTGTGTGTGTGTGTGTGTGTGTGTGTGTGTGTGTGTGTGTGTGTGTGTGTGTGTGTGTGTGTGTGTGTGTGTGTGTGTGTGTGTGTGTGTGTGTGTGTGTGTGTGTGTGTGTGTGTGTGTGTGTGTGTGTGTGTGTGTGTGTGTGTGTGTGTGTGTGTGTGTGTGTGTGTGTGTGTGTGTGTGTGGTAGGTACAGTGTGTAGGTGTGTGTGTGTGGTACGGTGTGTGTGTGGTACAGTGTGTAGGTGTGTGTGTGGTACAGTGTGTATGTGTGTGGTACAGTGTGTGTGTGTGGTACAGTGTGTGTGTGTGGTACAGTGTGTGTGTGTGTGTGGTACAGTGTGTGTGTGTGTGTGTGTGTGGTACAGTGTGTGTGTGTGTGTGGTACAGTGTGTAGGTGTGTGTGTGGTACAGTGCGTAGATGCGGCGGACAGACGGGTCTCAGTTGGTTTGGGGTCCTCTGCTTGCTTATGTAAATACAACTTTTGGCCCGTAATTTCAATTCCCCATTTTAGCGACCAGAGAGGGGGGGGGGGGGGCGATATATCCAGTCTCTGATAGTGTTACGTTATTATGAGAGTGCTCTCATACTTGTTTGATTCTGAAATGTGATATATTTATATAAATATGTGTGTGTGTGTGTGTGTCCGCATCTGTAGCCTGTTATTGTCTCATTATACCGCACTGTGAATGAATTAAAGTAAATATATAAGTCGTCATGAACACATCTGTCCATCAGACTGCTTCCCGTCCTCGACTCCTCTCTCCTCGGTTCCCCTCCTCTCTCCCCGGTTCCCCTCCTCGACTCCTCTCTCCTCGGCTCCCCTCCTCGATTCCTCTCTCCTCGACTCCTCTCTCCTCGGGTCCCCTCCTCGGGTACTCTCTCCTCGACTCCTCGGCTCCTCTCTCCTTGGCTCCCCTCCTCGGCTCCTCTCTCCTCGGTTCCCCTCCTCGACTCCTCTCTCCTCGGCTCCCCTCCTCGACTCCTCTTTCCTCTGCTCCCCTCCTCGAATCCTCTCTCCTCGGCTCCTTCGCTCGCATCTCCTGTGGGCGGGACTAAGAGACAAGGAGGGGAGTTAGAGAAATGAGAAAGGGCCCCGGTACTGTACCTGTCTGCAGCTCACCTGTCTGCTGCTCACCTGTCTGCAGCTCACCTGTCTGCAGCTCACCTGTCTGCAGCTCACCTGTCTGCAGCTCACCTGTCTGCTGCTCACCTGTCTGCTAATCACCTGTCTGCAGCTCACCTGTCTACTGCTCACCTGTCTGCAGCTCACCTGTCTGCAGCTCACCTGTCTGCTGCTCACCTGTCTGCTGCTCACCTGTCTGCAGCTCACCTGTCTGCAGCTCACCTGTCTGCAGCTCACCTGTCTGCTGCTCACCTGTTTGCAGCTCACCTGTCTGCTGCTCACCTGTCTGCTGCTCACATGTCCCACCTGTTCTTCTGCAGTGTGAATAAAGGTGTTGAAGTTTTCTTCTGTGGTTTTAGCTCCTCCTGCAGGAGGACCATCAGACCCCCCCCCAAGGAACAGGGTCTGTGCTCTGGGGGGGGTCTGCATCCCCCCGCTCTTTAAAGGTGACTTACAACCCCCCCTCCCTATACTACTGTACTGCACAGACATAAACATTATGATCATTCAAGGTGTGTGTTTCATTCAAGGTGTGTGTTTCATTAAAGGTGTGTGTTTCAGGGAGTCGCAGTCAGCAGCTGTGTGTGAGGCTGGAGCCCCGAGGACTGATCTACCTGAAGCTGTCTCTGCAGGAGAACTGGGACAACCAGGTAACAGCAGTACTACCAATACCTCTACTACCAATACTACTACTACCAATACTACTACTACCAATACTCCTACTGCCAACACCACCAATACTTCTACTACCAATACTTCTACTACCAATACTACTACTACCAATACTTCTACTGCCAACACTACCAATACACCTACTGCCAACACCACCAATACTTCTACTACCAATACTACTACTACCAATACTTCTACTACCAATACTACTACTACCAATACTTCTACTACCAATACTACTACTACCAATACTTCTACTGCCAACACTACCAATACTCCTACTGCCAACACCACTAATACTTCTACTACCAATACTACTACTACCAATACTTCTACTACCAATACTACTACTACCAATACTTCTACTACCAATACTACTACTACTACCAATACTTCTACTACCAATACTACTACTACCAATACTTATACTGCCAATACTTCTACTACCAATACTACCAATACTACTACTACTACCAATACTCCTACTGCCAATACTACCAATACTTCTACGACCAACACTACCAATACTGTTACTGCCAACACCACCAATACTTCTACTACCAATACTACTACTACCAATACACCTACTACCA
This sequence comes from Pogonophryne albipinna, assembly GCA_028583405.1. Taxonomy (NCBI): domain Eukaryota; kingdom Metazoa; phylum Chordata; class Actinopteri; order Perciformes; family Artedidraconidae; genus Pogonophryne; species Pogonophryne albipinna. Next base: position 170,820 of record JAPTMU010000261.1, read on the forward strand.
ATACTTCTACTACCAATACTACTACTACTACCAATACTTCTACTACCAATACTACTACTACCAATACTTATACTGCCAATACTTCTACTACCAATACTACCAATACTACTACTACCAATACTCCTACTGCCAATACTACCAATACTTCTACGACCAACACTACCAATACTGTTACTGCCAACACCACCAATACTTCTACTACCAATACTACTACTACCAATACTCCTACTGCCAACACCACCAATCAATCAATCAATCAATGTTTATTTATAGCCCAATATCACAAATGTTACATTTGTCTCAGTGGACTCACAGTTTGTACAGAATATCAGTATGACAATACGACACCCTCTGTCCTTAGACCCTCTGTCCTCAGACCCTCTGTCCTTAGACCCTCTGTCCTTAGACCCTCTGTCCTTACACCCTCTGTCCTTAGACCCTCTGTCCTTAGACCCTCTGTCCTTAGACCGTCTGTCCTTAGACCCTCTGTCCTTAAACCCTCTGTCCTTAGACCCTCACATCGTACAAGGAAACACTTCCAGAGAAAACCCACAGTTTAAAGGGAACATGGGAGAAACCTCAGGGAGAGCAACAGAGGAGGGATCCCTCTCCCAGGACGGACAGACGTGCAATAGATGCCGTGTGTAAATCAAAGAGATAATACATTTACAACATAGGTAGTCCAAATGTTTGGAAATGCAATACTTCTACTACCAATACTACTACTACCAATACTCCTACTGCCAATACTACCAACACTTCTACTACCAACACTACGACTACCAATACTTCAACTGCCAATACTTCTACTACCAATACTCCTACTACCAATACTCCTACTGCCAATACTACTAATACTTCTACTACCAACACTACCAATACTCCTACTGCCAACACCACCAATACTTCTACTACCAATACTACTACTACCAATACTCCTACTGCCAATACTACCAATACTTCTACTACCAACACTACTACTACCAATACTTCTAGTGCCAATACTTCTACTGCCAATACTTCTACTACCAATACTCCTACTGCCAATACTTCTACTACCAATACTACCAATACTACTACTACCAATAGTCTTACTGCCAATACTACCAATACTTCTAATACCAACACTAATACTACCCATACTCCTACTGCCAATACTACCAATACTTCTACTACCAACACTACCAATTCTCCTACTGCCAATACTACCAATACTTCTACTACCAACACCACCAATACTACTACTACCAATACTTCTACTACCTATACTACCAATACTTCTACTACCAATACTTCTACTACCAACACTACCAATACTTCTACTAACAATACTACTACTACCAATACTTATACTACCAATACTTCTACTGCCAATACTTCTACTGCCAATACTTCTACTACCAATACTCCTACTGCCAATACTTCTACTACCAATACTACTACTACCAATACTCCTACTGCCAATACTACCAATACTTCTACTACCAACACTAACAATACTCCTACTGCCAACACCACCAATACTTCTACTACCAATACTACTACTACTAATACTTCTACTACCAATACTACTACTACTACCAATACTCCTACTGCCAACACTACCAATACTCCTACTGCCAACACCACCAATAATTCTACTACCAATACTACTACTACCAATACTTCTACTACCAATACTACTACTACCAATACTTCTACTACCAATACTACTACTACCAATACTTCTAATACCAATACTACTACTACCAATACTCCTACTGCCAATACTTCTACTACCAATACTACTACTACCAATACTCCTACTACCAACACTACCAATACTGTTACTGCCAACACTACCAATACTACTACTACCAATACTCCTACTGCCAATACTATCAATAATTCTACTACCAACACTACTACTACCAATACTTCTACTGCCAATACTTCCACTGCCAATACTTCTACTACCAATACTCCTACTGTCAATACTACCAATACTTTTAATACCAACACTACCGATACTCCTACTGCCAATACTATCAATAATTCTACTACCAACACTACTACTACCAATACTTCTACTACCAATACTCCTACTGCCAATACTTCTACTACCAATACTACTACTACCAATACTCCTACTACCAACACTACCAATACTGTTACTGCCAACACCACCAATACTACTACTACCAATACTCCTACTGCCAACACCACCAATACTTCTACTACCAACACTACTACTACCAATACTTCTACTGCCAATACTTCCACTGCCAATACTTCTACTACCAATACTCCTACTGTTAATACTACCAATACTTTTAATACCAACACTACCGATACTCCTACTGCCAACACCACCAATACTTCTACTACCAATACTAATATTACCAATACTTCTACTGCCAATACTTCCACTGCCAATACTTCTACTACCAATACTCCTACTGTTAATACTACCAATACTTTTAATACCAACACTACCGATACTCCTACTGCCAACACCACCAATACTTCTACTACCAATACTAATACTACCAATACTCCTACTGCCAATACTACCAATACTTCTACTACCAACACTACCAATACTCCTACTGCCAATACTACCAATACTTCTACTACCAACACCACCAATACTACTACTACCAATACTTCTACTACCTATACTACCAATACTTCTACTACCAATACTTCTACTACCAACACTACCAATACTTCTACTACCAATACTTCTACTACCAATACTACTACTACCAATACTTCGACTGCCAATACTTCTACAGCCAATACTTCTACTACCAATACTTCTACTACCAACACTACCAATAATTCTACTACCAATACTTCTACTACCAATACTACTACCACCAATACTTATACGACCAATACTTCTACTACCAATACTTCTACTACCAATACTACTACTACCAATACTACTACTACCAATACTTATACTACCAATACTACCAATACTCCTACTGCCAATACTTCTACTACCAATACTACCAATACTTCTACTACCAATACTTCTACTACCAACACTACCAATACTTCTACTAACAATACTACTACTACCAATACTTCTACTACCAATACTTCTACTGCCAATACTTCTACTGCCAATACTCCTACTACCAATACTTCTACTACCAATACTACTACTACCAATACTCCTACTGCCAATACTACCAATACTTCTACTACCAACACTAACAATACTCCTACTGCCAACACCACCAATACTTCTACTACCAATACTACTACTACTAATACTTCCAATACTACTACTACTACCAATACTTCTACTGCCAACACTACCAATACTCCTACTGCCAACACCACCAATAATTCTACTACCAATACTACTACTACCAATACTTCTACTACCAATACTACTACTACCAATACTTCTACTGCCAATACTTCTACTACCAATACTCCTACTGCCAATACTTCTACTACCAATACTACTACTACCAATACTCCTACTACCAACACTACCAATACTGTTACTGCCAACACCACCAATACTACTACTACCAATACTCCTACTGCCAATACTATCAATAATTCTACTACCAACACTACCAATACTCCTACTGCCAACACCACCAATACTTCTACTACCAACACTACTACTACCAATACTTCTACTGCCAATACTTCCACTGCCAATACTTCTACTACCAATACTCCTACTGTCAATACTACCAATACTTTTAATACCAACACTACCGATACTCCTACTGCCAACACCACCAATACTTCTACTACCAATACTAATACTACCAATACTCCTACTGCCAATACTACCAATACTTCTACTACCAACACTACCAATACTCCTACTGCCAATACTACCAATACTACCAATACTTCTACTACCAACACCACCAATACTACTACTACCAATACTTATACTACCAATACTTCTACTACCAATACTTCTACTACCAACACTACCAATACTTCTACTACCAATACTACTACTACCAATACTTCTACTACCAATACTTCTACTGCCAATACTTCTACAGCCAATACTTCTACTACCAATACTTCTACTACCAACACTACCAATAATTCTACTACCAATACTTCTACTACCAATACTACTACCACCAATACTTCTACTACCTATACTACCAATACTTCTACTACCAATACTTCTACTACCAATACTACTACTACCAATACTACTACTACCAATACTTATACTACCAATACTACCAATACTCCTACTGCCAATACTTCTACTACCAACACTACCAATACTGTTACTGCCAACACCACCAATACTACTACTACCAATACTCCTACTGCCAATACTATCAATAATTCTACTACCAACACTACCAATACTCCTACTGCCAACACCACCAATACTTCTACTACCAACACTACTACTACCAATACTTCTACTGCCAATACTTCCACTGCCAATACTTCTACTACCAATACTCCTACTGTCAATACTACCAATACTTTTAATACCAACACTACCGATACTCCTACTGCCAACACCACCAATACTTCTACTACCAATACTAATACTACCAATACTCCTACTGCCAATACTACCAATACTTCTACTACCAACACTACCAATACTCCTACTGCCAATACTACCAATACTACCAATACTTCTACTACCAACACCACCAATACTACTACTACCAATACTTATACTACCAATACTTCTACTACCAATACTTCTACTACCAACACTACCAATACTTCTACTACCAATACTACTACTACCAATACTTCTACTACCAATACTTCTACTGCCAATACTTCTACAGCCAATACTTCTACTACCAATACTTCTACTACCAACACTACCAATAATTCTACTACCAATACTTCTACTACCAATACTACTACCACCAATACTTCTACTACCTATACTACCAATACTTCTACTACCAATACTACTACTACCAATACTACTACTACCAATACTTATACTACCAATACTACCAATACTCCTACTGCCAATACTTCTACTACCAATACTTCTACTACCAACACTACCAATACTTCTACTACCAATACTTCTACTACCAGTGCTACTACTGCTGAGAGACGCTCAGGTTCTCAGGTGTTTCAGGTAATGTGTGTGTGTGTGTGTGTGTGTGTGTGTGTGTGTGTGTGTGTGTGTGTGTGTGTGTGTGTGTGTGTGTGTGTGTGTGTGTGTGTGTGTGTGTGTGTGTGTGTGTGTGTGTGTGTGTGTGTGTGTGTGTGTGTGTGTGTGTGTGTGTGTGTGTGTGTGTGTGTGTGTGTGTGTGTGTGTGTGTGTGTGTGTGTGTGTGTGTGTGTGTCTTTAGTCCTGCAGTGAGTCCTCGGGCCCGGCTAATGTCTTCGGGGTGGATCTGCATCACCTGGTGGAGAAAGAAGGCTCCTCCCCCCCCATCCCCCGGCTCATCACCAAGTGTGTCGCTGAGATCGAGCGCAGAGGACTCAAGGTACACCTGTCCTACCTGTATACACCTGTCCTACCTGTATACACCTGTCCACCTGTCCTACCTGTATACCCCTGTCCACCTGTCCTACCTGTATACACCTGTCCTACCTGTATACACCTGTCCACCTGTCCTACCTGTATACCCCTGTCCACCTGTCCTACCTGTATACACCTGTCCTACCTGTATACACCTGTCCACCTGTCCTACCAGTATACACCAGTCCTACCTGTATACACCTGTCCACCTGTCCTACCTGTATACACCTGTCCACCTGTCCTACCTGTATACACCTGTCTCACCTGTCTCTCACCTGTCTGTCTCTCACCTGTTTCTACCTGTCTGTCTCTCACCTGGCTGTCTCTCACCTGTCTCTCACCTGTCTCTCACCTGTCTGTCTCTCACCTGTCTCTACCTGTCTGTCTCACCTGTCTCTCACCTGTCTCTCATCTGTCTGTCTCACCTGTCTCTCACCTGTCTGTCTCACCTGTCTCTCTCACCCGTCTCTCACCTGTCTGTCTCTCACCTGTCTCTCACCTGTCTGTCTCACCTGTCTCTCACCTGTCTGTCTCTCACCTGTCTCTCACCTGTCTGTCTCACCTGTCTCTCACCTGTCTGTCTCTCACCTGTCGGTCTCTCACCTGTCTGTCTCACCTGTCTCTCACCTGTCTCTCACCTGTCTGTCTCACCTGTCTCTCTCACCTGTCTGTCTCTCACCTGTCTCTCTCACCTGTCTGTCTCTCACCTGTCTCTCACCTGTCTCTCTCACCTGTCTCTCACCTGTCTCTCATCTGTCTCTCACCTGTCTCTCACCTGTATGTCTCACCTGTCTGTCTCTCACATGTCTCTCATCTGTCTCTCACCCGTCTCTACCTGTCTGTCTCATCTGTCTGTCTCTCACCTGTCTGTCTCTCACCTGTCCTACCTGTATACACCTGTCCTACCTGTATACCCCTGTCCACCTGTCCTACCTGTATACACCTGTCCTACCTGTATACACCTGTCCTACCTGTATACACCTGTCCTACCTGTATACACCTGTCCACCTGTCCATATCTACCTGTCTCCCTCTCACCTGTCTCTCACCTGTCTGTCTCTCACCTGTTTCTACCTGTCTGTCTCTCACCTGGCTGTCTCTCACCTGTCTCTCACCTGTCTGTCTCTCACCTGTCTGTCTCTCACCTGTCTCTACCTGTCTGTCTCTCACCTGGCTGTCTCTCACCTGTCTCTCACCTGTCTCTCATCTGTCTGTCTCACCTGTCTGTCTTACCTGTCTCTCTCACCTGTCTCTCTCACCCGTCTCTCACCTGTCTGTCTCTCACCTGTCTCTCACCTGTCTCTCTCACCTGTCTGTCTCTCACCTGTCTGTCTCACCTGTCTCTCACCTGTCTCTCACCTGTCTGTCTCACCTGTCTCTCTCACCTGTCTCTCTCACCCGTCTCTCACCTGTCTGTCTCTCACCTGTCTCTCTCACCTGTCTCTCTCACCTGTCTCTCTCACCCGTCTCTCACCTGTCTGTCTCTCACCTGTCTCTCTCACCTGTCTGTCTCTCACCTGTCTCTCACCTGTCTCTCTCACCTGTCTCTCATCTGTCTCTCACCTGTCTCTCACCTGTATGTCTCACCTGTCTGTCTCTCACCTGTCTCTCATCTTTCTCTCACCCGTCTCTACCTGTCTGTCTCATCTGTCTGTCTCTCACCTGTCTGTCTCTCAACTGTCTGTCTCTCACCTGTCCTACCTGTATACACCTGTCCTACTGTCCTACCTGTATACCCCTGTCCACCTGTCCTACCTGTATACACCTGTCCTACCTGTATACACCTGTCCTACCTGTATACACCTGTCCATCTGTCCATATCTACCTGTCTCCCTCTCACCTGTCTCTACCTGTCTGTCTCTCACCTGTCTCTCTCACCCGTCTCTACCTGTCTGTCTCACCTGTCTCTCTCACCCGTCTCTACCTGTCTGTCTCTCACCCGTCTCTACCTGTCTGTCTCTCACCCGTCTCTACCTGTCTGTCTCACCTGTCTCTCTCACCTGTCTCTACCAGTCTGTCTCTCACCCGTCTCTACCTGTCTGTCTCTCACCCGTCTCTACCTGTCTGTCTCTCACCCGTCTCTACCTGTCTGTCTCTCACCCGTTTAGTTTATTTATGTATAGTGTGGTGGACAGTCCCCATCGATGAACTGTCACAAAAACAGTACATGGAGCAGCTTTAGCCGACACGGCCAGATGGTGATAGACACCCTGAGAATCACAACTGCATACAGTACATGTCACATAGAGCACATCACAAGCACATCACAGAAACATCCATGATCACAACATGAGACACAACACGAGACACAACATGTAACACAACATGTAACACAACATATGACACAACATGAGACACAACATGTGACACAACATGAGACACAACATGAGACAAAACATGAGACACAACATGTGACACAACATGAGACACAACATGAGACACAACATGTAACACAACATGAGACACAACATGAGACACAACATGTAACACAACATGTAACACAACATGAGACACAACATGAGGCACAACATGAGACACAACATGAGACACAACATGAGACACAACATGAGACACAACATGTGACACAACATGTGACACAACATGAGACACAACATGTGACACAACATGTGACACAACATGAGACACAACATGAGACACAACATGAGACACAACATGTGACACAACATGTGACACAACATGTGACACAACATGAGACACAACATGAGACACAACATGTGACACAACATGAGACACAACATGAGACACAACATGTGACACAACATGAGACACAACATGAGACACAACATGTGACACAACATGTAACACAACATGAGACACAACATGAGACACAGCATGAGACACAACATGAGACACAACATGTGACACAACATGAGACACAACATGTGACACAACATGAGACACAACATGAGACACAACATGTGACACAACATGAGACACAACATGAGACACAACATGAGACACAACATGTGACACAACATGAGACACAACATGTAACACAACATGTGACACAACATGAGACACAACATGAGACACAACATGAGACACAACATGTGACACAACATGTGACACAACATGAGACACAACATGAGACACAACATGTGACACAACATGAGACACAACATGTGACACAACATGAGACACAACATGTGACACAACATGACACAACATGTGACACAACATGTGACACAACATGAGACACAACATGAGACACAACATGTGACACAACATGTGACACAACATGAGACACAACATGAGACACAACATGATCACAACATGTGACACAACATGTAACACAACATGAGACACAACATGTGACACAACATGAGACACAACATGAGACACAACATGAGACACAACATGTAACACAACATGAGACACAACATGTGACACAACATGTGACACAACATGAGACACAACATGAGACACAACATGATCACAACATGTGACACAACATGTAACACAACATGAGACACAACATGTGACACAACATGAGACACAACATGAGACACAACATGAGACACAACATGTAACACAACATGAGACACAACATGTGACACAACATGAGACACAACATGTGACACAACATGAGACACAACATGTGACACAACATGAGACACAACATGAGACACAACATGTGACACAACATGAGACACAACATGAGACACAACATGAGACACAACATGTGACACAACATGTGACACAACATGAGACACAACATGTGACACAACATGAGACACAACATGAGACACAACATGTAACAAAACATGAGACACAACATGAGACACAACATGTAACACAACATGAGACACAACATGAGACACAACATGAGACACAACATGTAACACAACATGAGACACAACATGTGACACAACATGAGACACAACATGTGACACAACATGAGACACAACATGAGACACAACATGAGACACAACATGTAACACAACATGAGACACAACATGTGACACAACATGAGACACAACATGAGACACAACATGAGACACAACATGAGACACAACATGAGACACAACATGTGACACAACATGAGACACAACATGAGACACAACATGATCACAACATGTGACACAACATGTAACACAACATGAGACACAACATGTGACACAACATGAGACACAACATGAGACACAACATGAGACACAACATGTGACACAACATGAGACACAACATGTGACACAACATGAGACACAACATGAGACACAACATGAGACACAACATGAGACACAACATGAGACACAACATGAGACACAACATGTGACACAACATGAGACACAACATGTGACACAACATGAGACACAACATGAGACACAACATGTGACACAACATGAGACACAACATGTGACACAACATGTGACACAACATGAGACACAACATGTGACACAACATGAGACACAACATGAGACACAACATGTAACAAAACATGAGACACAACATGAGACACAACATGTAACACAACATGAGACACAACATGAGACACAACATGAGACACAACATGTAACACAACATGAGACACAACATGTGACACAACATGAGACACAACATGAGACACAACATGTGACACAACATGAGACACAACATGAGACACAACATGAGACACAACATGTAACACAACATGAGACACAACATGTGACACAACATGAGACACAACATGTAACACAACATGTGACACAACATGAGACACAACATGTGACAAAATATGAGACACAACATGAGACACAACATGAGACACAACATGTGACACAACATGAGACACAACATGAGACACAACATGGTTTGGGGGCACGTGTGGAGCTTCTAGTGGTCCGTCTGGTGTTGTTACGTTGAGTAACCAATGAGCTAAGAGGGGGAGGGGCTTCTAGTGGTCCGTCTGGTGTTGTTACGTTGAGTAACCAATGAGCTAAGAGGGGGAGGGGCTTCTAGTGGTCCGTCTGGTGTTGTTACGTTGAGTAACCAATGAGCTAAGAGGGGGAGGGGCTTCTAGTGGTCAGTCTGGTGTTGTTACGTTGAGTAACCAATGAGCTAAGAGGGGGAGGGGCTTCTAGTGGTCAGTCTGGTGTTGTTACGTTGAATAACCAATGAGCTAAGAGGGGGAGGGGCTTCTAGTGGTCAGTCTGGTGTTGTTACGTTGAGTAACCAATGAGCTAAGAGGGGGAGGGGCTGTATTATGCAGGACTTTGTAAACCAGAACGATGTTCCTATACTTTATTAAATCTTCCCAGCTCAGGGTGTTATGCTTGTTGAGGATGGCACAGTGATGGGAGCGGTTCGGTTTCTGGTCCAGTACTTTGAGGGCTTGTTTGCACAGGGTTGCTCGTGGCTTCAGCGTGGAGCTGTTAGTTTGCCCCCAGCTTGTGAGACAGGATGTTAGATGTGATGGGATCATGGCATTCATGTATCATTTGGCAGAATTCGATGTCATTGTGTTTCTTAGTTATTTAAAATGTGCTAGGCTAAACTTGACTCTTTGGGTCACTTTTTTGACTTGTGTTTTGAATGTTAAATTAGAGTCAATAATGATTCCAAGGTCCTTCACCTGAGGCACAATGTTAACCTGTTCACCTGAGATGCTTATATTTCACACAATGTTGCATTTTCTTTTTGTGAAAAACATTCCAACTGTTTTGTTGCCATTAAGCTGAAGACAGGAGCGGTGTAGCCAGCTAGTGATCAGCACTAAAGCTGAGGTCAGTTTATCAGCAGCCTTTTGCTTTGTGTTGGCATGCACATATATCACAGTGTCATCGGCATATAGCTGTGTTTCCACATCAGGACAGACAGATGGCAGGTCATTAATATGTAGGGGAAAAAGAAGTGGACCAAGTATTGAACCTTGTGGCACTCCGGTGCTTAAGTCTAGAGCTGGAGAGAGTCGATTATTGAAGGTAACATGCTGACGCCTACCAGTGAGGTATGATTCAATCCAACTGAGTGTTAATGGAGAGCAGTTAAAAGCCGACAATTTTGACAGAAGGACCTTATGGTTGACTGTATCAAAGGCTTTGCGTAGATCCAGGAATACTGCACCAACAACACCTCCTTTGTCAACCATTGCTTTGACCTTTTCTATAAAAAAGCAGTTGGCTGTTTCGGTTGAATAATTTGCCCTGAAGCCAAACTGCATGGGATGAAGTTGAAATGGACTGTTGTTTAAGAAGGAGACAAGCTGTTCTGACACCCACTTCTCAGCCACCTTGGATACTACAGGTAAGATGCTAATTGGGCGGTAGTTGTTGATGTTCAGAGGGTCACCTGACTTGAAAATGGGGGTTACAATTGCAGACTTCCATGCACTTGGGAATGTCCCATGTAATACAGATGAATTGATGATTTGGGTAAGAGGGCAGACTAAGTAATCTTGCGGTGATTTAAGCATTGTAGAATCCATAGCGTATGTGTCCTTAGCTGTCGAAGTTTTAAGAGAATTAATAATTGCTTTGGTTTTTAATTCCGATATGGGTTAAATGCAAAAGGACATCTTACTTTCATCGACTTTGATAATATGTTCTGCTCTCAAAGGAAAGTTCTGTGCAATCTCATCTACAGAGTTGATAAAATATGTATTAAAAGCTATGGCAAGTTGTTCTGGGTCTTGCACTAGGTTACCATTCTCTATTAGTTCTAGCTGCTTTTTTGGCCGTGCTTGATTCCCAGTAAGGTTTTAATCTGTTCCCAAATTATTTTAGTGTTACCTTTTGCCTCATTAATTATTGTTATAAAGAAGTTGGCTTTGGCCTTTCTGATTGTTTGAGTTACTTTGTTACGTAATGAAGTAAACCTATGCCTGTCAGTAGTTAATTTAGTTTTCAGTGCTCTTTTCAGTGCAAAGTCTCTCACCTGTCTGTCTCTCATCTGTCTCTCACCTGTCTGTCTCACCTGTCTCTCACCTGTCTCTCAGGTGGTGGGTCTGTACCGGCTCTGTGGTTCTGCCTCAGTGAAGAAGGATCTGAGGGACTGGTTTGAGAGGAACAGCTCAGCAGTCTGTCTCAGTGATGACCTGTACCCGGATATCAACGTGCTCACAGGTAAGGGGACACCTGGGGTGTCTTTGGGGGGCTTTGGGGGTCTTTGAAAGGGTTTTCAGGGTCTGGAGGGTCTTTTGGGTCTTTGAAGGGTCTTTGGAGGTTTCTGGGGGTCTTTGGGGGTCTCTGAAGGTTCAAGGTTCAAGGTTCTTTATTGTCAAACTAACATAGCTACAGAGTAATGATGTCGTTGAAAATCTTAGGTCACAGGCTTCTCCTTGACTTACGGAAAGCTTTTGACACTGTTAATCACAACATCTTATTGCAAAAAATACTCAACTTAAATTTTGCGATAGAATTCACCAACCTCTTTAATTCGTATCTTTCATCCCGCTCCCAATGTGTTCAAATTGAGAACCATAAGTCTAGTGCACTATGTTTGTCAACTGGAGTACCGCAGGGCTCTGTATTGGGCCCAATCCTGTTTAGTATGTACATAAATGATCTGCCTTCTGTGTGTGGAGATTGTGATGTATTAATGTATGCTGATGATACAGTTGTTTTTACTCTTGGCAAAACCGCAGAAGAGGCTGCTACCAAGGTCACTGATGTGTTGGAGAATATTACATCCTGGCTTAACAATAATTGTTTGCAACCAAATGTCTCAAAGACAGTGTGTATGTTCTTCTCCAAGGGCCACAGCATTATAACAGAACAAGATGTTTTCTTTTCTGGAAGGAGACTTCAGGTTGTCTCGGAGTACAAGTACTTAGGAGTACATATTGACACAAACCTCAATTTCAAAACCCATATCAAAAAGGTCTGCAATAAAGTAAAGTTAAATCTGTCAAATTGCAGATACATTAGAAACTTCCTATCATCTGCAGCAGCTAAGCTATACCTTCACTCAATGGTCCTCTCCCACATCTACTACTGTCTGATCAGCTGGTCTAATGCACACTCTACAGCTCTAAGGCCACTGGAATCACTGTATAAACAAGCACTCAGAACACGAGACAAAAAGCCATTCCGGTTTCATCATTGTCACATTGTTAAAAAGTATAATCTGTTCTGCTGGGAAAATCTCATAGTTTACAAAAACATCTGCTTAGTTTATAAGATCACTCGTGGGTTGGCTCCTCCTCCTCTGGCTGCATCAGCCTAAAGTCCACCTCAACCAGGGCTACTAGAGGTGCGGCTAGGGGAGAGTGCACCATCCATTTAGGAAGAGCGCATTCAGCCAGGCTGTCTTTCATTCCACGCATCCCATCAATGGAATTCAATACCACAACCAATAAGAGAGTCCTCATCCTACTACACATTCAAGCACAGTGTTAAAAAGTGGCTCATTAATAATCAACAGTGTCAGCACTGATGTGTGGGTGTAGGTGTGTGTGTATGAGTGTGTATTGTAAATGTTTTATTTATTTATTTATTATCATGATTGCTCTTATCTGTATTCAGTGATGTCATCTATTGTAAATGTGTACAATGGTATAACAATGTCGTGGTATTTTTATTATTGCTTTTAGGATGTCAATCACCATCTGGCAAAGGGACTATCGATGAAAACTAGCCCTTTGGCTAACTTGAGCACTTTTACATGTTTTTAATATGTTGATTAATGTACACTGTCCCTTGTTTTAAATAAATCAATTCAATTCAACACAATAATACAGATAGCAGACAATATTAAAACAATATTAAAGTATATTATATTCAAAGTAATACAAAAGAAAAATAGTTTAAAAGAAGTGAGAAAAAAAAGTGGAATAGTGAAATAAGAGTCTATATGCAAGCTATTGGAATGATATATTAGATAATAGATACATCATTACTAAGTAGCAGATGAATGTTATGGATGTTGTTTCAACAGTTCAGGTGTTTAACAGTCTTCTGGCCTGTGGGATGAAGCTGTCTCTGTGTCTGGTGGTTTTAGTCCGGATGCTGCGGTACCGCCTGCCAGACGGCAGCAGACTGAGCAGTTTATGGCTGGGGTGATGGGGGTCTTTTATAATCCTGAGGGCTTTCTTCCTGAGCCGCTGGGAGTAAAGGTCCTCTGTGTTCACCAGGTCCCCTCAGGACCCCCCTCTTTAATCAAACTCCTGAAGTCCTTCCTGTCCTCAGGTATCCTGAAGGACTACCTGCGGGAGCTGCCCTCCCCCCTCATCACCTCCTCCCTGTACCAGGTGGTGAGGGAGGCCTTGACCCTGCAGCCCCCCCCGGCCCCCCCCACAGCCCCGGACCCTGAGCAGAACCGGAGAACCGTGGAGCTGCTGACCTGTCTGCCCCCGCCTGAGAGGGTGAGACCTGAATACCTGAAACACACCTGAAACACACCTGTAAAACACCTGAAACACACCTGAAACACACCTGAAACACACCTGAAAAACACCTGAAACACACCTGAAACACACCTGAAACACACCTGTAACACACCTGAAACACACTTGTAACACACTTGTAACACACCTGAAACACACCTGAAACACACCTGTAACACACCTGAAACACACCTGAAACACACCTGTAACACACCTGTAACACACCTGAAACACACCTGTAACACACCTGAAACACACCTGAAACACACCTGTAACACACCTGTAACACCTGTAACACACCTGAAACACACCTGAAACACACCTGAAACACACCTGTAACACACCTGTAACACCTGAAACACACCTGTAACACCTGAAACACACCTGTAACACAACTGAAACACACCTGAAACACACCTGTAACACACCTGTAACACACCTAAAACACACCTGAAACACACCTGAAACACATCTGTAACACACCTGAAACACACGTGTAACACACCTGTAACACCTGAAACACACTTGAAACACACCTGAAACACACCTGTAACACACCTGAAACACACGTGTAACACACCTGTAACACCTGAAACACACCTGTAACACACCTGAAACACACCTGTAACACACCTGAAACACACCTGAAACACACCTGAAACACACCTGTAAAACACCTGTAACACCTGAAACACACCTGAAACACACCTGTAACACAACTGAAACACACCACACCTGTAACACACCTGAAACACACCTGAAACACACCTGTAACACCTGTAACACCTGTAACACCTGAAACACACCTGTAACACCTGAAACACACCTGTAACACAACTGAAACACACCTGAAACACACCTGTAACACACCTGTAACACACCTGTAACACACCTGAAACACACCTGAAACACACCTGAAACACGCCTGTAACACCTGAAACACACCTGTAACACACCTGAAACACACCTGTAACACACCTGTAACACCTGAAACACACCTGTAACACCTGAAACACACCTGTAACACAACTGAAACACACCTGAAACACACCTGTAACACACCTGTAACACACCTGTAACACACCTAAAACACCCCTGAAACACACCTGAAACACGCCTGTAACACCTGAAACACACCTGAAACACACCTGAAACACACCTGAGACACACCTGAAACACACCTGTAACACACCTGTAACACCTGAAACACACCTGTAACACACCTGAAACACACCTGAAACACACCTGTAACACACCTGTAACACCTGTAACACACCGTAACACACCTGTAACACACCTGCAACACACCTGTAACACACCTTTAAGGCCTATCCTGTCACTTTACAAACAAGCTCTCAAAGTTTTAGACAGAAAACCAAAGCCATACCACCATTGCAAAATCCTGTACAAACATAACCTGCTCAGCTGGGAAAATATATTAAAACACACTGATGCAGGTCTCATTTTTAAAATTCTAAACGGCAAGGCACACCCCCCCCCCCACCACTCTGCACTTTTATACAGCAGAACAATTCAAACAGCAGAACCACAAGGTCTGCCCTCAGAGGGGACTGTGTAGTCCCTCTTAGGTCCAGTTCCTTTGGCAAACACTGTTTCTCTGTGAGGGCATCAACACTCTGGAACACAATACCAATTCAAATCAGGAATAACATCTCCTATCATACATTTAACCACAATCATAAGAACTGGCTTTTAAGCAATCAAAAATGTGAACACTTTTAACTGTATCAAGGTATGATGATATTTCATCTGTTTGCATGTTTGTTTGTTCCTCTCTATTGTTGTACTGCTATTTATTTATTGTTGTACTGATGTTGTCTGCTGTACTCTATTTAATTATGTTTTTATTTTCTAGTCTTGTTGTGGTCATTTAACATCTTGCCAAGGACAACAGTTGAAAATTTGTCTGCTGGCTCATTTACAGCAATGTGAATTAATGTGCACTGTCCTTTAAATAAATAAACAAACAAACAAACAAACAAACAAACAAACAAACAAACAAACCTGTAACACACACCACACCTGAAACACACCAGCAACACACCTGAAACACACCTGAAACACACCTGAAACACACCTGTAACACACCTGTAACACAACACCTGTAACACACCTGTAACACACCTGTAACACACCTGAAACACACCTGTAACACACACCACACCTGAAACACACCTGTAACACACCTGAAACACACCTGAAACACACCTGAAACACACCTGTAACACACACCACACCTGAAACACACCTGCAACACACCTGTAACACACGTGCAACACACCTGTAACACACCTGTAACACATCTGTAACTCACCTGAAACACACCTGTAACACACCTGAAACACACCTGTAACACACACCACACCTGAAACACACCTGAAACACACCTGAAACACACCTGTAACACACCTGTAACACACCTGAAACACACCTGTAACACACACCACACCTGAAACACACACCACACCTGAAACACACCTGAAACACACTTGTAACACACCTGTAACACACCTGTAACACACCTGAAACACACCTGTAACACACCTGAAACACACCTGAAACACACCTGTAACACCTGAAACACACCTGAAACACACTTGTAACACACCTGAAACACATCTGAAACACACCTGAAACACACCTGTAACACACCTGAAACACACCTGTAACACACACCACACCTGAAACACACCTGCAACACACCTGTAACACACCTGCAACACACCTGTAACACACCTGTAACACATCTGTAACTCACCTGAAACACACCTGTAACACACCTGAAACACACCTGTAACACACACCACACCTGAAACACACCTGAAACACACCTGTAACACACCTGTAACACACCTGAAACACACCTGTAACACACCTGTAACACACACCACACCTGAAACACACCTGAAACACACTTGTAACACACCTGTAACACACCTGAAACACACCTGTAACACACCTGAAACACACATGAAACACACATGTAACACCTGAAACACACCTGAAACACACTTGTAACACACCTGAAACACATCTGAAACACACCTGAAACACACCTGTAACACACCTGAAACACACCTGAAACACACCTGTAACACCTGTAACACACCTGAAACACACCTGTAACACACCTGAAACACACCTGTAACACACCTGTAACACACACACACCACACCTGAAACACACCTGAAACACACTTGTAACACACCTGAAACACACCTGTAACACACCTGAAACACACCTGAAACACACCTGAAACACACTTGTAACACACCTGAAACACACCTGTAACACACCTGAAACACACCTGTAACAGACCTGTAACACACACCACACTTGAAACACACCTGTAACACACCTGTAACACACCTGAAACACACCTGTAACACACACCACACACCTGTAACACACCTGAAACACACCTGTAACACACCTGAAACACACCTGCAACACACCTGTAACACACCTGTAACACACCTGAAACACACCTGAAACACACCTTTAACACACCTGTAACACACCTGTACCACACCTGTAACACACCTGAAACACACCTGTTACACTGAAACACACCTGTAACACACACCACACCTGAAACACACCTGCAACACACCTGTAACACACCTGCAACACACCTGTAACACATCTGTAACACACCTGAAACACACCTGTAACACACCTGAAACACACCTGTAACACACCTGAAACACACCTGAAACACACCTGCAACACACCTGAAACACACCTGTAACACACCTGTAACACACCTGTAACACACACCACACCTGAAACACACCTGAAACACACTTGTAACACACCTGAAACACACCTGAAACACACCTGAAACACACCTGTAACACCTGAAACACACCTGAAACACACCTGAAACACACCTGTAACACACCTGTAACACACCTGTAACACACCTGAAACACACCTGAAACACACCTTTAACACACCTGTAACACACCTGAAACACACCTGTAACACCTGTAACACACCTGTAACACACCTGTAACACACCTGAAACACACCTGTAACACACCTGTAACACACACACACCACACCTGAAACACACCTGAAACACACTTGTAACACACCTGAAACACACCTGTAACACACCTGAAACACACCTGAAACACACCTGAAACACACTTGTAACACACCTGAAACACACCTGTAACACACCTGAAACACACCTGTAACACACCTGTAACAGACCTGTAACACACACCACACTTGAAACACACCTGTAACACACCTGAAACACACCTGTAACACACACCACACACCTGTAACACACCTGAAACACACCTGCAACACACCTGCAACACACCTGCAACACACCTGTAACACACCTGTAACACACCTGAAACACACCTTTAACACACCTGTAACACACCTGTAACACACCTGTAACACACACCACACCTGTAACACACCTGTAACACACCTGAAACACACTTGTAACACACCTGAAACACACCTGTAACACACCTGAAACACACACCACACCTGTAACACACCTGAAACACACCTGTAACACACCTGTAACACACCTGAAACACACCTGCAACACACCTGTAACACACCTGAAACACACCTGAAACACACTTGTAACACACCTGTAACACACACCACACCTGTAACACACCTGTAACACACCTGAAACACACCTGAAACACACCTGTAACACACCTGTAACACACACCACACCTGTAACACACCTGAAACACACTTGTAACACACCTGAAACACACCTGTAACACACCTGAAACACACCTGTAACACACCTGTAACATACACCACACCTGTAACATACACCACACCTGAAACACACCTGTAACACACCTGTAACACACCTGTAACACACCTGAAACACACCTGTAACACACCTGTAACACACCTGTAACACACCTGAAACACACCTGTAACACACACCACACCTGAAACACACCTGTAACACACCTGAAACACACCTGTAACACACCTGAAACACACCTGAAACACACCTGTAACACACCTGTAACACACCTGAAACACACCTGAAACACACCTGAAACACACCTGTAACACACCTGAAACACACCTGAAACACACCTGTAACACACACCACACCTGTAACACACCTGCAACACACCTGCAACACACCTGCAACACACCTGTAACACACCTGTAACACAACACCTGTAACACACCTGTAACACACCTGAAACACACCTGTAACACACACCACACCTGAAACACACCTGTAACACACCTGAAACACACCTGTAACACAACACCTGTAACACACCTGTAACAAACCTGTAACACACCTGTAACACACCTGAAACACACCTGTAACACACCTGAAACACACCTGTAACACACCTGTAACACACCTGAAACACACCTGTAACACACCTGAAACACACCTGTAACACACACCACACCTGAAACACACCTGCAACAAACTTGTAACACACCTGCAACACACCTGTAACACACCTGTAACACATTTGTAACTCACCTGAAACACACCTGTAACACACCTGAAACACACCTGTAACACACACCACACCTGAAACACACCTGAAACACACCTGCAACACACCTGAAACACACCTGTAACACACCTGAAACACACCTGTAACACACCTGTAACACACACCACACCTGAAACACACGTGAAACACACTTGTAACACACCTGAAACACACCTGTAACACACCTGAAACACACCTGAAACACACTTGTAACACACCTGAAACACATCTGAAACACACCTGAAACACACCTGTAACACACCTGAAACACACCTGTAACACACCTGAAACACACCTGTAACACACCTGAAACACACTTGTAACACACCTGAAACACACCTGTAACACACCTGAAACACACCTGTAACAGACCTGTAACACACACCACACTTGAAACACACCTGTAACACACCTGAAACACACCTGTAACACACCTGTAACACACCTGTAACACACCTGTAACACACCTGAAACACACCTGCAACACACCTGTAACACACCTGTAACACACCTGAAACACACCTGAAACACACCTTTAACACACCTGTAACACACCTGTACCACACCTGTAACACACCTGAAACACACCTGTAACACACCTGTAACACACCTGTAACACACCTGTAACACACACCACACCTGTAACACACCTGTAACACAACTGAAACACACTTGTAACACACCTGAAACACACCTGTAACACACCTGAAGCACACACTACACCTGTAACACACCTGAAACACACCTGTAACACACCTGTAACACACCTGAAACACACCTGTAACACAACACCCGTAACACACCTGTAACACACCTGTAACACACCTGAAACACACCTGTAACACACCTGTAACACACCTGTAACACACCTCTAACACACCTGAAACACACCTGTAACACACCTGAAACACACCTGCAACACACCTGCAACACACCTGAAACACACCTGTAACACACCTGTAACACACCTGAAACACACCTGTAACACACACCACACCTGAAACACACCTGAAACACACCTGTAACACACACCACACCTGTAACACACCTGCAACACACCTGCAACACACCTGTAACACACCTGTAACACAACACCTGTAACACACCTGTAACACACCTGTAACACACCTGTAACACACCTGTAACACACCTGAAACACACCTGTAACACACACCACACCTGAAACACACCTGTAACACACCTGAAACACACCTGTAACACAACACCTGTAACACACCTGTAACAAACCTGTAACACACCTGTAACACACCTGAAACACACCTGTAACACACCTGAAACACACCTGTAACACACCTGTAACACACCTGAAACACACCTGTAACACACCTGAAACACACCTGTAACACACACCACACCTGAAACACACCTGCAACACACTTGTAACACACCTGCAACACACCTGTAACACACCTGTAACACATTTGTAACTCACCTGAAACACACCTGTAACACACCTGAAACACACCTGTAACACACACCACACCTGAAACACACCTGAAACACACCTGCAACACACCTGAAACACACCTGAAACACACCTGTAACACACCTGTAACACACCTGAAACACACCTGTAACACACCTGTAACACACACCACACCTGAAACACACGTGAAACACACTTGTAACACACCTGAAACACACCTGTAACACACCTGAAACACACCTGAAACACACCTGAAACACACCTGAAACACACTTGTAACACACTTGTAACACACCTGAAACACACCTGAAACACACCTGTAACACACCTGAAACACACCTGTAACACACCTGAAACACACCTGTAACACACCTGAAACACACTTGTAACACACCTGAAACACACCTGAAACAGACCTGTAACACACACCACACTTGAAACACACCTGTAACACACCTGAAACACACCTGTAACACACCTGTAACACACACCACACACCTGTAACACACCTGAAACACACCTGCAACACACCTGTAACACACCTGAAACACACCTGAAACACACCTTTAACACACCTGTAACACACCTGTACCACACCTGTAACACACCTGAAACACACCTGTAACACACCTGTAACACACCTGTAACACACACCACACCTGTAACACAACTGAAACACACTTGTAACACACCTGAAACACACCTGTAACACACCTGAAGCACACACTACACCTGTAACACACCTGAAACACACCTGTAACACACCTGTAACACACCTGAAACACACCTGTAACACAACACCCGTAACACACCTGTAACACACCTGTAACACACCTGTAACACACCTGAAACACACCTGTAACACACACCACACCTGAAACACACCTGTAACACACCTCTAACACACCTGAAACACACCTGTAACACACCTGAAACACACCTGTAACACACACAACACCTGAAACACACCTGCAACACACCTGTAACACACCTGCAACACACCTGTAACACACCTGTAACACATCTGTAACACACCTGTAACACACCTGAAAAAAACCTGTAACACACACCACACCTGAAACACACCTGCAACACACCTGCAACACACCTGTAACACACCTGTAACACACCTGAAACACACCTGTAACACACACCACACCTGAAACACACCTGAAACACACTTGAAACACATCTGAAACACACCTGAAACACACCTGTAACACACCTGTAACACACCTGAAACACACCTGTAACACACCTGAAACACACCTGAAACACACTTGTAACACACCTGAAACACACCTGTAACACACCTGAAACACACCTGTAACACACCTGTAACACACACCACACACCTGTAACACACCTGCAACACACCTGCAACACACCTGTAACACACCTGAAACACACCTTTAACACACCTGTAACACACCTGTACCACACCTGTAACACACCTGAAACACACCTGTCACACACCTGTAACACACACACACCACACCTGAAACACACCTGAAACACACCTGTAACACACCTGAAACACACCTGTAACACACCTGTAACACACACCACACACCTGTAACACACCTGCAACACACCTGCAACACACCTGTAACACACCTGAAACACACCTGAAACACACCTTTAACACACCTGTAACACACCTGTACCACACCTGTAACACACACACACCACACCTGAAACACACCTGAAACACACTTGTAACACACCGGAAACACACCTGTAACACACCTGTAACACACCTGAAACACACCTGAAACACACCTGAAACACACTTGTAACACACCTGAAACACACCTGTAACACACCTGTAACAGACCTGTAACACACACCACACTTGAAACACACCTGTAACACACCTGAAACACACCTTTAACACACACAACACCTGAAACACACCTGCAACACACCTGTAACACACCTGCAACACACCTGTAACACACCTGAAACACACCTGTAACACACACAACACCTGAAACACACCTGCAACACACCTGTAACACACCTGCAACACACCTGTAACACACCTGTAACACATCTGTAACACACCTGAAACACACCTGTAACACACCTGAAAAAAACCTGTAACACACACCACACCTGAAACACACCTGAAACACACCTGCAACACACCTGCAACACACCTGAAACACACCTGTAACACACCTGTAACACACCTGAAACACACCTGTAACACACACCACACCTGAAACACACCTGAAACACACTTGTAACACACCTGTAACACACCTGAAACACACCTGAAACACACCTGAAACACACCTGAAACACACCTGAAACACACTTGAAACACATCTGAAACACACCTGTAACACACCTGTAACACACCTGAAACACACCTGTAACACACCTGAAACACACCTGAAACACACTTGTAACACACCTGAAACACACCTGTAACACACCTGAAACACACCTGTAACACACCTATAACACACACCACACACCTGTAACACACCTGCAACACACCTGCAACACACCTGTAACACACCTGAAACACACCTGAAACACACCTTTAACACACCTGTAACACACCTGTACCACACCTGTAACACACCTGAAACACACCTGTCACACACCTGTAACACACACACACCACACCTGAAACACACCTGTAACACACCTGTAACACACACCACACACCTGTAACACACCTGCAACACACCTGCAACACACCTGTAACACACCTGAAACACACCTGAAACACACCTTTAACACACCTGTAACACACCTGTACCACACCTGTAACACACCTGAAACACACCTGTCACACACCTGTAACACACACACACCACACCTGAAACACACCTGAAACACACTTGTAACACACCGGAAACACACCTGTAACACACCTGAAACACACCTGAAACACACCTGAAACACACTTGTAACACACCTGTAACAGACCTGTAACACACACCACACTTGAAACACACCTGTAACACACCTGAAACACACCTTTAACACACCTGTAACACACACCACACACCTGTAACACACCTGAAACACACCTGAAACACACCTGCAACACACCTGTAACACACCTGTACCAAACATGTACCACACCTGTAACACACCTGTAACACACACCACACCTGTAACACACCTGTAACACACCTGAAACACACTTGTAACACACCTGAAACACACCTGAAACACACACCACACCTGTAACACACCTGAAACACACCTGTAACACACCTGTAACACACCTGAAACACACCTGTAACACACCTGTAACACAACACCTGTAACACACCTGTAACACACCTGAAACACACCTGTAACACACCTGTAACACACCTGAAACACACCTGTAACACACACCACACCTGAAACACACCTGTAACACACCTGTAACACACCTGAAACACACCTGTAACACACCTGAAACACACCTGTAACACACACCACACCTGAAACACACCTGCAACACACCTGTAACACACCTGCAACACACCTGTAACACACCTGTAACACATCTGTAACACACCTGAAACACACCTGTAACACACCTGAAACACACCTGTAACACACACCACACCTGAAACACACCTGAAACACACCTGCAACACACCTGAAACACACCTGTAACACACCTCTAACACACCTGAAACACACCTGTAACACACCTGAAACACACCTGCAACACACCTGCAACACACCTGAAACACACCTGTAACACACCTGTAACACACCTGAAACACACCTGTAACACACACCACACCTGAAACACACCTGAAACACACCTGTAACACACACCACACCTGTAACACACCTGCAACACACCTGCAACACACCTGCAACACACCTGTAACACAACACCTGTAACACACCTGTAACACACCTGTAACACACCTGTAACACACCTGTAACACACCTGTAACACACACCACACCTGAAACACACCTGTAACACACCTGAAACACACCTGTAACACAACACCTGTAACACACCTGTAACAAACCTGTAACACACCTGTAACACACCTGAAACACACCTGTAACACACCTGAAACACACCTGTAACACACCTGTAACACACCTGAAACACACCTGTAACACACCTGAAACACACCTGTAACACACACCACACCTGAAACACACCTGCAACACACTTGTAACACACCTGCAACACACCTGTAACACACCTGTAACACATTTGTAACTCACCTGAAACACACCTGTAACACACCTGAAACACACCTGTAACACACACCACACCTGAAACACACCTGAAACACACCTGCAACACACCTGAAACACACCTGAAACACACCTGTAACACACCTGTAACACACCTGAAACACACCTGTAACACACCTGTAACACACACCACACCTGAAACACACGTGAAACACACTTGTAACACACCTGAAACACACCTGTAACACACCTGAAACACACCTGAAACACACCTGAAACACACCTGAAACACACTTGTAACACACTTGTAACACACCTGAAACACACCTGAAACACACCTGTAACACACCTGAAACACACCTGTAACACACCTGAAACACACCTGTAACACACCTGAAACACACTTGTAACACACCTGAAACACACCTGTAACAGACCTGTAACACACACCACACTTGAAACACACCTGTAACACACCTGAAACACACCTGTAACACACCTGTAACACACACCACACACCTGTAACACACCTGAAACACACCTGCAACACACCTGTAACACACCTGAAACACACCTGAAACACACCTTTAACACACCTGTAACACACCTGTACCACACCTGTAACACACCTGAAACACACCTGTAACACACCTGTAACACACCTGTAACACACACCACACCTGTAACACAACTGAAACACACTTGTAACACACCTGAAACACACCTGTAACACACCTGAAGCACACACTACACCTGTAACACACCTGAAACACACCTGTAACACACCTGTAACACACCTGAAACACACCTGTAACACAACACCCGTAACACACCTGTAACACACCTGTAACACACCTGTAACACACCTGTAACACACCTGAAACACACCTGTAACACACACCACACCTGAAACACACCTGTAACACACCTCTAACACACCTGAAACACACCTGTAACACACCTGAAACACACCTGTAACACACACAACACCTGAAACACACCTGCAACACACCTGTAACACACCTGCAACACACCTGTAACACACCTGTAACACATCTGTAACACACCTGTAACACACCTGAAAAAAACCTGTAACACACACCACACCTGAAACACACCTGCAACACACCTGCAACACACCTGTAACACACCTGTAACACACCTGAAACACACCTGTAACACACACCACACCTGAAACACACCTGAAACACACTTGAAACACATCTGAAACACACCTGAAACACACCTGTAACACACCTGTAACACACCTGAAACACACCTGTAACACACCTGAAACACACCTGAAACACACTTGTAACACACCTGAAACACACCTGTAACACACCTGAAACACACCTGTAACACACCTGTAACACACACCACACACCTGTAACACACCTGCAACACACCTGCAACACACCTGTAACACACCTGAAACACACCTTTAACACACCTGTAACACACCTGTACCACACCTGTAACACACCTGAAACACACCTGTCACACACCTGTAACACACACACACCACACCTGAAACACACCTGAAACACACCTGTAACACACCTGAAACACACCTGTAACACACCTGTAACACACACCACACACCTGTAACACACCTGCAACACACCTGCAACACACCTGTAACACACCTGAAACACACCTGAAACACACCTTTAACACACCTGTAACACACCTGTACCACACCTGTAACACACACACACCACACCTGAAACACACCTGAAACACACTTGTAACACACCGGAAACACACCTGTAACACACCTGTAACACACCTGAAACACACCTGAAACACACCTGAAACACACTTGTAACACACCTGAAACACACCTGTAACACACCTGTAACAGACCTGTAACACACACCACACTTGAAACACACCTGTAACACACCTGAAACACACCTTTAACACACACAACACCTGAAACACACCTGCAACACACCTGTAACACACCTGCAACACACCTGTAACACACCTGAAACACACCTGTAACACACACAACACCTGAAACACACCTGCAACACACCTGTAACACACCTGCAACACACCTGTAACACACCTGTAACACATCTGTAACACACCTGAAACACACCTGTAACACACCTGAAAAAAACCTGTAACACACACCACACCTGAAACACACCTGAAACACACCTGCAACACACCTGCAACACACCTGAAACACACCTGTAACACACCTGTAACACACCTGAAACACACCTGTAACACACACCACACCTGAAACACACCTGAAACACACTTGTAACACACCTGTAACACACCTGAAACACACCTGAAACACACCTGAAACACACCTGAAACACACCTGAAACACACTTGAAACACATCTGAAACACACCTGTAACACACCTGTAACACACCTGAAACACACCTGTAACACACCTGAAACACACCTGAAACACACTTGTAACACACCTGAAACACACCTGTAACACACCTGAAACACACCTGTAACACACCTATAACACACACCACACACCTGTAACACACCTGCAACACACCTGCAACACACCTGTAACACACCTGAAACACACCTGAAACACACCTTTAACACACCTGTAACACACCTGTACCACACCTGTAACACACCTGAAACACACCTGTCACACACCTGTAACACACACACACCACACCTGAAACACACCTGTAACACACCTGTAACACACACCACACACCTGTAACACACCTGCAACACACCTGCAACACACCTGTAACACACCTGAAACACACCTGAAACACACCTTTAACACACCTGTAACACACCTGTACCACACCTGTAACACACCTGAAACACACCTGTCACACACCTGTAACACACACACACCACACCTGAAACACACCTGAAACACACTTGTAACACACCGGAAACACACCTGTAACACACCTGAAACACACCTGAAACACACCTGAAACACACTTGTAACACACCTGTAACAGACCTGTAACACACACCACACTTGAAACACACCTGTAACACACCTGAAACACACCTTTAACACACCTGTAACACACACCACACACCTGTAACACACCTGAAACACACCTGAAACACACCTGCAACACACCTGTAACACACCTGTACCAAACATGTACCACACCTGTAACACACCTGTAACACACACCACACCTGTAACACACCTGTAACACACCTGAAACACACTTGTAACACACCTGAAACACACCTGAAACACACACCACACCTGTAACACACCTGAAACACACCTGTAACACACCTGTAACACACCTGAAACACACCTGTAACACACCTGTAACACAACACCTGTAACACACCTGTAACACACCTGAAACACACCTGTAACACACCTGTAACACACCTGAAACACACCTGTAACACACACCACACCTGAAACACACCTGTAACACACCTGTAACACACCTGAAACACACCTGTAACACACCTGAAACACACCTGTAACACACACCACACCTGAAACACACCTGCAACACACCTGTAACACACCTGCAACACACCTGTAACACACCTGTAACACATCTGTAACACACCTGAAACACACCTGTAACACACCTGAAACACACCTGTAACACACACCACACCTGAAACACACCTGAAACACACCTGCAACACACCTGAAACACACCTGAAACACACCTGTAACACACCTCTAACACACCTGAAACACACCTGTAACACACACCACACCTGAAACACACTTGTAACACACCTGTAACACACCTGAAACACATCTGAAACACACCTGAAACACACCTGAAACACACCTGAAACACACTTGTAACACACCTGAAACACATCTGAAACACACCTGTAACACACCTGTAACACACCTGAAACACACCTGTAACACACCTGAAACACACCTGAAACACACTTGTAACACACCTGAAACACACCTGTAACACACCTGAAACACACCTGTAACACACCTGTAACACACACCACACACCTGTAACACACCTGAAACACACCTGTAACACACCTGCAACACACCTGTAACACACCTGTAACACACCTGAAACACACCTGAAACACACCTGAAACACACCTGTAACACACCTGTAACACACCTGTAACACACCTGTACCACACCTGTAACACACCTGAAACACACCTGTAACACACCTGTAACACACCTGTAACACACCTGTAACACACACCACACCTGTAACACACCTGTAACACACCTGAAACACACTTGTAACACACCTGTAACACACCTGAAACACACACCACACCTGTAACACACCTGAAACACACCTGTAACACACCTGTAACACACCTGTAACACACCTGCAACACACCTGTAACACACCTGAAACACACCTGTAACACACCTGTAACACACACCACACCTGAAACACACCTGTAACACACCTGTAACACACCTGAAACACACCTGTAACACACACCACACCTGTAACACACCTGAAACACACTTGTAACACACCTGAAACACACCTGTAACACACCTGAAACACACATGTAACACACCTGTAACATACACCACACCTGAAACACACCTGAAACACACCTGTAACACACCTGTAACACACCTGTAACACACTTGTAACACACCTGAAACACACCTGAAACACACCTGTAACACACACCACATCTGAAACACACCTGTAACACACCTGAAACACACCTGTAACACACCTGTAACACACACCACACCTGTAACACCCCTGAAACACACCTGTAACACACCTGTAACACACCTGAAACACACCTGCAACACACCTGTAACACACACCACACCTGTAACACACCTGCAACACTCCTGAAACACACCTGCAACACACCTGAAACACACCTGTAACACACCTGAAACACACCTGAAACACACCTGTAACACACACCACACCTGTAACACACCTGCAACACACCTGCAACACACCTGCAACACACCTGAAACACACCTGAAACACACCTGTAACACACCTGTAACACACACCACACCTGTAACACCCCTGAAACACACCTGTAACACACCTGTAACACACCTGAAACACACCTGCAACACACCTGTAACACACACCACACCTGTAACACACCTGAAACACACCTGCAACACACCTGTAACACACACCACACCTGTAACACACCTGCAACACTCCTGAAACACACCTGCAACACACCTGAAACACACCTGTAACACACCTGAAACACACCTGAAACACACCTGAAACACACCTGTAACACACACCACACCTGTAACACACCTGCAACACACCTGCAACACACCTGCAACACACCTGTAACACCCCTGAAACACACCTGAAACACACCTGAAACACACACCACACCTGCAACACACCTGAAACACACCTGCAACACACCTGTAAGACACCTGAAACACACCTGTAACACACCTGAAACAAACTTGTAACACACCTGAAACACACCTGTAACACACCTGTAACACACACCACACCTGAAACACACCTGTAACACACCTGAAACACACCTGAAACACACCTGTAACACACCTGTAACACACCTGTAACACACACCACACCTGTAACACACCTGAAACACACCTGTAACACACCTGTAACACACCTGAAACACACCTGCAACACACCTGTAACACACCTGAAACACACCTGTAACACACACCACACCTGTAACACACCTGTAACACACCTGAAACACACCTGCAACACACCTGTGACACACCTGTAACACACCTGTAACACACACCACACCTGTAACACACCTGTAACACACCTGCAACACACCTGCAACACACCTGAAACACACCTGTAACACACCTGAAACACACCTGTAACACACCTGTAACACACACCACACCTGTAACACACCTGCAACACACCTGCAACACACCTGAAACACACCTGTAACACACCTGAAACACACCTGAAACACACCTGTAACACACCTGAAACACACCTGAAACACACCTGTAACACACACCACACCTGCAACACACCTGCAACACACCTGCAACACACCTGAAACACACCTGTAACACACCTGAAACACACCTGTAACACACAACACACCTGAAACACACCTGCAACACACCTGAAACACACCTGTAACACACCTGAAACACACCTGAAACACACCTGTTCTATATCTATATTCCAGATTCAAGTCTTTATCATCATGTGCTCAGCAGCTACAGTGTAGACATGTCTACACGTACATGTATTGATAGTCTAATGATTGATAGTCTAATGATTGATAGTCTAATGATTGCTAGTCTAATGTTTGATAGTCTAATGATTGATAGTCTAATGTTTGATAGTCTAATGATTGATAGTCTAATGATTGATAGTCTAATGATTGATAGTCTAATGTTTGATAGTCTAATGTTTGATAGTCTAATGATTGATAGTCTAATGATTGATAGTCTAATGATTGATAGTCTAATGTTTGATAGTCTAATGATTGATAGTCTAATGTTTGATAGTCTAATGATTGATAGTCTAATGATTGATAGTCTAATGTTTGATAGTCTAATGATTGATAGTCTAATGTTTGATAGTCTAATGATTGATAGTCTAATGATTGATAGTCTAATGATTGATAGTCTAATGTTTGATAGTCTATATGTTTGATAGTCTAATGATTGATAGTCTAATGATTGATAGTCTAATGTTTGATAGTCTAATGATTGATAGTCTAATGATTGATAGTCTAATGTTTGATAGTCTAATGATTGATAGTCTAATGATTGATAGTCTAATGTTTGATAGTCTATATGTTTGATAGTCTAATATACCACCTATCCTACACCTGAATTTGAACCCCCTGTCTCTCAGGCCACCCTGTCCCTGCTGCTGGACCACCTGAGCCTGGTGGCCTCCCTCAGCCCCTGGAACAGGATGACCCACCAGAACCTGGCGGTCTGCTTCGGCCCGGTTCTGCTCACCCCCACCCAGGAGGCCTGGAGGGGAGGGGGAGGCAGGGGGGGGGGGGAGGCGTTGGGGGAGGAGAGTGCGGTGGACTTCAAAAGACACATCGAGGCTCTGCATTACCTGCTGCAGCTGTGGCCAGGTGAGTCTCTCTAGGGTTCTGGTGCTGGTTCCTCTCAGCTAGTGCTGGTTTCAGACTCAGCTGGTCCTGGTTCAGACTCAGCTGGTCCTGGTTCAGACTCTGCTGGTCCTGGTTCAGACTCAGCTCCTGGTTCAGACTCTGCTGGTCCTGGTTCAGACTCAGCTCCTGGTTCAGACTCTGCTGGTCCTGGTTCAGACTCAGCTCCTGGTTCAGACTCATTGTCAGCAGCTTAGAAACTGAAGACTGAGTGAGACAGAAGAAGACACGATACTGGTTTATCTTTATTAGCTTTACTGTTATAAACTGGTGTAAACTGGGAAGGTCTCTCAGGGTCTGGTTTTCCTGGGATACTCCTTTTAGACTCAGCTAAATGTATTCTAATGTAACCTCCCCCCATCTCCCCCCTGTCTTCCCCTCAGTGCCGACTAATCGAGTGCCATCAGATGACCACAGCGACGCCTCCCCCCCTCCCGCCCCCAGCCTGACCCATAAACCCCTGCGGAAGAAGCAGCCTCGGCTCCCTGCGCTGCGATTGGCTCAGAGCCCCGAACAGGAAGTGGTGTCACGCCGCGGTCGAGACGCCCGGTTGGAGAGTCCGCCGCCGATCAACCGGTACGCCGGGGACTGGAGTGTCTGTGGGCGGGACTTCCTGTCCGGACAGGAAGCCGACTATGACGAGGTGGCAGGAAGCGACAGCGACGGAGGTAACTGTTGACATCACTTCCTGTTAAGACATCAGTGTAGCATAGACTGGTACCATCAACACCAGTCCAGACCAGTTCAGACCAGTTCAGTCCAGTTCAGACCAGTCCAGACCAGTCCAGTTCAGACCAGACCAGACTCGGATGTGGTGAGGAAGGTGAGGGAGGAAAGTGAGGGAGGAAGGTGAGGGAGGAAGGTGAGGAAGGTGAGGGAGGAAGGTGAGGAAGGTGAGGGAGGGGTCATGAGGCCCAGTGTGACTGAGACTCTTCTGTTCCAGGCAGCAGTGATGAAGAGGAGCAGAAGAAGAGGTGCAGCAGTGATGAAGAGGAGCAGAAGAAGAGATCCTGGTCTTCATCAGCAGCAGGACCAGGTCTTTATGTCGAAGAGTTCCTGGACTTTGACGCTCCATTCAACTGTCGACTCAGTTTGAAGGACTTCGACACTCTGATCCACGACCTGGAGCGAGAACTGATCCACATCTGCCTGTAGTTCCTGATGTTCCTGATGGTTCTGATGGTTCTGATTGTTCCTGGTGGTTCTAAGGTTCCTGATGGTTCTGATGGTTCTGATTGTTCCTGGTGGTTCCAAGGTTCCTGATGGTTCTGATTGTTCCTGGTGGTTCTAAGGTTCCTGATGGTCCTGATGGTTCCTCGTGGTTCTAAGGTTCTTGATGGTTCTGATGGTTCTAATTGTTCTGATCATTCTGATGGTTCCTGGTGGTTCCAAGGTTCCTGATGGTTCTGATGGTTCAAAGGTTTCTGATGTTCCTGGTGGTTTCTGGTGGATCCTGGTGGTTCTAAGGTTCTTGATGTTCCTATGCCGTCAAAGCAGATTATTTATTTCTTGATCCAAAGGTAAACGTAGCTCTAAACTGAAGGAGACGTGAGGGAACTAATGTCGGTTCCCTCATCAGAACAGTTTTATTTTGATTATTGCCATTATTATTGTTGGTGCAGTGTAGACCCTCTGAAGATGTGAACGGGTTCTGGTGGTTCTGGGTATCAGGGTAGCATCCTGTCGGGCTGTTGAAGCCATAATCTCTATTTTACTTCTTACAACTTTGAAGGGAACGTTTTGCAGAACCCATTGCGCTGCTGCTTCTCCTAGTCCTTCCAGGTTCTCCTAGTCCTTCGGGGTTCTCCTAGTCCTTCAGGTTCCTGTTAGTCCTGCAGGTCCTAAAGGGTTCCTGTAGGGTTCAGGTTCCTGTTGGTTCTTCAGGTTCCTGATGGGTTCAGGTTCCCCTGGATTCCAGCAGAGCGATGTGTTCTGCAGAGGTTCTTCAGTGCGGTACAGAGTGATGAAGGAATCCGTACTGAGGGTTACAGACAGAAGCTATTTACCGTTTGTTTCTCATGTTTGTTGACAGTATTTTTTTGTTGACAGTATTATTTTTTTGTTGACAGTATTATTGTTTTGTTGACAGTATTATTGCTTTGTTGACAGTATTGTTGTTTTGCACAGATATTAAGCACTTCTGTTGCAGATGAACCAAAGTGTTGAAGCACATTTCCTGTCTGTATGTTTTATAACCCGACCAAATATTAAACACTTATTATTATTATTGTTGTTGTTTGTTTGTTTTTAGAAGTCTAGTAGAAGTGAACAAATCTTAATTTAATTTTCAGTTTCAGTTTCCTGAAAACAGAGGTGAGTTTACTATTTAAAATATATTTATGAGTCATCTTTGTGATTTGTAAAAACCGC
The DNA here is from genome assembly GCA_028583405.1 of Pogonophryne albipinna. NCBI lineage: Eukaryota > Metazoa > Chordata > Actinopteri > Perciformes > Artedidraconidae > Pogonophryne > Pogonophryne albipinna. The sequence goes on from JAPTMU010000261.1 coordinate 206,287, forward strand.
CCTGAGGGGAGAACGTGGGGTCGTCCACGGCAACGTGACGTCGTCCACAGCAACGTGACACTGCTCAGGAAACGGAGAGAGAGAGACCATCAGCAGAAAGGAGAGAACATGAACCATACTTCTAAATGTTCCCTCTTGAACATTTCTAGACTTCATTTACAGAAATGGATAAAAGCCGACCTGAAAACGATTAAACAAACGCCTGAGACCTGAGACCTGAGACCTGAGACCTGAGACCTGAGACCTGAGACCTGAGACCTGGGACCTGAGACCTGAGACCTGGCCCGCCCCTCCCTACATGCAGATCACGCAGATTGTTGGCCAGGGGGGACCCTGGGGGGGACCCTGGGGGAGACAGTGCAACACAATAATACAGAAAAACAGAAAAATATAGTGCAAGTAAATATTAAAAAGTAAATACAAAAAGAAAAATAGTTTAAAAAAAGTGAAATAGTGAAATACGAGTCTATATACAAGCTATTGGAATGATATATTAGAATGTAAAGGAGGTGATCTTTGGGGCCATAGATCTCGGCCTCCGTTACAAATTGTGTAGCTTTGTTGGTGGCGAAATGTATGTGTGCATCTGTGTGTGATACGATACGATATACTTTATTGTCCCCGTAAGGACATTTGTCCTGGACTCCGTCCTGCAGTTCCGCGTACATGTACATATACAAACATAGTGGACATTAAGAGACATACACATATCATCAGTCATACACCGTTTGAACAAACACAATACACAGACGCACATACTGACAATGGCGACCTATTGCACTACCCTCATGGCCAACATTTAAAAAGTACATTTCATTTCATGTGAATGTTAAGAAGCTTAACGGACACAGGTAGGAATGAGTGCTTATAGCGGTTCAGCCTGCTCTTGGGAACCCTGCATCTGCTACCAGAAGGTAGGAGCTGGAATTCTGGGTGGAGTACGTGGGTGGGATCAGATAACGGACTGCTCGTATATGTTTTGGAGAGATGGGTGTTTTTTAACCCCCATAATTTTCATAGCAGTCTGAACCAGGTGAGCGATCTGTGACTTTGACTGCACTGTCAAGTTACTATACCAGGCAGTAACACCTCATGATGCTCTCCAACACTGCATGATAGAACAGTAACATTAACTTCTGGTCCACTCTGAAAGCCCGGAGTCGACGCAGAAAGTACAATCGCTGTTGAAGTCTAGAGCACAGAGCTTGAACATGTGCCTTCCAGCTGAGTGTATTATCTAGATGGACACCAAGGTACTTATAGGAGCTGAGTTATGGGTTCATTGTGGATAACCACCGGCCTAAGGTCACCCACTGCCTTTGGGTCCCACACCATCTCCTCAGTCTTCCTCACATTCAGCACTAGATGGTTAAAATCACACCACTGCACAAATCTCTCTATTTCAGAGTGATAAGCCGATGAACTGCTGCCTTTGTGCATTAAGCCCAGGATGGCTGTATCATCGGAGAATTTGATGATATAATTCTCCGGGTGGATTCTCGTACAGTCGTTTGTGTACAGTGTGAAGAGGACCGGGGAGCTCACACAACCCTGGGGGACTCCTGTACTGATGGTCCGGGGCTCTGAGAGGGCATTGTTGACCCTGACATGCTGAGTGCGATTGGTTAAAAACGAGAAATACCATTTCAAGATAAAAGGATTTATACTGATCTTTATCAGTTTTTGAAGCAAGATGTGAGGCTGCAGTGTGTTAAAAGCCGAGCTGAAATCCACAAACAGTAGGCGTACATATGCCTTAGGGTCTTCCAGGTGTTGAGTGACCAGGTGTGTGATGCTATTTAGAGCATCGTCTGTGCCACACCCTTGCTTGTAGGCAAACTGAAAAGGGTCTAAATGTACATCAACCTCTTTCTTTAGCAGCGGCACCATGATCATCTCAAAACATTTCATGACAATGGATGTCAATGCAAAAGGCTTCAAATCATTGTTTACCTTTGGACAAGGTTTTTTGGGGAAAGGTTTTATTGTTGATTTTTTCCAGAGGGTGGGGATGGTGTGAAGATCAACAGATTTTTTGAAACATGGGACACCATGCTGATGTCAGTTCTTCTGCAAATGTCTTGAGAAGGAATGCAGAGATGCCATCTGGCCCTGTGGCCTTCTTAGTACAGGTGTGTTTAAAAAGTGATCGGACCTTTAAAGGGTCAATCAGCACCCTTTGGTCCTGGTCAGTAGCAGAGATTGTCTCTAAGATGTCTGTACATTCAGAGGAGAAGTCCTGGGTTTCAAATCTCATGTAAAAGTCATTCAGCTCATTTGCTTTTTGCAGGTCATCAGAGGTACAGAGAGTGTGTGTTTTAGGTTGTCTGTCTCTGTTTGCTGGTTTTATGTTGAAAAGTGTTCCCCTTCCCGTTATGTCTGTTGCTGTTGATTGTGTGCACCTGGTGCCCTGTGTTGTCCCCCCCCCCCCACCTGGGTCTAATTGCTGATTCGTGTGAGTGTGTATTAAGGCTGTGTTTCCCTGTCTGTTAGGGGGCTGGTAGTGTGTGTGAGATCCCTGTGGTTGGTGACGGTGTGCACATGTTCAGCAGGATTGAGGCTGTGAATCATTGTGTCTATGATTTAATAAATGCCCACACCGGGTTACATTTTTGGACGTTCTGCCTCTGCCTCCTTGCTTGGTCGGGCCGCTCAATTGTCAGCTTCACATAGATACATAATTACTAAGTAGAAGATGAATGTGTGTGGGATGAAGCTGTCTCTGAGTCTGGTGGTTTTAGTCCGGATGCTGCGGTACCGCCTGCCAGACGGCAGCAGACAGAACAGTTTGTGGCTGGGGGGATCCGGAGGGCTTTCTTCCTGAGCCGCTGGGAGTAAAGGTCCTCAAACCCAGCTTTCTTTGCACTTTACTATCATTTCTCAAAAGGGAAGAACATGAATTGATCTGAGAGTCGTCCTGTGCATCTGGCTCACGTGACTCTGGTTCCAACCTGAAACTTCCAGGTTCTGCAGAACCCAGAGAGAACCCAGAGGGAACCTGTGGTCCTGTTGCAGACAGAGAGAGCCCTCAGTGCGGTCTGACAGGACTCAGGTGAACCTGAAACACAAACCTCTTTTCTAAATAAATACACTCGATTCAATCTGAGTTTTACTTTCATATGTAATGTTAGTTTGCGAAGTAGAAACAGGTCATGTTTTATGTGTTTCATTTGATCACAGTTTTTAAAGTTTTAAATATAACTAGTGATTAAAATAAAAAGTGCCTGCCAGTCAAGTCTCAGGGCTTACACATCCCGGAGCTCCTCATCCTTACGTCACGGCTGGACCACTAGCTTCTCTCTGATTGGCCAGGGGGTGAGCAGCTGAGCGCTGATTGGCTGCTGTCCTCTGTGGGGGCGGGGCTTGTGGAGCAACGGCTTCTCTGCTTAAAATGGCTGCAGAATGTGACGGAAATAAAACAAAGTGAACAAAAAAAGACGAAGAAGAAGCGGGTTCTGCAGGTTCTAGGTTCTGCACCGGGAGGGTTCTGCACCGGGAAGTCCTGCAGAGTTTCTCTGGGTTCTGCAGGTTCTGCAGAAACAAAGTTTAGATGAACATCAGGTAACTGCGCCACTGCTGCTGCACTTACCCTCTTTATTGATTTATGAGATGTTGTTATAATCTGATGCAGTCTGAGGGTTAGGGTCAGCAGCAGCACTTTAGCCTGTGCTAACCCTAACCTATGCAGTCTGAGGGCTAGGGGTTAGGGTCAGCAGCAGCACTTTAGCCTGTGCTAACCCTAACCTATGCAGTCTGAGGGCTAGGGGTTAGGGTCAGCAGCAGCACTTTAGCCTGTGCTAACCCTAACCTATGCAGTCTGAGGGCTAGGGGTTAGGGTCAGCAGCAGCACTTTAGCCTGTGCTAACCCTAACCTATGCAGTCTGAGGGCTAGGGGTTAGGGTCAGCAGCAGCACTTTAGCCTGTGCTAACCCTAACCTATGCAGTCTGAGGGCTAGGGGTTAGGGTCAGCAGCAGCACTTTAGCCTGTGCTAACCCTAACCTATGCAGTCTGAGGGCTAGGGGTTAGGGTCAGCAGCAGCACTTTAGCCTGTGCTAACCCTAACCTATGCAGTCTGAGGGCTAGGGGTTAGGGTCAGCAGCAGCACTTTAGCCTATGCTAACCCTAACCTATGCAGTCTGAGGGCTAGGGGTTAGGGTCAGCAGCAAGCACTTTAGCCTAGTGCTAACCCTAACCTATGCAGTCTGAGGGCTAGGGGTTAGGGTCAGCAGCAAGCACTTTAGCCTGTGCTAACCCTAACCTATGCAGTCTGAGGGCTAGGGGTTAGGGTCAGCAGCAGCACTTTAGCCTGTGCTAACCCTAACCTATGCAGTCTGAGGGCTAGGGGTTAGGGTCAGCAGCAGCACTTTAGCCTATGCTAACCCTAACCTATGCAGTCTGAGGGCTAGGGGTTAGGGTCAGCAGCAGCACTTTAGCCTGTGCTAACCCTAACCTATGCAGTCTGAGGGCTAGGGGTTAGGGTCAGCAGCAGCACTTTAGCCTGTGCTAACCCTAACCTATGCAGTCTGAGGGCTAGGGGTTAGGGTCAGCAGCAGCACTTTAGCCTGTGCTAACCCTAACCTATGCAGTCTGAGGGCTAGGGGTTAGGGTCAGCAGCAGCACTTTAGCCTGTGCTAACCCTAACCTATGCAGTCTGAGGGCTAGGGGTTAGGGTCAGCAGCAACACTTTAGCCTGTGCTAACCCTAACCCTACCCCAACTCTGAGCAGCAGCACGACTTTATTCATCATTATAATGTCCATTCTTCTTTTCTTCCTGCTTTAATGTCTCAGATCTTTATAAATGGTTCAACCGGTTACAAATGTCTGTCTAAAGTATTTCATGCTGTATTTATTTTTGTTGTTTGAACAACAACAACAACAACAGTTTCTCAGGTGCTTTCCTAAACTGCCCAATACATATAATTGTATGAGAAAGTAAATAAATATAATCTTTATTTAGGAATATCATCTGTGGTTATAAAGCGGAGTAAAGAGGAGAATACTGCAGTACTATATATATATATATATATATATATATATATATATATATATATATATATATATATATATATATATATATATATATATATATATATATATATATATATATATATATATATACATACACAGATCCGCTTAGCCCCATCATAAACAATGATTTTAAAGTAAGCAAAATAAAGTCTGCCAACTCGCGCGGAGTAAATTGCACAGACAGCAGGAAATACCGAAGACTAGAAACGGTATTGAAAACTTTTGTCACATAGTGATCGTCTTCTCAATAGAACATCTTTGATAATGTCTTCTGGCCAATCAGAATCAAGATAACGGCGTGGTGTTGTTGCAGGAAGTCCCCACGGAGAATACTTCTGCTGTAGTACATCTCTATATACATCGATACAACATTACGTGTTGATAGAAATCACGTAATGAAATAAGACTCCACGGTTTGATGAGTGACAGGTGGGTGGGCTGTCTTTCAACTCACAGCCTCTTCTCTCTCTGAGGAGCAGCAGGTTCAGCTTTCAGAACAAAGTAACTCTCAGCCTCTTCCTCTTCTCTCTGTGAGGAGCAGCAGGTTCAGCTTTCAGAACAAAGTAACTCACAGCCTCTTCCTCTTCTCTCTGAGGAGCAGCAGGTTCAGCTTTCAGAACAAAGTAACTCTCAGCCTCTTCCTCTTCTCTCTCTGAGGAGCAGCAGGTTCAGCTTTCAGAACAAAGTAACTCTCAGCCTCTTCCTCTTCTCTCTGAGGAGCAGCAGGTTCATCTTTCAGAACAAAGTAACTCTCAGCCTCTTCCTCTTCTCTCTCTGAGCAGCAGGTTCAGCTTTCAGAACAAAGTAACTCTCAGCCTCTTCCTCTTCTCTCTCTGAGGAGCAGCAGGTTCAGCTTTCAGAACAAAGTAACTCTCAGCCTCTTCCTCTTCTCTCTCTGAGGAGCAGCAGGTTCATCTTTCAGAACAAAGTAACTCTCAGCCTCTTCCTCTTCTCTCTCTGAGGAGCAGCAGGTTCATCTTTCAGAACAAAGTAACTCTCAGCCTCTTCCTCTTCTCTCTGTGAGGAGCAGCAGGTTCAGCTTTCAGAACAAAGTAACTCTCAGCCTCTTCCTCTTCTCTCTGAGGAGCAGCAGGTTCATCTTTCAGAACAAAGTAACTCACAGCCTCTTCCTCTTCTCTCTGAGGAGCAGCAGGTTCATCTTTCAGAACAAAGTAACTCTCAGCCTCTTCCTCTTCTCTCTGAGGAGCAGCAGGTTCAGCTTTCAGAACAAAGTAACTCTCAGCCTCTTCCTCTTCTCTCTGAGGAGCAGCAGGTTCATCTTTCAGAACAAAGTAACTCTCAGCCTCTTCCTCTTCTCTCTGAGGAGCAGCAGGTTCAGCTTTCAGAACAAAGTAACTCTCAGCCTCTTCCTCTTCTCTCTGAGGAGCAGCAGGTTCAGCTTTCAGAACAAAGTAACTCTCAGCCTCTTCCTCTTCTCTCTCTGAGGAGCAGCAGGTTCATCTTTCAGAACAAAGTAACTCTCAGCCTCTTCCTCTTCTCTCTGAGGAGCAGCAGGTTCATCTTTCAGAACAAAGTAACTCTCAGCCTCTTCCTCTTCTCTCTGAGGAGCAGCAGGTTCAGCTTTCAGAACAAAGTAACTCTCAGCCTCTTCCTCTTCTCTCTCTGAGGAGCAGCAGGTTCAGCTTTCAGAACAAAGTAACTCTCAGCCTCTTCCTCTTCTCTCTCTGAGGAGCAGCAGGTTCAGCTTTCAGAACAAAGTAACTCTCAGCCTCTTCCTCTTCTCTCTCTCTGAGGAGCAGGTTCAGCTTTCAGAACAAAGTAACTCTCAGCCTCTTCCTCTTCTCTCTGAGGAGCAGCAGGTTCATCTTTCAGAACAAAGTAACTCTCAGCCTCTTCCTCTTCTCTCTCTGAGGAGCAGCAGGTTCATCTTTCAGAACAAAGTAACTCTCAGCCTCTTCCTCTTCTCTCTCTGAGGAGCAGCAGGTTCATCTTTCAGAACAAAGTAACTCTCAGTCTCTTCCTCTTCTCTCTCTGAGGAGCAGCAGGTTCATCTTTCAGAACAAAGTAACTCTCAGCCTCTTCCTCTTCTCTCTCTGAGGAGCAGCAGGTTCATCTTTCAGAACAAAGTAACTCTCAGCCTCTTCCTCTTCTCTCTCTGATGAGCAGCAGGTTCAGCTTTCAGAACAAAGTAACTCTCAGTCTCTTCCTCTTCTCTCTGAGGAGCAGCAGGTTCATCTTTCAGAACAAAGTAACTCACAGCCTCTTCCTCTTCTCTCTCTGAGGAGCAGCAGGTTCAGCTTTCAGAACAAAGTAACTCTCAGCCTCTTCCTCTTCTCTCTCTGAGGAGCAGCAGGTTCAGCTTTCAGAACAAAGTAACTCACAGCCTCTTCCTCTTCTCTCTCTGAGGAGCAGCAGGTTCAGCTTTCAGAACAAAGTAACTCTCAGTCTCTTCCTCTTCTCTCTGAGGAGCAGCAGGTTCATCTTTCAGAACAAAGTAACTCACAGCCTCTTCCTCTTCTCTCTCTGAGGAGCAGCAGGTTCATCTTTCAGAACAAAGTAACTCTCAGCCTCTTCCTCTTCTCTCTCTGAGGAGCAGCAGGTTCAGCTTTCAGAACAAAGTAACTCACAGCCTCTTCCTCTTCTCTCTCTGAGGAGCAGCAGGTTCAGCTTTCAGAACAAAGTAACTCTCAGCCTCTTCCTCTTCTCTCTGAGGAGCAGCAGGTTCAGCTTTCAGAACAAAGTAACTCTCAGCCTCTTCCTCTTCTCTCTGAGGAGCAGCAGGTTCAGCTTTCAGAACAAAGTAACTCTCAGCCTCTTCCTCTTCTCTCTGAGGAGCAGCAGGTTCAGCTTTCAGAACAAAGTAACTCTCAGCCTCTTCCTCTTCCTCTTCTCTCTGAGGAGCAGCAGGTTCAGCTTTCAGAACAAAGTAACTCTCAGCCTCTTCCTCTTCTCTCTCTGAGGAGCAACAGGTTCAGCTTTCAGAACAAAGTAACTCTCAGCCTCTTCCTCTTCTCTCTCTGAGGAGCAGCAGGTTCAGCTTTCAGAACAAAGTAACTCTCAGCCTCTTCCTCTTCTCTCTCTGAGGAGCAGCAGGTTCAGCTTTCAGAACAAAGTAACTCTCAGCCTCTTCCTCTTCTCTCTGAGGAGCAGCAGGTTCAGCTTTCAGAACAAAGTAACTCACAGCCTCTTCCTCTTCTCTCTCTGAGGAGCAGCAGGTTCAGCTTTCAGAACAAAGTAACTCTCAGCCTCTTCCTCTTCTCTCTGAGGAGCAGCAGGTTCATCTTTCAGAACAAAGTAACTCTCAGCCTCTTCCTCTTCTCTCTCTGAGGAGCAACAGGTTCAGCTTTCAGAACAAAGTAACTCTCAGCCTCTTCCTCTTCTCTCTGAGGAGCAGCAGGTTCATCTTTCAGAACAAAGTAACTCTCAGCCTCTTCCTCTTCTCTCTCTGAGGAGCAGCAGGTTCAGCTTTCAGAACAAAGTAACTCTCAGTCTCTTCCTCTTCTCTCTGAGGAGCAGCAGGTTCAGCTTTCAGAACAAAGTAACTCTCAGCCTCTTCCTCTTCTCTCTGAGGAGCAGCAGGTTCATCTTTCAGAACAAAGTAACTCTCAGCCTCTTCTCTCTCTGAGGAGCAGGTTCAGCTTTCAGAACAAAGTAACTCTCAGCCTCTTCCTCTTCTCTCTGAGGAGCAGCAGGTTCATCTTTCAGAACAAAGTAACTCTCAGCCTCTTCCTCTTCTCTCTCTGAGGAGCAACAGGTTCAGCTTTCAGAACAAAGTAACTCTCAGCCTCTTCCTCTTCTCTCTGAGGAGCAGCAGGTTCAGCTTTCAGAACAAAGTAACTCTCAGCCTCTTCCTCTTCTCTCTCTGAGGAGCAGCAGGTTCAGCTTTCAGAACAAAGTAACTCTCAGTCTCTTCCTCTTCTCTCTGAGGAGCAGCAGGTTCAGCTTTCAGAACAAAGTAACTCTCAGCCTCTTCCTCTTCTCTCTCTGAGGAGCAGCAGGTTCAGCTTTCAGAACAAAGTAACTCTCAGCCTCTTCCTCTTCTCTCTCTGAGGAGCAGCAGGTTCAGCTTTCAGAACAAAGTAACTCTCAGCCTCTTCCTCTTCTCTCTGAGGAGCAGCAGGTTCAGCTTTCAGAACAAAGTAACTCTCAGCCTCTTCCTCTTCTCTCTGAGGAGCAGCAGGTTCAGCTTTCAGAACAAAGTAACTCTCAGCCTCTTCCTCTTCTCTCTGAGGAGCAGCAGGTTCAGCTTTCAGAACAAAGTAACTCTCAGCCTCTTCCTCTTCTCTCTCTGAGGAGCAGCAGGTTCAGCTTTCAGAACAAAGTAACTCTCAGCCTCTTCCTCTTCTCTCTCTGAGGAGCAGCAGGTTCAGCTTTCAGAACAAAGTAACTCTCAGCCTCTTCCTCTTCTCTCTCTGAGGAGCAGCAGGTTCATCTTTCAGAACAAAGTAACTCTCAGCCTCTTCCTCTTCTCTCTCTGAGGAGCAGCAGGTTCAGCTTTCAGAACAAAGTAACTCTCAGCCTCTTCCTCTTCTCTCTGTGAGGAGCAGCAGGTTCATCTTTCAGAACAAAGTAACTCTCAGCCTCTTCCTCTTCTCTCTGTGAGGAGCAGCAGGTTCAGCTTTCAGAACAAAGTAACTCACAGCCTCTTCCTCTTCTCTCTGAGGAGCAACAGGTTCATCTTTCAGAACAAAGTAACTCACAGCCTCTTCCTCTTCTCTCTCTCTGAGGAGCAGCAGGTTCAGCTTTCAGAACAAAGTAACTCTCAGCCTCTTCCTCTTCTCTCTCTGAGGAGCAGCAGGTTCAGCTTTCAGAACAAAGTAACTCACAGCCTCTTCCTCTTCTCTCTGAGGAGCAACAGGTTCATCTTTCAGAACAAAGTAACTCACAGCCTCTTCCTCTTCTCTCTGAGGAGCAACAGGTTCATCTTTCAGAACAAAGTAACTCACAGCCTCTTCCTCTTCTCTCTGAGGAGCAGCAGGTTCAGCTTTCAGAACAAAGTAACTCTCAGCCTCTTCCTCTTCTCTCTGAGGAGCAGCAGGTTCAGCTTTCAGAACAAAGTAACTCTCAGCCTCTTCCTCTTCTCTCTGAGGAGCAGCAGGTTCAGCTTTCAGAACAAAGTAACTCTCAGTCTCTTCCTCTTCTCTCTGAGGAGCAGCAGGTTCAGCTTTCAGAACAAAGTAACTCTCAGCCTCTTCCTCTTCTCTCTGAGGAGCAGCAGGTTCAGCTTTCAGAACAAAGTAACTCTCAGCCTCTTCCTCTTCTCTCTCTGAGGAGCAGCAGGTTCATCTTTCAGAACAAAGTAACTCTCAGCCTCTTCCTCTTCTCTCTCTGAGGAGCAGCAGGTTCAGCTTTCAGAACAAAGTAACTCTCAGCCTCTTCCTCTTCTCTCTCTGAGGAGCAGCAGGTTCAGCTTTCAGAACAAAGTAACTCTCAGCCTCTTCCTCTTCTCTCTGAGGAGCAGCAGGTTCAGCTTTCAGAACAAAGTAACTCACAGCCTCTTCCTCTTCTCTCTGAGGAGCAGCAGGTTCAGCTTTCAGAACAAAGTAACTCTCAGCCTCTTCCTCTTCTCTCTCTGAGGAGCAGCAGGTTCAGCTTTCAGAACAAAGTAACTCTCAGTCTCTTCCTCTTCTCTCTCTGAGGAGCAGCAGGTTCAGCTTTCAGAACAAAGTAACTCTCAGCCTCTTCCTCTTCTCTCTCTGAGGAGCAGCAGGTTCAGCTTTCAGAACAAAGTAACTCTCAGCCTCTTCCTCTTCTCTCTGAGGAGCAGGTTCAGCTTTCAGAACAAAGTAACTCTCAGCCTCTTCCTCTTCTCTCTCTGAGGAGCAGCAGGTTCAGCTTTCAGAACAATGTAACTCTCAGTCTCTTCCTCTTCTCTCTCTGAGGAGCAGCAGGTTCAGCTTTCAGAACAAAGTAACTCACAGCCTCTTCCTCTTCTCTCTCTGAGGAGCAGCAGGTTCAGCTTTCAGAACAAAGTAACTCACAGCCTCTTCCTCTTCTCTCTGAGGAGCAGCAGGTTCAGCTTTCAGAACAAAGTAACTCTCAGCCTCTTCCTCTTCTCTCTCTGAGGAGCAGCAGGTTCAGCTTTCAGAACAAAGTAACTCTCAGCCTCTTCCTCTTCTCTCTGAGGAGCAGCAGGTTCAGCTTTCAGAACAAAGTAACTCTCAGCCTCTTCCTCTTCTCTCTCTGAGGAGCAGGTTCAGCTTTCAGAACAAAGTAACTCTCAGCCTCTTCCTCTTCTCTCAGAGGAGCAGCAGGTTCAGCTTTCAGAACAAAGTAACTCTCAGCCTCTTCCTCTTCTCTCTGAGGAGCAGGTTCAGCTTTCAGAACAAAGTAACTCTCAGCCTCTTCCTCTTCTCTCTCTGAGGAGCAGCAGGTTCAGCTTTCAGAACAATGTAACTCACAGCCTCTTCCTCTTCTCTCTGAGGAGCAGCAGGTTCAGCTTTCAGAACAAAGTAACTCTCAGCCTCTTCCTCTTCTCTCTGAGGAGCAGCAGGTTCAGCTTTCAGAACAATGTAACTCTCAGCCTCTTCCTCTTCTCTCTGAGGAGCAGCAGGTTCAGCTTTCAGAACAAAGTAACTCTCAGCCTCTTCCTCTTCTCTCTCTGAGGAGCAGGTTCAGCTTTCAGAACAAAGTAACTCTCAGCCTCTTCCTCTTCTCTCAGAGGAGCAGCAGGTTCAGCTTTCAGAACAAAGTAACTCTCAGCCTCTTCCTCTTCTCTCTCTGAGGAGCAGCAGGTTCAGCTTTCAGAACAAAGTAACTCTCAGCCTCTTCCTCTTCTCTCTCTGAGGAGCAGCAGGTTCAGCTTTCAGAACAAAGTAACTCTCAGCCTCTTCCTCTTCTCTCTGAGGAGCAGCAGGTTCATCTTTCAGAACAAAGTAACTCTCAGTCTCTTCCTCTTCTCTCTCTGAGGAGCAGCAGGTTCAGCTTTCAGAACAAAGTAACTCTCAGCCTCTTCCTCTTCTCTCTGAGGAGCAGCAGGTTCATCTTTCAGAACAAAGTAACTCTCAGCCTCTTCCTCTTCTCTCTGAGGAGCAGCAGGTTCAGCTTTCAGAACAAAGTAACTCTCAGCCTCTTCCTCTTCTCTCTCTGTGAGGAGCAGCAGGTTCAGCTTTCAGAACAAAGTAACTCTCAGCCTCTTCCTCTTCTCTCTCTGAGGAGCAGCAGGTTCAGCTTTCAGAACAAAGTAACTCTCAGCCTCTTCCTCTTCTCTCTGAGGAGCAGCAGGTTCAGCTTTCAGAACAAAGTAACTCTCAGCCTCTTCCTCTTCTCTCTGAGGAGCAGCAGGTTCAGCTTTCAGAACAAAGTAACTCTCAGCCTCTTCCTCTTCTCTCTCTGAGGAGCAGCAGGTTCAGCTTTCAGAACAAAGTAACTCTCAGCCTCTTCCTCTTCTCTCTCTCTGAGGAGCAGCAGGTTCAGCTTTCAGAACAAAGTAACTCTCAGCCTCTTCCTCTTCTCTCTCTCTGAGGAGCAGCAGGTTCAGCTTTCAGAACAAAGTAACTCTCAGCCTCTTCCTCTTCTCTCTCTGAGGAGCAAGCAGGTTCAGCTTTCAGAACAAAGTAACTCTCAGCCTCTTCCTCTTCTCTCTCTGAGGAGCAGCAGGTTCAGCTTTCAGAACAAAGTAACTCACAGCCTCTTCCTCTTCTCTCTCTCTGAGGAGCAGCAGGTTCAGCTTTCAGAACAAAGTAACTCTCAGCCTCTTCCTCTTCTCTCTCTGAGGAGCAACAGGTTCAGCTTTCAGAACAAAGTAACTCACAGCCTCTTCCTCTTCTCTCTCTGAGGAGCAGCAGGTTCAGCTTTCAGAACAAAGTAACTCTCAGCCTCTTCCTCTTCTCTCTCTGAGGAGCAACAGGTTCAGCTTTCAGAACAAAGTAACTCTCAGCCTCTTCCTCTTCTCTCTGAGGAGCAGCAGGTTCAGCTTTCAGAACAAAGTAACTCTCAGCCTCTTCTCTCTCTGAGGAGCAGGTTCAGCTTTCAGAACAAAGTAACTCTCAGCCTCTTCCTCTTCTCTCTGAGGAGCAGCAGGTTCATCTTTCAGAACAAAGTAACTCTCAGCCTCTTCCTCTTCTCTCTCTGAGGAGCAACAGGTTCAGCTTTCAGAACAAAGTAACTCTCAGCCTCTTCCTCTTCTCTCTGAGGAGCAGCAGGTTCAGCTTTCAGAACAAAGTAACTCTCAGCCTCTTCCTCTTCTCTCTGAGGAGCAGCAGGTTCAGCTTTCAGAACAAAGTAACTCTCAGCCTCTTCCTCTTCTCTCTCTGAGGAGCAGCAGGTTCAGCTTTCAGAACAAAGTAACTCACAGCCTCTTCCTCTTCTCTCTGAGGAGCAGCAGGTTCAGCTTTCAGAACAAAGTAACTCTCAGCCTCTTCCTCTTCTCTCTGAGGAGCAGCAGGTTCAGCTTTCAGAACAAAGTAACTCTCAGCCTCTTCCTCTTCTCTCTGAGGAGCAGCAGGTTCAGCTTTCAGAACAAAGTAACTCTCAGCCTCTTCCTCTTCTCTCTCTGAGGAGCAGCAGGTTCATCTTTCAGAACAAAGTAACTCTCAGCCTCTTCCTCTTCTCTCTCTGAGGAGCAGCAGGTTCAGCTTTCAGAACAAAGTAACTCTCAGCCTCTTCCTCTTCTCTCTCTGAGGAGCAGCAGGTTCAGCTTTCAGAACAAAGTAACTCTCAGCCTCTTCTCTTCTCTCTCTGAGGAGCAGCAGGTCATCTTTCAGAACAAAGTAAACTCCAGCCTCTCCTCTTCTCTCTCTGAGGAGCAGCAGGTTCAGCTTTCAGAAACAAAGTAACTCTCAGCCTCTTCTCTTCTCTCTCTGAGGAGCAGCAGGTTTCAGCTTTCAGACCAAAGTAACTCATCAGCATCCTCATTCCTTCTTCTCCTCTGAGGAGGCAACAGGTTCCTCTTTCAGGAACAAAGTACCTCTCAGCCTCTTCCTCTGTCGTCTCTGAGGAGCAAGCAGGTTTCATCTTTCCGAACTAAGTAACTCTCAGGCCTCTTCCTCTTCTCTCTGAGGAGCAACTAGGTTTCAGCTTTTCAGAACAAAGTAACTGCTCAAGCCTACTTACGTCCTTCTCTTCTGAGGAGCAGCAGGTTCATCTTTCAGAACAAAGTAACTCAACAGCCTCTTCCTCTTCTCTCTCTGAGGAGCAAGCATGGTTCAGCTACCAATTTACAGAACAAAGTAACTCTCAGCCTCACCCTCTCCTTCTTTCTTCTCTCTGAGGAGGCAGCAGGTTCAGCTTTCAGAACAAAGTAACTCTCAGCCTCTTCCTCTTCTCTCTCTGAGGAGCAGCAGGTTCAGCTTTCAGAACAAAGTAACTCTCAGCCTCTTCCTCTTCTCTCTCTGAGGAGCAGCAGGTTCAGCTTTCAGAACAAAGTAACTCTACAGCCTCTTCCTCTTCTCTCTGAGGAGCAGCAGGTTCAGCTTTCAGAACAAAGTAACTCTCAGCCTCTTCCTCTTCTCTCTGAGGAGCAAGCAGGTTCAGCTTTCAGAACAAAGTAACTCTCAGCCTCTTCCTCTCTCTCTCTGAGGAGCAGCAGGTTCAGCTTTCAGAACAAAGTAACTCTCAGCCTCTTCCTCTTCTCTCTGAGGAGCAGCAGGTTCAGCTTTCAGAACAATGTAACTCACAGCCTCTTCCTCTTCTCTCTGAGGAGCAGCAGGTTCAGCTTTCAGAACAAAGTAACTCTCAGCCTCTTCCTCTTCTCTCTCTGAGGAGCAGCAGGTTCAGCTTTCAGAACAAAGTAACTCACAGCCTCTTCCTCTTCTCTCTCTGAGGAGCAACAGGTTCAGCTTTCAGAAACAAAGTAACTCTCAGCCTCTTCTCTTCTCTCTCTGAGGAGCAGCAGGTTCAGCTTTCAGAACAAAGTACTCCAGCCTCTCCTCTTCTCTCTCTGAGGAGCAGCAGGTTCAGCTTTCAAGAACAAAGTAACTCATCAGCCTATTTCCCTCTTCTCTCTGAGGAGCAGTCAGTTCAGCTTTCAGAACAAAGTACAACTCTCAAGCCTCTTCCTCTTCTCTCTGAGGAGCAGCAGGTTCAGCTTTCAAAACAAAGTAACTCTCAGCCTCTTCTCTTCTCTCTCTGGGAGCAGACAGGTTCAGCTTTCAGAACAAAGTAACTCAAAGCCTGCTTCCTCTTCTCTCCTGATGAGCAGCAGGTTCATCTTTCATAACAAAGTAACTCTCAGCCTCTCTCTTCTCTCTCTCTGAGGAGCAGCAGGTTCAGATTTCAGAACAAGGGAGGAGTAACTCACAGCCTCTTCCTCTTCTCTCTCTGAAGAGCAACAGGTTACCAGCTTTCAGAACAAAGTAACCTCTCCGCCTCTTCCTCTCTCTCTTCAGCTTTCAGAACAAGTAACTCTCAGCCTCTTCCTCTTCTCTCTGAGGAGCAGCAGGTTCAGCTTTCAGAACAAAGTAACTCTCAGCCTCTTCCTCTTCTCTCTCTGAGGAGCAACGGTTCAGCTTTCAGAACAAAGTAACTCTCAGCCTCTTCCTCTTCTCTCTCAGAGGAGCAGCAGGTTCATCTTTCAGAACAAAGTACTCTCAGTCTCTTCCTCTTCTCTCTCTGAGGAGCAGCAGGTTCAGCTTTCAGAACAAAGTAACTCTCAGCTCTCCTCTTCTCTCTCTGAGGAGCAGCAGGTTCAGCTTTCAGAACAAGTAACTCTCAGTCTCTTCCTCTTCTCTCTGAGGAGCAGCAGGTTCAGCTTTCAGAACAAAGTAACTCTCAGCCTCTTCCTCTTCTCTCTGAGGAGCAGCAGGTTCAGCTTTCAGAACAAAGTAACTCTCAGTCTTCTTCCTCTTCTCTCATGAGGAGCAACCAGGTTCAGCTTTCAGAAACAAAGTAACTCTCAGCCTCTTCCTCTTCTCTCTCTGAGGAGCAGCAGGTTCAGCTTTCAGAACAAAGTAACTCTCAGTCTCTTCCTCTTCTCTCTGAGGAGCAGCAGGTTCAGCTTTCAGAACAAAGTAACTCTCAGCCTCTTCCTCTTCTCTCTGAGGAGCAACAGTTCAGCTTTCAGAACAAAGTAACTCTCAGCCTCTTCCTCTATCTCTCTCTCTGAGGAGCAGCAGGTTCAGCTTTCAGACAAAGTAACTCTCAGCCTCTTCCTCTTCTCTCTGAGGAAGCAACAGGTTCAGCTTTCAGAACAAAGTAACTCTCAGCCTCTTCCTCTCTCTCTGAGGAGCAACAGTTTCAGCTTTCAGACAAAGTAACTCACAGCCTCTTCCTCTTCTCTCTCTCTGAGGAGCAGCAGGTTCAGCTTCAGAACAAAGTAACTCTCAGCCTCTTCCTCTTCTCTCTCGAGGAGCAACAGTTCAGCTTTCAGACAAGTAACTCTCAGCCTCTTCCTCTTCTCTCTCTGAGGAGCAGCAGGTTCAGCTTTCAGAACAAAGTAACTCACAGCCTCTTCCTCTTCTCTCTCTGAGGGAGGCAACAGGTTCAGCTGTCAGAACAAAGTAACTCTCAGCCTCTTCTCTTCTCTCTGAGGAGCAGCAGGTTCAGCTTTCAGAACAAAGTAACTCTCAGCCTCTTCCTCTTCTCTCTGAGGAGCAGCAGGTTCAGCTTTCAGAACAAAGTAACTCTCAGCCTCTTCCTCTTCTCTCTCTGAGGAGCAGGTTCAGCTTTCAGAACAAAGTAACTCTCAGCCTCTTCCTCTTCTCTCTCTGAGGAGCATCAGGTTCAGCTTTCAGAACAAAGTAACACTCAGCCTCTTCCTCTTCTCTCTGAGGAGCCAGCAGGTCAGCTTTCAGAACAAAGTAACTCTCAGCCTCTTCCTCTTCTCTCTCTGAGGAGCAGCAGGTTCAGCTTTTCAGAACAAAGTAACTCTTCAGCCTCTTCCTCTTCTCTCTCTGAGGAGCAGCAGTTCAGCTTTCAGAACAAAGTAACTCTCAGCCTCTTCCTCTTCTCTCTCTGAGGAGCAGCAGGTTCAGCTTTCAGAACAAAGTAACTCTCAGCCTCTTCCTCTTCTCTCTCTGAGGAGCAGCAGGTTCATCTTTCAGAACAAAGTAACTCTCAGCCTCTTCCTCTTCTCTCTCTGAGGCAGCAGGTTCAGCTTTCAGAACAAAGTAACTCTCAGCCTTCCTCTTCTCTCTGAGGAGCAGCAGGTTCAGCTTTCAGAACAAAGTAACTCTCAGCCTCTTCCTCTTCTCTCTGAGAGGAGCAGCAGGTTCAGCTTTCAGAACAAAGTAACTCTCAGCTCTTCCTCTTCTCTCTGAGGAGCAACAGGTTCAGCTTTCAGAACAAAGTAACTCTCAGCCTCTTCCTCTTCTCTCTGAGGAGCAGCAGGTTCAGCTTTCAGAACAAAGTAACTCTCAGCTCTTCCTCTTCTCTCTCTGAGGAGCAGCAGGTTCAGCTTTCAGAACAAAGTAACTCTCAGCCTCTTCCTCTTCTCTCTGAGGAGCAAGGTTCAGCTTTCAGAAAAAGTAACTCTCAGCCTCTTCCTCTTCTCTCTGAGGAGCACAGGTTCACTTTCAGAACAAAGTAACTCACAGCCTCTTCCTCTTCTCTCTGAGGAGCAGCAGGTTCAGCTTTCAGAACAAAGTAACTCTCAGCCTCTTCCTCTCTCTCTGAGGAGCAGCAGGTTCAGCTTTCAGAACAAAGTAACTCTCAGCCTCTTCCTCTTCTCTCTCTGAGAGCAGCAGGTTCAGCTTTCAGAACAAAGTAACTCTCAGCCTCTTCCTCTTCTCTCTGAGGAGCAGCAGGTTCAGCTTTCAGAACAAAGTAACTCACAGCCTCTTCCTCTTCTCTCTGAGGAGCAGCAGGTTCAGCTTTCAGAACAAAGTAACTCCTCAGCCTCTTCCTCTCTCTCTCTGAGGAGCAGCAGGTTCAGCTTTCAGAACAAAGTAACTCTCAGCCTCTTCCTCTTCTCTCTGAGGAGCAGCAGGTTCAGCTTTCAGAACAAGTAACTCTCAGCCTCTTCCTCTTCTCTCTCTGAGGAGCAGGTTCAGCTTTCAGAACAAAGTAACTCTCAGCCTCTTCCTCTTCTCTCTGAGGAGCAGCAGGTTCAGCTTTCAGAACAAAGTAACTCTCAGCCTCTTCCTCTTCTCTCTCTGAGGAGCAGCAGGTTCAGCTTTCAGAACAAAGTAACTCTCAGCCTCTTCCTCTTCTCTCTCTGAGGAGCAGCAGGTTCAGCTTTCAGAACAAAGTAACTCTCAGCCTCTTCCTCTTCTCTCTGAGGAGCAGCAGGTTCAGCTTTCAGAACAAAGTAACTCTCAGCCTCTTCCTCTTCTCTCTGAGGAGCAGCAGGTTCAGCTTTCAGAACAAAGTAACTCTCAGCCTCTTCCTCTTCTCTCTGAGGAGCAGCAGGTTCAGCTTTCAGAACAAAGTAACTCTCAGCCTCTTCCTCTTCTCTCTGAGGAGCAGCAGGTTCAGCTTTCAGACAAAGTAACTCTCAGCCTCTTCCTCTTCTCTCTCTGAGGAGCAGCAGGTTCAGCTTTCAGAACAAAGTAACTCTCAGCCTCTTCCTCTCTCTCTCTGAGGAGCAGCAGGTTCAGCTTTCAGAACAAAGTAACTCTCAGCCTCTTCCTCTTCTCTGAGGAGCAGCAGGTTCAGCTTTCAGAACAAAGTAACTCTCAGCCTCTTCCTCTTCTCTCTGAGGAGCAGCAGGTTCAGCTTTCAGAACAAGTAACTCTCAGCCTCTTCCTCTTCTCTCTGAGGAGCAGCAGGTTTCAGCTTTCAGAACAAAGTAACTCTCAGCCTCTTCCTCTTCTCTCTCCTGAGGAGCAGCAGGTTCAGCTTTCAGAACAAAGTAACTCTCAGCCTCTTCCTCTTCTCTCTGAGGAGCAGGTTCAGCTTTCAGAACAAAGTAACTCTCAGCCTCTCCTCTTCTCTCTGAGGAGCAGCAGGTTCAGCTTTCAGAACAAAGTAACTCTCAGCCTCTTCCTCTTCTCTCTCTGA
>JAPTMU010000261.1:226155-283490 GCA_028583405.1 Pogonophryne albipinna
ATAAAATAATGATCCTGCAGCAGAATATGAGGCGACGCCTCTTTAGTGAATCTGAATCTGTTAACCCTTCATCACAGACACACTCTTTCTAACAGCTGTTTCCTCAGAAAACAACAGCTGACGGATCAAAGCAAAGGAACTCTTTAAAATCTCACGCACCCTCAGAACTGAAAACTAGAAATGTATCCCATAACCATACTGTACTCAACAGTATGTTATGCTGGTCACTGTATTCAGTTGTCTGCCAGCTGACTGCCAGCTGACTGCCAGCTGTATTCCAGCTAACTTCCATCTTACTGCCAGCCGTATGCCAGCTAACTGCTAACTGACTGCCAGTCGTATGCCAGCTAACTGCTAACTGACTGCCAGCTGTATTCCAGCTAACTTCCATCTTACTGCCAGCTGAGAGGCAGTACTCAGGGCAGACAGCCTGACGACGAGCTGCTCGTTAGAGACGCTAGCTGTATTCCAGCTGACTTCCATCTTACTGCCAGCTGTATGCCCGATAACTTCCATCTTACTGCCAGCTGTATGCCAGCTAACTTCCATCTTACTGCCAGCTGTATGCCAGCTAACTTCCATCTTACTGCCAGCTGTATTCCAGCTGTATTCCATCTTACTGCCAGCTGTATTCCAGCTAACTTCCATCTTACTGCCAGCTGTATTCCAGCTGTATTCCATCTTACTGCCAGCTGTATTCCAGCTAACTTCCATCTTACTGCCAGCTGTATGCCAGCTAACTTCCATCTTACTGCCAGCTGTATTCCAGCTAACTTCCATCTTACTGACAGCTGTATTCCAGTTAACTTCCATCTTACTGCCAGCTGTATGCCAGCTAACTTCCATCTTACTGCCAGCTGTATGCCAGCTAACTTCCATCTTACTGCCAGCTGTATTCCATCTTACTGCCAGCTGTATTCCATCTTACTGCCAGCTGTATTCCAGCTAAATTCCGACTTACTGCCAGCCGTATGCCAGCTAACTTCTATCTTACTGCTAGTTGTATTCCAGCTAACTTCCATCTTACTGCCAGCTGTATTCCAACTAACTTCCATCTTACTGCCAGCTGTATTCCAGCTAACTTCCATCTTACTGCCAGCTGTATTCCAGCTGTATTCCATCTTACTGCCAGCTGTATTCCATCTTACTGCCAGCTGTATTCCAGCTAACTTCCATCTTACTGCCAGCTGTATTCCAGCTAACTTCCATCTTACTGCCAGCTGTATTCCAGCTAACTTCCATCTTACTGACAGCCGTATGCCAGCTAACTTCCATCTTACTGCCAGCTGTATTCCAGCTAACTTCCATCTTACTGCCAGCTGTATGCCAGCTAACTTCCATCTTACTGCCAGCTGTATTCCAGCTAACTTCCATCTTACTGCCAGCCAAATGCCAGCTAACTTCTATCTTACTGCTAGTTGTATTCCAGCTAACTTCCATCTTACTGCCAGCTGTATTCCAACTAACTTCCATCTTACTGCCAGTCTTATGCCAGCTAACTGCCAGCTATATTTAGCTAACTGCTAACTGACTGCCAGCCGTTTGCCAGCTAACTGCTAACTGACTGCCAGTCGTATGCCAGCTAACTGCCAGCTGTATGCCAGCTAACTTCCATCTTACTGCCAGCTGTTTTCCAGGTAACTTCCATCTTACTGCCAGCTGTTTTCCAGATAACTTCCATCTTACTGCCAGCTGTATGCCAGCTAACTTCCTTCTTACTGCCAGCTGTTTTCCAGGTAACTTCCTTCTTACTGCCAGCTGTTTTCCAGATAACTTCCATCTTACTGCCAGCTGTATGCCAGCTCTGCCAGCTACATTCCAGCTAACTGCTAACTGACTGCCAGCCGTATGCCAGCTGACTTTAAGTTAGTAGTATTTCCATTTCATACTTCATTTTACTTCTACTCTGCTTCAGTAGGATTATAAAGGACAGCAGTTTATCTAATATTGATGGTTCCTATCCTTTAAAAAACTCAATTTCCCATGAGCCACCAGGCCACAGATTAATGTCAGAGCTCTTCCGGAAGATGATATATAGTTTAATAAATAAATATAAATATATGTTCTATATACAGAGACTGGCGCACTGTGAGGATGACAGTATCACACACACTCTGACATGTTGTTTTCACACACACCAGAGAAACATGTTGCTATTAAAATATGAGTGTGTGTGTGTGAGTGTGTGTGTGTGAGTGTGTGAGTGTGTGTGTGAGTGTGTGAGTGTGAGTGTGTGTGTGTGTGTGTGAGTATGAGTGTGTGTGAGTGTGTGTGTGTGTGTGTGTGTGTGTGAGTGTGTGTGTGTGTGTGAGTGTGTGTGTGTGTGTGTGTGTGTGTGTGTGTGTGTGTGTGTGTACCTGTCGATGATGACGGGGTCTGACGGCGTCTCGTTTCTGTTTCCGCAGCTCTTCTTATCGCAGCAGCGACTGACACACACACAGAACAATAACAAACGATATTCTCCTGATCAAACACATAGAGGGCTTTTATTTTGAAAGGATCATCGTAAACACAACGATAAAGTTAGGCGATAATGCTCAGTATGTAACGAGGGTCAGAGGTCAGACTCACCTGCACATGATCTCATGAGTCAGCAGAACCCGACACATCTCCGGGTTCTTGTCCTGACCTTCGTATATGATGGCCTAAAACACACACACACACACACACACACACACACACACACACACACACACACACACACACACACACACACACACACACACACACACACACACACACACACACACACACACACACACACACACACACACACACACACACACACACACACACACACACACACACACACACACACACACACACACACACACACACACACACACACGATCAGCCTGAGAGGCAGTACTCAGGGCAGACAGCCTGCCGACGAGCTGCTCGTTAGAGACGCACTAATTACACCCTTTAAATGTCTCCTCCAATGGACTCCTTTGTATACTTCAGGATCACAGTGACATCACTATGGAAAACTCACGCTCCTATTGGCTAGCGCTCCACGTGTACGCTGTACATGATAGGCTAAGGGGCGGGACATCTCTAAGAGGTGGACCAATCACAACAGAGCTAACCAATCAGAGCTTGGTTTGTTCGGCTTTAGGATTTATATCTCAGGAATTTCTCAGTGAGGAAGAGTCTGACAGGAAGAGCACGCTCTTATTGTGAAAAACCTCTCCCGTGGTATGAAGGGTATCAGAAGGAGAGTCTAACAGGAAGAGCACGCTCTTATTGTGAAAAGCTTCTCTCTCAGAGTCTCACCTGTTTGGTCATGGAGTCGATCAGCCGGACGTACAGGTCCTGCTCCGTCCTCACACCTGAACAACACATTCATATCAGGTTACTTTATATTTCACAGTATGACATCACAGTGGGCCGTTTGGGTGAAACGAGTGCACCCACCGTTGCTGAAGAGCAGCTGCAGTTTGTAATGGATGCCGTTGTTGGTCTTCTCTCCGCCCGGCTCCTGAACACAACACAAGATAACACAAACTGAGGGTGCGTTTGATTCCGACACATGGTCAGTCTGAGTCTGATCCTCTACATTAAGACAATAACACAACATCAGTTAGCATGTTACATAGGCTACGTGTGTGTGCTTTCTGTGCAGGAGGTGCGTTTGTTTTGTAGTTTCTGTGCAGGAGGTGCGTTTGTTTTGTAGTTTCTGTGCAGGAGGTGCGTTTGTTTTGTAGTTTCTGTGCAGGAGGTGCGTTTGTTTTGTAGTTTCTGTGCAGGAGGTGCGTTTGTTTTGTAGTTTCTGAGGTGCGTTTGATTCACCTTGTCCTTCTCCACGAAGTCGAGGTAGGACGTCCTCTCGATCTCCACCGGTTGCCCCTGGCGATCATACAGCGCCAACACGAAGTGGAAGAAGTTGGATTTCCTCAGGTTGGACGGGGGCTGCTTCTCAAAGTGAGCGCGGGCTAACCCCACCCCGCTGAGACGGGTGGAGACAGGCGGGAGAGAGGTCACTCATTTATACCTCTTTACTGTTCGTTATCATTTAAAGCGTCTAGTTAAATCAAATGTGGACATTCAGATCAGAGTTAGACCAAAAGAACAAAGAAGATTGAAGTTGAAACCGGTAAATAAAGTCTTTGTTAACGGAAGTGATTTAACTCCGACATGAAGCATGATGTGATCGGCACAACATAAAACGCAGTAAATAGACGTCATTGATCTGCTGTGAAGAACTTTCAGCATCGATTCTGTAACATTACAGAAGACCAGAAAGGCTCTTTACGGAGCAGCATGTTATTATATATCAGAATATACATTATTATATATCAGAATATACATTATTATATATCAGAATATACATTATTATATATCATATCAGAATATACATTATTATATATCAGAATATACATTATTATATATCAGAATATACATTATTATATATCAGAATATACATTATTATATATCATATCAGAATATACATTATTATATATCAGAATATACATTATTATATATCAGAATATACATTATTATATATCATATCACAATATACATTATTATATATCAGAATATACATTATTATATATCATATCATAATATACATTATTATATATCATATCATAATATACATTATTATATATCATATCAGAATATACATTATTATATATCATATCAGAATATACATTATTATATATCAGAATATACATTATTATATATCATATCATAATATACATTATTATATATCATAATATACGTTATTATATATCATATCATAATATACATTATTATATATCATAATATACATTATTATATATCATATCAGAATATACATTATTATATATAATAATATACGTTATTATATATCATAATATACATTATTATATATCATATCATAATATACATTATTATATATCATAATATACGTTATTATATATCATATCATAATATACATTGTTATATATCATAATATACGTTATTATATATCATAATATACATTATTATATATCATATCATAATATACATTATAATATATCATAATATACATTATAATATAATATACATTATATTATAATATAATATACAGCACGATATAGATATAATATGATATATTATGATATATAATGATATATAATATATTATATTATGATATATAATATGATATAATATGATATTATAATATACAGCATGATATAATATATTATGATATATAACATATTATGATATATAATATGATATATTATGATATATAATATAATATGATATATAATATGATATATTATGATATATAATATAATATAATATGATATATAATGTAATATAATATATTATGATATATAATATAATATAATATGATATATAATGTAATATAATATATTATGATATATAATATAATATAATATGATATATAATGATATATAATATACAGCACGATATAGATATAATATGATATGATATAATATGATATTATAATATATTATATTATGATATATAATATGATATAATATGATATTATAATGAACAGCACGATATAATATGATATAATATAATATATAATATGATATATAATATACAGCACGATAGATAGATATAATATGATGGTGTGAAGGAGAGACGCAGAAACCAGGACCTTTACGGTCAGACCGTCTCAGGCGCTCTCAGATCATCTGAACCTTTTATATTTAACATCTTTAGTGTTTCAGGAAATCTCATTTTAATAAATGAGGAAAAAGAAAAGACAACATGACGTTAAATATTAAAATGTGTGGAATCTGTTAATAATCACAGTTTTAAATCATCAGAGCTGATCAATAAATAAAGATTGATTTCTGATATAAAACATTAAAGTTCCTGATCTCTAGCGGCTCGATTATAAGCATTCATTATTATAATCTCAGTTTAAATGAAACGCTCCCAAACATTTTAATTAATAAATAAAAGCGATATAAAGAACAGAGTCTGAGCTCGGACCCAAAGCCGATTGAAACGCTACGATCAGTTTCATGTTAAACCTTCAATTATCATTCATAACGAAAAGAGCGTTTTCTCTGCGCCGACGCGTTCATATTCATATATATATGAAGTCTGTCAGAAACAGACTCACATTATAAAATCTGGATCTATATCCATCTATAGATCTATAGATCTATAGATGGATATAGATCCGTTCATATGTAATTTAAACGGTTAAATGTGTTCTAATATAAAGGCTTTCCTCTGAGAGAAACGGATTCATAATAATTGATATTAAACTTCATCTCTTAATAAATATGATTTATAAAAACATTAAGTTCTTATAATTAATACAAATACTACATTTATAATTGAATGTTTTTTATTTAACTCAGTATTTATGAACCAATCAGAAACCAGTTATTATAACTTATAGATTTGATTATTAATAATAATTCAGCGCGTTTTATATAAAAGAATAAAATCTGGTTCAAACAGAAACTTCTGTTTAAAATGACTTTGACTTTAATTTCACATTCAAGCAGAATTTGACTTTTCTATAAATCTCTAAAATCAGCTTTACTATAACGTTATAATATTAATATATCTCTATTTCACATTTAATCTGCAGAGCTATTATAAATATGACGTTTACAGTAATATATCTTATATATATATTAATACTAATGTTGTTGTGCGCTCGCTGCGTGACCTTCACTTTAAAACATTTATTGTTGCTGCAGTTTAAGCTTTGATATCTTAAATCACTTTATTCTCTATTTCTGACCTCTTCATTATCTCCTATTATAGTTATAGTTACTAAACTACTAACCCTAACATCGGGAGACTAACCCTAACATCGGGAGACCAACCCTAACATCGGGAGACTAACCCTAACATCGGGAGACCAACCCTAACATCGGGAGACCAACCCTAACATCGGGAGACCAACCCTAACATCGGGAGACTAACCCTAACATCGGGAGACCAACCCTAACATCGGGAGACCAACCCTAACATCGGGAGACCAACCCTAACATCGGGAGACCAACCCTAACATCGGGAGACCAACCCTAACATCGGGAGACCAACCCTAACATCGGGAGACTAACCCTAACATCGGGAGACCAACCCTAACATCGGGAGACTAACCCTAACATCTGGAGACTAACCCTAACATCAGGAGACCCTAACCCTAACATCAGGAGACTAACCCTAACATCGGGAGACCAACCCTAACATCAGGAGACTAACCCTAACATCAGGAGACTAACCCTAACATCAGGAGACCCTAACCCTAACATCAGGAGACTAACCCTAACATCAGGAGACCCTAACCCTAACATCAGGAGACTAACCCTAACATCAGGAGACTAACCCTAACATCAGGAGACCCTAACCCTAACATCAGGAGACTAACCCTAACATCAGGAGACTAACCCTAACATCAGGAGACTAACCCTAACATCAGGAGACCCTAACCCTAACATCAGGAGACTAACCCTAACATCAGGAGACTAACCCTAACATCAGGAGACCCTAACCCTAACATCAGGAGACTAACCCTAACATCAGGAGACTAACCCTAACATCAGGAGACCCTAACCCTTCAGAGAAACAAATTCTCCAGAAACAGAAATACATTTGTTATCTCTAAAATAATTTCCTGTCTCTCCCCCGTCTCTCCCCCGTCTCCCTCCCGTCTCCCTCCCGTCTCCCTCTCGTCTCTCCCCCGTCTCCCTCCCGTCTCCCTCTCGTCTCCCTCCCGTCTCCCTCTCATCTCTCCCCCCCCCCGGAGTCCCCGGACCCTCTGATCGGATGGACTCCATCTCCCAGAATCCCCGGGGGCAGTACCTCTGTGCGGCGGTGTTCGCGTCCAGCAGGCCGGAGGAGCTCATCCAGGAGCGCACAGACAGCGGCTCCTCCTTCAGGCCTGAGCCGCGGGGGGGCAGCGAGTCCTGGATCCCAAACATCTGCCCGAGACCAGGGAGAAAGAAAGTAACAACTACAAGAGGAGAAGAAGAAAAACTGCAGGAAAAACCACAAAAAATTGCAGAAAAGAAGAAGAAAATGTGGAGGAAAAATACAAATGACGGCAGGAAAAAAGGCTTCAAAAAGACAAGAGAAGAAGAATTAAAAAACTACAGTAGAAGAAGTATTTAAAAACTACATAAGTAGAAGAAGGAGCTGGATCGTGCGGAGAATTGACGGAGAGGGGACCGTTTATTTCTCGACTTTCTCCTCTTCAGATTGTATTCACTTTTTCTCTGATTTTATGAATGTCTTTTTTTCCGTTAAAGCGTTTTATTAAAAGTATTATTATTAAAAGTTGAAGCAGAGCGACGGAGGAGGATAAATAAAATCCTCAGAGGACGCCGAGAGGAAACGGTCTTTTTTCTTTTCTTTTCCCCAAAGAGAGAAGAGGAGAGACGGAGGCTGACGGAGGACTGACTCTCAGCCCCGGGCCCCACAGGACTAACAAGGAGGAGAGAGAGAGAGAGAGTGTGTGAGGAGAGAGGAGAGAGAGAGAGTGTGTGAGGAGAGAGGAGAGAGAGAGTGTGTGAGGAGAGAGGAGAGAGAGAGTGTGTGAGGAGAGAGGAGAGAGAGAGTGTGTGAGAGGGAGAGAGGAGAGAGAGTGTGTGAGGAGAGTGAGAGAGAGAGTGTGTGTGAGAGGGAGAGAGAGTGTGTGAGAGGGAGAGAGGACTGACTCTCAGCCCCGGGCCCCACAGGACAGAGAGAGAGAGAGAGAGAGAGAGAGAGAGAGAGAGAGAGAGAGAGAGAGAGAGAGAGAGAGAGAGAGAGAGAGAGAGAGAGAGAGAGAGAGAGAGAGAGAGAGAGAGAGAGAGAGAGAGCGAGCATGAACTCCCCCCCCCCCCCCCCCCTCGTTCAGGAACAACCTCAGTTCCTCCAGACCTCAGTTCCTCCAGACCCCAGGTCCTCCAGACCCCAGGTCCTCCAGACCCCAGGTCCTCCTTCCAGTACAGGTTCTGACTCCAGTGTCTTCTGAGGCCCCAGAGGGTCTCTATAGAACCGAGAGACATTCATCCGTCAGAGTGCATTCAGCTTCAGGGATCGAGTCCAGTCCCAATGTGGTCCGATGTCCCCGTCTCCGATTCTGCTTCTTCTTGTCCCTCCATGTTGGTTTTCTAGAACATTACCACCTCGCTGTGAGTTCTCCAGACGTAGAGCATCTCTATAGAACCGGTTCTCAGTCGGACAGAGTTCTCTCTCTGCTCTGGGTGAAGTCCGTCTCTCTTTGAGTCCAAAAACGTTCAGGGGGTTAGTGTTGGGTAGAGTAATGTCCTCCAGACTCGATAGAACCGATCTTTAGGTGGTCTTCTTCTTCTTGCTGGTTCCTGACTCTCAGCATGTGGTCTCTGTAACTCTCGGAGCTTCACAGGAACTCCTCGAGTGAAGGGGTGAACGCTGATTCTGGTCCTGAGTGGAGAGGATCCAACGCTGATTCTGGTCCTGAGTGGAGAGGATCCAACGCTGATTCTGGTCCTGAGTGGAGAGGATCCAACGCTGATTCTGGTCCTGAGTGGAGAGGATCCAATGCTGATTCTGGTCCTGAGTGGAGAGGATCCAACGCTGATTCTGGTCCTGAGTGGAGAGGATCCAACGCTGATTCTGGTCCTGAGTGGAGAGGATCCAACGCTGATTCTGGTCCTGAGTGGAGAGGATCCAACGCTGATTCTGGTCCTGAGTGGAGAGGATCCAACGCTGATTCTGGTCCTGAGTGGAGAGGATCCAACGCTGATTCTGGACCTGAGTGGAGAGGATCCAACGCTGATTCTGGTCCTGAGTGGAGAGGATCCAACGCTGATTCTGGTCCTGAGTGGAGAGGATCCAACGCTGATTCTGGTCCTGAGTGGAGGGGATCCAACCAGAGTGGGGGGCTGGTCTCACACATGAAATATAACTATAGTTAATATATAACTATATGTTTCTCTGCAGATCTTCCTCTCGGCGAGGAGACACAAGATAAACTGGCTTCAGAGTAAGAGCTCTGCTGACTGCTGGAGGCCTCAGAGGCTCAGAGGGGAGGAGCCAGTGTGGAGGGGGGGGAGAGGGGGGAGAGAGAGAGGGGGAGAGAGAAAGAAGGGAGAGAGAGAGAGGCGAGGAGACACAAGATAAACTGGCTTCAGAGTAAGAGCTCTGCTGACTGCTGGAGGCCTCCGAGGCTCAGAGGGGAGGAGCCAGTGTGGAGGGGGGGGAGAGGGGGAGAGAGAGGGGGAGAGAGAAAGAATGGAGAGAGAGGACGGAAAGAGAGAGGGGGAGAGAAAGAAGGGGGAGAGAGAAAGAAGGGAGAGAGAGGACGGAAAGAGAGGGGGAGAGAAAGAAGGGAGAGAGAGGACGGAAAGAGAGAGGGGGAGAGAAAGAAGGGGGACAGAGGGGGAGAGAGAAAGAAGGGAGAGAGAAAGAAGGGAGAGAGAGGACGGAAAGAGAGAGGGGGAGAGAAAGAAGGGGGAGAGAGGGGGAGAGGGGGAGAGAGAGAAGGGGGAGAGAGGGGGAGAGAGAGAGAGGGGGAGAGAGAAAGAAGGGAGAGAGAGGACGGAAAGAGAGAGGGGGAGAGAAAGAAGGGAGAGAGAGAGGGGGAAAAAACATCAAACTGAGGGGAAACAACAGACTCATGTATAAACCACTTTGAAACACGCAGACCTATGAGAGACATGTTTCCTGTAGTCTCATAGGATGATCACGTGTTTCCTGTAGTCTCATAGGACGATCACGTGTTTCCTGTAGTCTCATAGGACGATCACGTGTTTCCTGTAGTCTCATAGGACGATCACGTGTTTCCTGTAGTCTCATAGGACGATCACGTGTTTCCTGTAGTCTCATAGGACGATCACGTGTTTCCTGTAGTCTCATAGGACGATCACGTGTTTCCTGTAGTCTCATAGGACGATCACGTGTTTCCTGTAGTCTCATAGGACGATCACGTGTTTCCTGTAGTCTCATAGGACGATCACGTGTTTCCTGTAGTCTCATAGGACGATCACGTGTTTCCTGGAGTCTCATAGGACGATCACGTGTTTCCTGTAGTCTCATAGGACGATCACGTGTTTCCTGTAGTCTCATAGGACGATCACGTGTTTCCTGTAGTCTCATAGGACGATCACGTGTTTCCTGTAGTCTCATAGGACGATCACGTGTTTCCTGTAGTCTCATAGGACGATCACGTGTTTCCTGGAGTCTCATAGGACGATCACGTGTTTCCTGTACTCTCATAGGACGATCACGTGTTTCCTGTAGTCTCATAGGACGATCACGTGTTTCCTGTAGTCTCATAGGACGATCACGTGTTTCCTGTAGTCTCATAGGACTATCACGTGTTTCCTGTAGTCTCATAGGACGATCACGTGTTTCCTGTAGTCTCATAGGACGATCACGTGTTTCCTGGAGTCTCATAGGACGATCACGTGTTTCCTGTACTCTCATAGGACGATCACGTGTTTCCTGTAGTCTCATAGGACGATCACGTGTTTCCTGTAGTCTCATAGGACGATCACGTGTTTCCTGTAGTCTCATAGGACGATCACGTGTTTCCTGTAGTCTCATAGGACGATCACGTGTTTTCTGTAGTCTCATAGGACGATCACGTGTTTCCTGTAGTCTCATAGGACGATCACGTGTTTCCTGTAGTCTCATAGGACTATCACGTGTTTCCTGTAGTCTCATAGGACGATCACGTGTTTCCTGTAGTCTCATAGGACGATCACGTGTTTCCTGAAGTCTCATAGGACGATCACGTGTTTCCTGTAGTCTCATAGGACGATCACGTGTTTCCTGTAGTCTCATAGGACGATCACGTGTTTCCTGTAGTCTCATAGGACGATCACGTGTTTCCTGTAGTCTCATAGGACGATCACGTGTTTCCTGTAGTCTCATAGGACGATCACGTGTTTCCTGTAGTCTCATAGGACGATCACGTGTTTCCTGTAGTCTCATAGGACGATCACGTGTTTCCTGTAGTCTCATAGGACGATCACGTGTTTCCTGTAGTCTCATAGGACGATCACGTGTTTCCTGGAGTCTCATAGGACGATCACGTGTTTCCTGTAGTCTCATAGGACGATCACGTGTTTCCTGTAGTCTCATAGGACGATCACGTGTTTCCTGTAGTCTCATAGGACGATCACGTGTTTCCTGGAGTCTCATAGGACGATCACGTGTTTCCTGGAGTCTCATAGGACGATCACGTGTTTCCTGGAGTCTCATAGGACGATCACGTGTTTCCTGTAGTCTCATAGGACGATCACGTGTTTCCTGGAGTCTCATAGGACGATCACGTGTTTCCTGTAGTCTCATAGGACGATCACGTGTTTCCTGTAGTCTCATAGGACGATCACGTGTTTCCTGTAGTCTCATAGGACGATCACGTGTTTCCTGTAGTCTCATAGGACGATCACGTGTTTCCTGGAGTCTCATAGGACGATCACGTGTTTCCTGTACTCTCATAGGACGATCACGTGTTTCCTGTAGTCTCATAGGACGATCACGTGTTTCCTGTAGTCTCATAGGACGATCACGTGTTTCCTGTAGTCTCATAGGACGATCACGTGTTTCCTGTAGTCTCATAGGACGATCACGTGTTTCCTGTAGTCTCATAGGACGATCACGTGTTTCCTGGAGTCTCATAGGACGATCACGTGTTTCCTGTACTCTCATAGGACGATCACGTGTTTCCTGTAGTCTCATAGGACGATCACGTGTTTCCTGTAGTCTCATAGGACGATCACGTGTTTCCTGTAGTCTCATAGGACGATCACGTGTTTCCTGTAGTCTCATAGGACGATCACGTGTTTCCTGTAGTCTCATAGGACGATCTGTCTGCAGGCAGATGCAGTCAAAGAGCCCCAACACACAACACATATATATATTAATGTTTTATAAAGCCTTATCTGCATCTCAACTCCATCAGACACCTGATCCGTCCTCTGGAGGACCACACCACAGAAGAAGAACGAGGAGGAGAAGAAGCAGAAAACTGCAGAAGAAGAACGAGGAGGAGAAGGACAAAAAGGAAAGGAGCTTCAATACTTCCTTCATCACCTCCTTAGGAAACACTGGACCTTCCTTTAGGAAAGGAAAGCAGAGATGCTTGCGGCAACATTCGGCCATTCACGGACACGAGCGATCGTGACGAGAACTGACCTCACGTTATGGAGCTTATTCAGCATTTAGCAAAGAGCTTTGTTTGAGCATCAGAACCAACAGGAGAAATATGAACTCCAACAAAGTCTCTGTTTCCTGTGGGTTCATGTTTTATAATAACTTCGATTAGGAATTAAGGCGTGTGGCGCAGTGGATAGAGCGTGGTGTTGGGATCAGGGAGCGCAGGTTCAAACCCCTCTGCAGTCAGCATGTCGTTGTGTCCCTGAGACACTTCACCCCAAAGTGCTCCTGTGGGGAGTGTCCTCAGTGCTGAGTGTGTGAGTCTCTTTGGATAAAAGCGTCTAACATGTGATGTAATTAATACGTTTCACTTTACTCTTTTATTTCAGCTCCTGATGACGAAGTATGAAGAGGAGTATCATCTTTAAGTGTGTGTGTGTGTGTGTGTGTGTGTGTGTGTGTGTGTGTGTGTGTGTGTGTGTGTGTGTGTGTGTGTGTGTGTGTGTGTGTGTGTGTGTGTGTGTGAGAGAGAGAGAGAGAGAGAGACAGCTGGCCCATCTGACTTTGCCGTGACATCTGGGAAACCCGCCGGTGTTCCGCCGTGAACGCTGGTGATGTCGCTATTTAAATGCAAATATGTATGTGTGTGTGTGTGTGCAGAGCTCCGTCTCACACACACAAAAGGAAACATTCCACATACAATAAAGACGAGGAGGGTTTACCACACACACACACACACACACACACACACACTGTGGGTTTAAACGCTGCTGTAGTTTAAACTGAATGAATTCATGTTTTTAAGGTGTGTGTGTGTGTGTGTGTGTGTGTGTGTGTGTGTGTGTGTGTGTGTGTGTGTGTGTGTGTGTGTGTGTGTGTGTGTGTGTGTGTGTGTGTGTGTGTGTGTGTGTGTGTGTGTGTGTGTGTGTGTGTGTGTGTGTGTGTGTGTGTGTGTGTGTGTGTGTGTGTGTGTCTCTCTCTCACCTGATCATAATCTCAGTATTTAAACAGGACCTCCCCCCCCTCGTTACCTGCGGGCTGTCAGCCAATAGGAAACCCTGACAGGTTAAAGACAAAGCACTGTAACAGAAACTGAGTCTCATGAAGCTGCAATAATAATAATAATAATAATAATAATTAAAGTCTCTGATTTAAAACTCATTAATTATTATCTGAGTTTTTATTTATTTAAAAATGTTTTTAAATGTATTTATTCTACTAAAATCATACAAAAACGTATAATTCATACACACAAATGAACACAATGAGTAGAAGTGGGAGGGCTGAAGCACAGCTGATGGGGAGTAGCCCTCCCGTGCTGTCATCATTAGCATCAATATAATAATGGACTTTATTTATAGAAATGAAGGAATATAAAGAAAACTAATGAAAACTGGAGTAAAATAAAAGTTAGGGCAAGAAAAAAAGTAAATGCATATATAAGTAATACTGGGAATATCCAATACTTGTTAGCTGGAGTAATCTGCAAATATAATTGTTTTTACTTTTGAATTGTTGATGAGTCGTGACGCTTGGAAGGTCTGGGTGAAGTCCATTCCACGCTCTAACTGCGATTATGGATCAGCTGTGTGATTGGATGGTTGTTCTACAGGGCTTGCTACCAACCAGTTAGGATGCCTGCTTGGGTTTCTCCTGACTGTGCGTTGGAACTGCTTTTGAATGTCAGTAGGCATTTTGTTATGGGTGCATAATCAGTACTGTTTGAAGCTTAACTCTCAACACATTTGAATAGATTGAGTTTTTTAGATATGGGAGTTGTGTGTTCATATTTACCACAGACTATTCGTAATTTTGAGATGTTATTATTTGTTGTAGATTTGTTGCGTACGTGTTTCCCCATATTTCGGAGCAGTAATAAAGGTAAGGGAGAAATAGACTGTTATCAAGAGTTCAGAGTATTGTTCCTCCAGAATGTTCTTATGATACAAAATACCTTGTTTTTGACAGTTTAGTTTGTACATCATTTATATGGTGCTTCCAGTTGAGTTTTTCATCAACAATGAGTCCTAAAAATGTACATGCACCAACTTTCTCTATCTCAGTATTGCAAATCCGTATAATAGTCATTTCTACTCTCAGACTCTGTATTGAATAACATGTCATTTCTTTTGGCCATTAAGGGATCATTCATTAACTGCAAACCAGTTACATAGTATTTCTAATTCTGCATTCACAATTTTAACAAGATCACCACGATCACATGGGAGCAGAGAATGGTGGCATCATCGGCAAACAGAATGAGTTTGAACATGTCTGAGGTGTTGATAATGTCATTAATATAAATCAGGAACAGTTTTGGACCTAACATGGATCCTTGAGGGACTCCACATGTTATAGGAAGATTGTTTGATTTCGCCTCGTCCACATATCGTAGCCTATCAGATAACTCTTGACCCATTCTTTGGCTTGACCCCTTATGCCGTAATGTTCTAATGTGTGCAGCAGGATGGCTCACAGTATCAGAAGCCTTTTTAAGGTCAATGAATATACCAGCTGTAACCTTTTGGTTCTCAATGTTGTTGGTCATTTCTTCAACCAGTTCCATTACTGCTGAAGAAGAAGAGTGATTCTTCTGACATCCATATTGGCTGTGAAACAGTGCATTAACTGTGCTGAGGAAGGACTCCAGACGGTTGTTAAAGAGTTTCTCCAGGACTTTTGATAACAAGAAATCGGCCTATAATTATTAAAACTAGATTTATCACCAAATTTGAAAACCGGAATCACCTTCGATTTTAATTTCATTGGGAAAAATACCTTGTTGGAACGATTTATTGCATATATTTACTAGGGCTACAATGTTTGGTGCAACTTGTTTAACAATATTCAGACTAAGTCCTAAATAATCTCTGGACTGTTTACTGTGTTGAGTATTGACAATATCAAGCAGTTCATTTTCTGTTACCGGGTTCAGGAACACTCTGTGCAGCTGGACTGACTCGCCAGGTTGGCCCACTTTCAGTAAAGAACTCATTAAAGCTATTTGCAACATCCTGTTCATTTAAAGGGTTAAGTAATGTTTAATAAAGTGTTTGAAACCCAAATCAGACGTATTTAAACTATTTATTTAATTTTTCTGCCTCTAAAGTTGATAGTTTTTAGTTTATAGATGCTATCTTGATATCTTCTAATTACACCCAACCCTTTATCGACTTGTTTACATCTTATTATTTACTCTCTGTTTCATTTAATTTTACTTTTTGTCTTTATTATTTTCTTCATAATTTTGTTTCCACTTTTTTAAATCTAATGAACTCTATCATTTTATAACTCTTTAAATATATTTTATTTTACACGTTGTATTCTGAAGTCTTTGAGTTCTATTGTTTTATTCATTCTGCGTCTCCCCGCTGCAGGTTCTAAGAAAAACAGAACGTCGACCTTCAGAGTGTGTGAGTGAGAGTGTGAGAGTGTTCGGGGACTCCTCTGGTCCCAGCAGTGTGTGTGTGTGTGTGTGAGGACAGAGCGCCCTCCAGAGGACAGAGTGTGTGAGTGAGAGTGTGAGAGTGTTCGGGGACTCCTCTGGTCCCAGCAGTGTGTGTGTGTGTGAGGACAGAGCGCCCTCCAGAGGACAGAGTGTGTGAGTGAGAGTGTGAGAGTGTTCGGGGACTCCTCTGGTCCCAGCAGTGTGTGTGTGTGTGAGGACAGAGCGCCCTCCAGAGGACAGAGTGTGTGAGTGAGAGTGTGAGAGTGTTCGGGGACTCCTCTGGTCCCAGCAGTGTGTGTGTGAGGACAGAGCGCCCTCCAGAGGACAGAGTGTGTGTGTGTGTGTGAGAGTGTTCGGGGACTCCTCTCGTTCCAGCAGTGTGTGTGTGTGTGTGTGTGTGAGGACAGAGCGCCCTCCAGAGGACAGAGTGTGTGTGTGAGAGTGTTCGGGGACTCCTCTGGTCCCAGCAGTGTGTGTGTGAGGACAGAGCGCCCTCCAGAGGACAGAGTGTGTGTGTGTTCGGGGACTCCTCTGGTCACAGCAGTGTGTGTGTGTGTGAGGACAGAGCGCCCTCCAGAGGACAGAGTGTGTGAGTGTGTTCGGGGACTCCTCTGGTCCCAGCAGTGTGTGTGTGTGTGTGAGGACAGAGAGTGAATACACAGACTACACAGAGATGCTGTGAGAAACCAATGTGAGTTTGGAACATTGAACGATGTGAATTTATTCTATCGACCTCAACGATGGAATTCTGATCAGGAGAAATGGCCACGACATGGGACCTTTAGTATATTTATTACATTTCAAATCAAGTTTTATTTATATTTATAATATTATTATATTTAGATAGAAATGTTTATCTCTTTCTTACTCTGAAATGTTTTATAGCTAAACTCTATAAAGTGAACTCATGAAGGTTACAGGAGGCTGGGTTTCATTGAGTATTAACTGAGTGTATTAAAGAGTACTCAGGTGAGTTAGCTCAGATCAGAGCTGTGTTCCCTCAGTGTGGTCTGTCAGGCTGTGTTCCCTGAGTACAGTCTGGCAGGCTGTGTTCCCTGAGTGCGGTCTGTCAGGCTGTGTTCCCTGAGTGCGGTCTGTCAGGCTGTGTTCCCTGAGTGTGGTCTGTCAGGCTGTGTTCCCTGAGTGTAGTCTGGCAGGCTGTGTTCCCTGAGTGTGGTCTGTCAGGCTGTGTTCCCTGAGTGCAGTCTGGCAGGCTGTGTTCCCTGAGTGAAGTCTGGCAGGCTGTGTTCCCTGAGTGCAGTCTGTGTTCCCTCAGTGTTGTCTTTCAGGCTGTGGTGCCTCAGTCAGAGTCCTGCATCGGGTCGGGTACCCGACGGGTGACCCGCAAAAAAGGTGATTCGCGGGTGGTATTTTTTCAAACGCTTTTTTCCGGGTTCGGTTCTGGGTAAAACAAAGATGATGCGGGTCGGGTCCCGGGTATTGCATAATAAATATATTAAAATAATAATAATTTAGTTTAATGTTTAAATCCTCAGACCTCTCCCCCGCGGGACCGCGCATAATCATAACCTCTGCAGCGCATCAATCTGCTGAGCGCGCCACATTCTGAATGGCTGAGCTGAAGCTCTAGCGGAGAATACAGCATTTTCAATAACACTTCCTCGAGAGCGAAACCCAGCGTCTGGAGGCTTCTGGTTCCTAGATGAGAAAAGAACCAACATCCCACGCTTTTTGAGACAAATATGCACCTGCGTGTGTTAACAATTGCACGTTTTCATTGCTCATATATAGGCTATGCGGGTTCGGGTCGGGTTGCGGAACTAATTGGCGATATGTGCAGGCAGCGGGGCGGGTTCGGTATTGCACGTCGCGGGTGCGGGTCTTGAAAATCAGACCCGCGCAGGACTCTGCCCTCAGTACGGTCTGTCAGGCTGTGTTCCCTCAGTACAGTCTGTCAGGCTGTGGTTCTCTGCAGACGCTCGTTAGAGTCGTTGAAGTTGCTAATTGAAGCTGACGCATCCGTAATTAATTAGCGAGGAGGTTAACGAGGCTCTTTGAGTCGCGGCCCTCTTCCTCAGGGCTTTTATTGTGAAGGGGCTGGGACCGTTGACGTAGAGGAAACTGACAATAATAACAATAAACTAATATATACCTCTTTATACTAAAGAAAGATGATTTAATTAACCTGTTAAGCCCCAAAGACCCCGCCATGCTCGGGGCTTAACAGGTTAACGAGAAAACATAGAAACGATTGATAATAAACATCCTTTAAAGTCACAGGAGTCTCCCCCTGCTGGACAAACTGCGCCAACACACAATCAAACATTTACTGGAGGATTAAACAACTTTAATTAATATTAAATAACCAGAATTCACTTTATGGATTAATAAGAAATAGTAGAAACCAATATCAGCTGATCGGCAGCGACACGATGTCATCTGAACCCCCTTTAATCTGTGTGTGTGTGTGTGTCTGTGTTTCAGTGTGTGTGTGTGTGTGTGTCAGTGTTTCAGTGTGTGTGTCTGTGTTTCAGTGTGTCTGTGTCAGTGTTTCAGTGTGTGTGTGTGTCTGTGTTTCAGTGTGTGTGTGTCTGTGTTTCAGTGTGTGTGTGTCTGTGTTTCAGTGTGTGTGTGTGTCTGTGTTTCAGTGTGTGTGTGTCTGTGTTTCAGTGTCTGTGTCAGTGTTTCAGTGTGTGTGTGTCTGTGTTTCAGTGTGTGTGTGTCAGTGTTTCTGTGTGTTAGTGTGTGTGTCTGTGTTTCAGTGTGTGTGTGTCAGTGTTTCAGTGTGTGTGTGTCTGTGTTTCAGTGTGTGTGTGTGTCAGTGTGTGTGTCTGTGTTTCAGTGTGTGTGTGTCAGTGTTTCAGTGTGTGTGTGTGTGTGTCTGTGTTTCAGTGTGTGTGTGTGTCAGTGTGTGTGTTTCAGTGTGTGTGTGTCAGTGTTTCAGTGTGTGTGTCTGTGTTTCAGTGTGTGTGTGTGTGTGTGTCTGTGTTTCAGTGTGTGTGTGTGTGTGTCAGTGTGTGTGTCTGTGTTTCAGTGTGTCAGTGTGTGTGTGTGTGTGTGTTTGTCTGTGTTTCAGTGTGTGTGTGTCTGTGTGTCAGTGTGTGTGTGTCAGTGTGTGTGTCTGTGTTTCAGTGTGTGTGTGTGTCTGTGTTTCAGTGTGTGTCAGTGTGTGTGTGTGTGTCAGTGTGTGTGTCAGTGTTTCAGTGTGTGTGTCTGTGTGTCAGTGTGTGTGTGTCTGTGTGTCAGTGTGTGTGTGTCAGTGTGTCAGTGTGTGTGTTTCAGTGTGTGTGTGTCTGTGTGTCAGTGTGTGTGTGTGTCTGTGTTTCAGTGTGTGTGTCAGTGTTTCAGTGTGTGTGTGTCAGTGTGTGTGTGTGTCGGTGTGTGTGTGTCAGTGTGTGTGTGTGTCGGTGTGTGTGTGTCTGTGTTTCAGTGTGTGTGTGTGTGTGTCAGTGTGTGTGTCTGTGTTTCAGTGTGTGTGTGTGTTTCAGTGTGTGTATGTGTTTCAGTGTGTGTGTGTGTCTGTGTGTCAGTGTGTGTGTGTGTTTCAGTGTGTGTGTCAGTGTTTCAGTGTCTGTGTGTCAGTGTGTGTGTCTGTGTTTCAGTGTGTGTTTCAGTGTGTGTGTCTGTGTGTCAGTGTGTGTGTCTGTGTTTCAGTGTGTGTGTGTGTCGGTGTGTCAGTGTGTGTGTGTCAGTGTGTGTGTGTGTCAGTGTGTGTGTGTGTGTCAGTGTGTGTGTCTGTGTTTCAGTGTGTGTGTCTGTGTTTCAGTGTGTGTGTGTGTTTCAGTGTGTGTGTGTGTTTCAGTGTGTTTGTGTGTCAGTGTGTGTGTCTGTGTTTCAGTGTGTGTGTGTCTGTGTTTCAGTGTCTGTGTGTCAGTGTGTGTGTCAGTGTTTCAGTGTGTGTGTCTGTGTTTCAGTGTGTGTGTGTCAGTGTTTCAGTATGTGTGTGTGTGTGTGTCTGTGTTTCAGTGTGTGTGTGTGTCAGTGTGTGTGTTTCAGTGTGTGTGTGTGTGTGTGTGTCAGTGTGTCAGTCTGTGTTTCAGTTTGTCAGTGTGTGTGTGTGTGTGTCTGTGTTTCAGTGTGTGTGTCAGTGTGTGTGTTTCAGTGTGTGTGTGTCTGTGTGTGTGTGTCTGTGTTTCAGTGTGTGTGTGTCTGTGTGTCAGTGTGTGTGTGTGTGTGTGTCAGTGTGTGTGTGTCTGTGTTTCAGTGTGTGTGTGTCTGTGTTTCAGTGTGTGTGTGTGTGTCAGTGTGTGTGTTTCAGTGTGTGTGTCTGTGTGTCAGTGTGTGTGTGTCTGTGTTTCAGTGTGTGTGTGTCTGTGTGTCAGTGTGTGTCAGTGTGTGTGTTTCAGTGTGTGTGTGTCTGTGTGTCAGTGTGTGTGTGTCTGTGTTTCAGTGTGTGTGTCAGTGTTTCAGTGTGTGTGTGTCTGTGTGTCAGTGTGTGTGTGTGTCGGTGTGTGTGTGTCTGTGTTTCAGTGTGTGTGTGTGTGTGTCAGTGTGTGTGTCTGTGTTTCAGTGTTTCAGTGTGTGTGTGTGTGTTTCAGTGTGTGTGTCTGTGTTTCAGTGTGTGTCTGTGTGTCAGTGTGTGTGTGTGTTTCAGTGTGTGTGTCAGTGTTTCAGTGTCTGTGTGTCAGTGTGTGTGTCTGTGTTTCAGTGTGTGTTTCAGTGTGTGTGTGTCTGTGTGTCAGTGTGTGTGTCTGTTTCAGTGTGTGTGTGTGTGTGTCGGTGTGTCAGTGTGTGTGTGTGTCAGTGTTTCAGTGTGTGTGTCAGTGTGTGTGTCTGTGTTTCAGTGTGTGTGTCTGTGTTTCAGTGTGTGTGTGTGTCAGTGTGTGTGTCTGTGTTTCAGTGTGTGTGTGTCTGTGTGTCAGTGTGTGTGTCAGTGTTTCAGTGTGTGTGTGTCTGTGTGTCAGTGTGTGTGTGTGTCGGTGTGTGTGTGTCTGTGTTTCAGTGTGTGTGTGTGTGTGTCAGTGTGTGTGTCTGTGTTTCAGTGTGTGTGTGTGTGTTTCAGTGTGTGTGTCTGTGTTTCAGTGTGTGTGTGTGTCTGTGTGTCAGTGTGTGTGTCAGTGTTTCAGTGTCTGTGTGTCAGTGTGTGTGTCTGTGTTTCAGTGTGTGTTTCAGTGTGTGTGTCTGTGTGTCAGTGTGTGTGTGTGTCGGTGTGTCAGTGTGTGTGTGTCAGTGTGTGTGTGTGTGTGTGTGTCAGTGTGTGTGTCTGTGTTTCAGTGTGTGTGTCAGTGTGTGTGTCTGTGTTTCAGTGTGTGTGTGTGTTTCAGTGTGTGTGTGTGTTTCAGTGTGTTTGTGTGTCAGTGTGTGTGTCTGTGTTTCAGTGTGTGTGTGTCTGTGTTTCAGTGTCTGTGTGTCAGTGTGTGTGTCAGTGTTTCAGTGTGTGTGTCAGTGTGTGTGTCTGTGTTTCAGTGTGTGTGTGTCAGTGTTTCAGTATGTGTGTGTGTGTGTGTCTGTGTTTCAGTGTGTGTGTGTGTCAGTGTGTGTGTTTCAGTGTGTGTGTGTGTGTGTGTGTGTGTGTCAGTGTGTCAGTCTGTGTTTCAGTTTGTCAGTGTGTGTGTGTGTGTGTCTGTGTTTCAGTGTGTGTGTGTGTCAGTGTGTGTGTTTCAGTGTGTGTGTGTCTGTGTGTGTCTGTGTTTCAGTGTGTGTGTGTCAGTGCGTGTGTGTGTGTGTCAGTGTGTGTGTGTCTGTGTTTCAGTGTGTGTGTCAGTGTGTGTGTTTCAGTGTGTGTGTCTGTGTGTCAGTGTTTCAGTGTGTGTGTGTCTGTGTTTCAGTGTGTGTGTGTCTGTGTGTCAGTGTGTGTCAGTGTGTGTGTTTCAGTGTGTGTGTGTCTGTGTGTCAGTGTGTGTGTGTCTGTGTTTCAGTGTGTGTGTCAGTGTTTCAGTGTGTGTGTGTCTGTGTGTCAGTGTGTGTGTGTGTCGGTGTGTGTGTGTCTGTGTTTCAGTGTGTGTGTGTGTGTGTGTGTCTGTGTTTCAGTGTTTCAGTGTGTGTGTGTGTGTTTCAGTGTGTGTGTCTGTGTTTCAGTGTGTGTCTGTGTGTCAGTGTGTGTGTGTGTTTCAGTGTGTGTGTCAGTGTTTCAGTGTCTGTGTGTCAGTGTGTGTGTCTGTGTTTCAGTGTGTGTTTCAGTGTGTGTGTGTCTGTGTGTCAGTGTGTGTGTCTGTGTTTCAGTGTGTGTGTGTGTCGGTGTCTGTGTGTGTCAGTGTTTCAGTGTGTGTGTGTGTGTGTGTGTCAGTGTGTGTGTCTGTGTTTCAGTGTGTGTGTCTGTGTTTCAGTGTGTGTGTGTGTCAGTGTGTGTGTCTGTGTTTCAGTGTGTGTGTGTCTGTGTGTCAGTGTTTCAGTGTGTGTGTGTGTGTGTGTGTCAGTGTGTGTGTGTGTCGGTGTGTGTGTGTGTGTCTGTGTGTGTGTGTGTTTCAGTGTGTGTGTCTGTGTTTCAGTGTGTCTGTGTGTCAGTGTGTGTGTGTGTGTCAGTGTTTCAGTGTCTGTGTGTCAGTGTGTGTGTCTGTGTTTCAGTGTGTGTGTCTGTGTTTCAGTGTGTCTGTGTGTCAGTGTGTGTGTCTGTGTTTCAGTGTGTGTGTGTGTCGGTGTGTCAGTGTGTGTGTGTGTGTGTCAGTGTGTGTGTGTCAGTGTTTCAGTGTGTGTGTGTCAGTGTGTCAGTGTGTGTGTCTGTGTTTCAGTGTGTGTGTCTGTGTTTCAGTGTGTGTGTCTGTGTTTCAGTGTGTGTGTGTGTTTCAGTGTGTATGTGTGTGTGTCAGTGTCTGTGTTTCAGTGTGTGTGTCTGTGTGTCAGTGTGTGTGTCTGTGTGTCAGTGTGTGTGTCTGTGTGTCAGTGTGTGTGTGTCTGTGTTTCAGTGTGTGTGTGTGTCAGTGTGTCAGTGTTATATAAGTGTGTAATCTGGGACAGTCCTCAGCAGCAGGCTCCTACACAATAAAGTGTTACATAAACATCAACACGAGTGAATAACTAACAAACATTAAAAACTATAAATATTAGACTTTTATTTTTGAAAGGACACACAAAAAGGAACAGTCATTCACTTCCTGTTTACAGCTGGTGATGCTAGCAGCCGGCTAGCAAAGTTCAATGGCATTTATCATGTGTGTTAGCAACAAGCTAACTGCTGAAATGATGCGTTCAGGGCACGTCGGATAATCTAATGATTTAAAGTCAGCATCAAATATTTGCTCCTCGGT
The DNA here is from genome assembly GCA_028583405.1 of Pogonophryne albipinna. Lineage (NCBI taxonomy): Eukaryota > Metazoa > Chordata > Actinopteri > Perciformes > Artedidraconidae > Pogonophryne > Pogonophryne albipinna. Next base: position 249,787 of record JAPTMU010000261.1, read on the forward strand.
TCAAAAGGTACAAGTTAGTTATAAAAAGTTTGACGTGACCTGAAGGCATCGTCTCTCCCTGTCACAAGCCAGAGGCCTGTACTACGAAGCCGGATGTTCTCTTAGCGGCTAACTTCAGGGAAAACTCTGGGTTTCCGGTCCTACGAAGCTGGTTCTCTTTTTGGCGGGCTAGATCTCCATGGTAACTGATGCTGGAACCTAGTCTGTGCTCCGAAGCAGGATAGGTTGCAGGCTAAGAGATCAACTCAGTGAAAGCACCGCCTGCTGACCAATCAGAGCTCGGTGTGCGGAGTTTAAAGCGATCAAGTCATATTACAGGAGAAAGGAAATACAGAAAAGCTGCCGTTGCAGGAAAGACGGCCGGCAACAATCACCGACTGTGTGAACGTGAACATGAATAGAATATCACCTCCATCTTCAGAGCAATCTGACTATTATAACATTAGCGTTAAGAAAGCTTACTGAAATATCTGCCACAACATCAGTAACCGGATCAGAGTAACATTAAGTACAGTCCGCTGCATATCACTTCATAATGTATCATATATCTCCTGATCTGAGTCAGCTGAGCCGTATCTGGCCGTGCAACACTCACAGTGTCACAGACTGGATGCAGAAGGATTATTTTAAGCAACACATTAAGTTGAGGAAACACTCGAGTCAAATGTAATGAAAGTCAGATGGTGTCTTAGACGGGCAGTGATATCATAAACCTGTTAACGCATTCAAACACTTGTTCTGTTCCCAGCTGTATTCACCTTGCAGGTGCAGCTCTGTGGCTTTGATCCTGGATCAAGTGTTTAAGTCATGGATGTTTAAAGTTTAACTTCTTCATATGTCTAATATTAAAGTTCACTTTTCATTCAGGAAGTATGACGCTGCGCTGTCAGTGCACTTCTCCATGTCTGTGATTGGTCGAATGCTCCAAATACCACCCCTCTCATGTGAGCACCTAACTAGATAGGACACGGCTTAGCGAGAGCGCGTATGTTTTGGATTAGGCCAACCGGCTAACTCAAACATATCCAGGTTAGGTTGAACCAGCTTCGTAGTACAGGCCTTAGGTACACTTACAAAAACAACAGTTTTATTGTTGTTAATATCAACACTCTGGGTAATACAGGCTTTTATTTTGGTGGGTTTAAAAAGGAACTAACAGGAAGTGCAAGCAGCAGTTACCACGACAACCTGAAGCTAATTAAAGTTGGCAGTTAGTTGAGGAGCTAATGCTAATGGCTTCATTCAAAAAGTTTCACTGAGGCATTGTGGGAGATGTGGGCGGGGACAGCAGGAGGTGTGCTGGTTAATGATTGGCTGGTTTAACGCTAACTTCATAAAGTGCAGACAGGTAACACACAGGTAACACACACACAGGTAACACACACACAGGTAACACACAGGTAACACACAGGTAACACACACACAGGTAACACACAGGTAACACACACACAGGTAATACACACACAGGTAACACACACACAGCACACACACACACAGGTAACACACACACAGGTAACACACAGGTAACACACACACAGGTAACACACACACAGGTAACACACAGGTAACACACAGGTAACACACACACAGGTAACACACAGGTAACACAAACACACAGGTAACACACAGGTAACACACACACACACACAGGTAACACACACAGGTAACACACACACAGGTAACACACACACACACAGGTCTGTAAGATAGTCTGTATGATGGTCTAAAGTGCAGTTTCCTGGTTTCCCTGAACCAATCAGTGAAGAGCTCCTGCAGGTATGGGCGGGGCTAAGCTGTGATCGGATTGGAAGACTCTGGACCCCCTGCTCGTCCCTAGTGAAGGTCTGGAGGAATCTGGACCCCCTGCTGGTCCCTGGTGAAGGTCTGGAGGTCTCTGGAGGACTCTAGACCCCCTGCTGGTCCCTGGTGAAGTTATGGAGGACTCTGGACCCCTGCTCGTCCCTAGTGAAGGTCTGGAGGACTCTGGACCCCCTGCTCGTCCCTAGTGAAGGTCTGGAGGACTCTGGACCCCCTGCTGGTCCTTGGTGAAGGTCTGGAGGTCTCTGGACCCCCTGCTCGTCCCTGGTGAAGGTCTGGAGGTCTCTGGACCCCCTGCTGGTCCCTGGTGAAGAGAACCAGATGATCTGGGCAGCGGGTTCCTGGGAGAACCAGATGAGCCGGGTCAGGTTCTGATGGTCAGCGGGTTCCTTGGAGAACCAAATGATCCGGGTCAGGTTCTGATGGGCAGCGGGTCTCTAACCGGGGATGGAGATGTGGAACTCTTTTAAAGTCTTTCAGAAAGACTTAAGGTAATTCAGTGAGAGCGGCTAAAGTGCTAAAGAGATAAAGTGCTAAAGAGCTAACATGCTAAAGAGCTAACGTGCTAAAGTGTCTGGTGGTAGAGCGAGGATCTGCGGTGGGTTCCTCAGAGGTTCTCAAAGGGTTCTCAGTGGGTCCTCTGGCCTTCGTTGGGTGTGATAATAAACCCAGTTCTCACCAGTAGGGGGCGCTGGTCTCCACGCTGCCACAGCTCTGCCAGAGGAAGACCCCCGTAGAGGTTCTGGGGCTGCCGAATGGGTCAATCTGGTCCCGCTGTTTCTGGTTCTGGATCTGCAGCCTGGGCTTCTCCGTCTCCTGGTTCTCCCCGGGACTCGGGTCCACCAGCCGGTAGTTGTTCCCCTGGTTGTTGTCCCAGAAGGTTCCCTCCGGAGTGTGGTACTGGACGCAGAACTCGACCCGGTCTTTGGGGTGCAGAACCTCCGGTACGCAGACGCAGAAGGAGAAGGTGTTGGTGTCGGGGGAACCGTACACCTGGTTCAGGTACGAACACGGAACATCCTGGAAGCAGTGCCAAGAGTCGAAGGTGATCCGGACCCACACGTTCTTCTGGAAGCAGAGGTTCTGCACCTGAACGGTTCCCGAGAGCAGGCGCTCCTGCAGAGAACACGTCTCCAGAACCACCTGCTGGGCCTTCAGACGGTTCCTCAGGTCCAGATAGTCTGCTGCCGGCGGGGTGAAGTCCAGAACCAGAGCCGGAGAACCGTCTGCTGAGAGAGGAACAGGAAACAGTCAGGATTCACTTCACTGATTCTAGAGGAGAAATAGAACCGTGGTTCTGGAACAAGAATAAAAACCCTACGATAAGTGATGACTGACAGGCTGCTAACAACAACAACAACAACAACAACAACAACAACAAAGATGTAGTGAAGCAGAAACATGTCAACTCGATTGCAACTCGATTTTGACAGGATAACAACTGGTGACTTCGAGAATTGTGTGAGTAACATTCTGTGTTTAGACTTCTCTGTTTCAGTGTGTGTACTCTGTATACTTCTCTGTTTCAGTGTGTGTACTCTGTATACTTCTCTGTTTCAGTGTGTGTATTCTGTATACTTCTCTGTTTCAGTGTGTGTACTCTGTATCAATGCTCTGGAGTTGATCTGACTGAAATTGTGATTTTAAATCTCTAAACCGCTACAGTATCTGTCAGGCAGAAACTTGGGACAAGTCATTTGACTGAAACCTTCAAACTGAACTAACTGACTGCTAGGGTTAACTTTGATTTAAACATTTGTAGAATACTAAGAGCTTTATTGAGTAGGTGTAACTGTATTAAGGGTTAAACTCATAACTTTATAACTTAGGGTTTAATGTCATTGTAAAACCATTGGGCCACTGAAAAGACACAATAGCAACTCTGGGTCTGGGTGTCATCCTCGACGGCACACTTTCATTCAAATCTCACATCAGTAATATCACTCGGTCTGCCTATTTCCATCTACGCAACATCAACCGCCTCCGCCCCTCCCTTATCCTGCAACTCCCTCCTGGCTGGTCTACCTGCATGTGCCCTCCGACCTCTGCAGCTCATCCAGAATGCAGCGGCTCGTCTGGTCTTCAACCTTCCTAAATGTTCCCACACCACTCCTCTCCTCCGCTCCCTCCACTGGCTTCCAGTAACTGCTAGAATCCACTTCAAGACAATGGTGCTTCCGTACCTTGCTGGATCTGGCCCTTCCTACATCCAGGACATGGTTAAACCGTACACCCCAGCACGTGCACTCCGCTCTGCATCAGCCAAACAGCTCGCTGCACCCTCACTGCGAGGGGGACCCAAGTTCCCATCAGCAAAAACACGTGGGTTTGCTATCCTGGCTCCAAGATGGTGGAATGAGCTCCCATTGACATCAGGACAGCAGAAAGCTTACACACCTTCCAGACTGAAAACTCATCTCTTTCGACTCCACTTCCAGCAATAGAACTATTAACAAAGCACTTATATACTAATAAAGGACTGGCTTACCTAAAGCCAGTTGAGTAGCACTTGAAATGTTTGGCTCTATGAAACCTGATGTACTTATATGATGAGGTTGTGTCTTCCTGGTCGAACGCACTTACTGTAAGTCGCTTTGGATAAAAGCGTCAGCTAAATGCAATGTAATGTTAACCCTAAGACCACCGCCATTCTTGTTCACACCCTGGTCACTTCCCGCATCGACTACTGCAACTCCCTTCTCTTTGGTCTCCCTCTCAAATCCATCCACAGACTTCAACTGGTTCAGAACTCTGCCGCCTGCATCATCACCAGAACCCCCTCCATTAACCGCATCACTCCTGTTCTTCAGCAGCTTCACTGGCTCCCCGTCAAATCCATACCCTCACTCCTCTGTACCTCTCCGACCTCCTGCACATCAACACACACACTCAGATCTTCTGCTTCCCTCAGCCTCACTGCACCCCCCTTCCGTTTAACCACCATGGGGTCTCGAGCCTTCAGCCGCTCTGCACCCCCCTTCCGTTTAACCACCATGGGGGCTCGAGCCTTCAGCCGCTCTGCACCCCGCCTCTGGAACTCCCTCCCACCTGACATCCGCAACACTGACTCTCTCCCCATTTTCAAATCACGCCTCAAAACATATCTCTTCACACTCGCATATCCACCCTGATCATTATCCATCACACATCAATTTTTATTGATTTGGTTATTTGATTGATTTATAAACTGCATTGTCTTGTTAATGTCTCTTATGCTGGTGTTATGTATTGTATATCTTGTTTTTTATGTGTTTGTACGGCGACCTTGAGAGCCTTGAAAGGCGCCTCTATAAAATAAATGAATTATTATTATTATTATTTAACTCAGGATGGAGCCAGTCTAGATTTCCTTTTGAGGGCCACCAGCTGCAGAGAGTTAACAGAGAGTGTACTCTACAGACCTAGCCACTGCAGACGCTTTTCTGCTTGCTCTTGCCTCTGCTTACTTCTTATGCTGATTTTCCTATTCTTATTCTCTGAAAACTTCGAGCAGCGGCTCCTGGACATTAACTTATCACTGGGACAGTTCATCTTCGTAAATAGACGGAGGGTTTCAGCCATATTTCAACATTTTTACGACGACCTCAGTCTTACAGTAGTGTGGCCTAGCAACAGCTAAAGCCTGGTAGGCTACTGCATGCTATTTAGCTTAAGCTAGTTGGTAGCAAAATGCCTCCGTTCTCTACAGATGACTTCCAAAAACTTATACAGAAGATGGCTGTGTTGGAAATGAAAATGCAACGGTTGGAAGTTAACGTGGAAGTGCATGGACTATGTCGTGGAAATGACACCACTTTACCAGTGTTGCAAAATAATGGAAAAGGGTATGCTAACTCACAGCTAGTTAGCAGCTACAAGGATTCCAAGGAACAGGAGGGCTGTGTACCGGGTAATAAATCTACAAGTGGTAGTCCTCCCTGGAACTCTCTGGGTGCAAAGCCTAAGAGTAAATCATTTCCATGGGATTTGGGAGGACGGATAACAGGCAGAGCCCAGCGCTCGGAAATCTGTGATGCGACCGGCTGGCCTGCATTGTTATCACCCAGGAAGAGCGCCTCTTCAACCCCTGTTCCTACTAGGAAACAGCAGTGGACAGCTGCTAAAGGGAGAATTACAAACAATCCTCCTAAACCACCAAGTGTGCCAATCCAGAACAGATACGCTCCGCTGACCGAGAGCCGGAGATCTCTTTCTGATGACCTGGATAACCTGTCCTCTTCACACAGCAGGGTAAGGACCAATAGCTACTCCAAAAGTAAAAGGCTAGAGGGAAAGCTAACGACTGGGCCTGAAACTCTGATTGTGGGTGACTCTGCTGTAAGAGATGTAAAAGGTCTGTGTAATAAGAACAACACCAAAGTACTCTGTTTTCCCAAGGATGTGGTATCTGACTTGGCTGAGAAGATCCTGCATATTGGGGCTGAACATCCGACTGTGAAGAATGTGGTACTGCACATTGGAACAAATGATGTTGTGAAACAAGAGTCAGAAGTGCTGAAAGAAGACTTTAAATGTTTGTTGGAAACTGTCAGCTCTCTAAATGCAGAGGTGTTCATCAGTGGCCCTCTACCGCCAGTCAGAAGAGGAGTGGAGAGATTCAGCAGATTGTTTGCACTGAACACCTGGCTTTCAACTGTCTGTACTGACCATTCTGTCCATTTTATTGACAATTTTAACTTTTTCTGGGATCGCAGACATCTTTTCAAGGCAAATGGAGTTTGCCTGAACAAGTCAGGAGTAAAATTGTTTATCTCTAACATATTCAACTGCCTGCGTCATCAATCTGTTCCCTCTGCCAAGGACAAGCGGCAAGAGGAATCAAAACAGGAGAAAGACACAACACATCGCGCAGAAAACACTGAAGAAGTATCACTGCACCCGCCTGAGGAATGTTCTGATTATGGGAGACCTATGACACAAATGGAGGAGTCTCCACTGCCCGTCACCCTCCCTGTCAACGCCTTTGAGGATACTCTTCATTCATCCCCCAGCTCTCTCTACTCTCCGCTCACCCTTTCACCCTCGCCCACCCCCCTGGAGTTCGATGACCACATGAAGGCGACACGCAGGATTGGCAGCATGTCCTTTACCCCCGCCCCTCAACGACGCCCACCAAAATCACCGAAGCAGAGATGCGCACCATCTCCCCCGGCTTACAGTGTAGCCTTCACCCTGGCCTCCTATGATGAGAGGAGCAGGGTGGTGGGTCCTCCCTCCCCTTCAAAGCCTGATAGGGATGTGTGTGTACAAAACGCTGCAAACTGATATCTGCTGGGTCCAGGCTCAAGGGCGTATGGCACTCTCAACTCTTTCCAGGACATGCCGGGGCCCTGCCTGCCTGTAGCTTTGCCGATATCTGTGTTGATAGGTAATAGATTAAGAGCGGTGAATCATCTTAGATACAGGAAGCGCTCAAACGTTTGTGTGAGTTTATCTAATTTAGCAGTGATTCCATGTCAGCCACAGCTTGTTACAAAAAACCTGACTGATAGTGTGTTTAACGAACTTAAACTAGCTTTATTAAATGTCAGGTCTTTGGCAGGAAAAACATTTTTAATCAATGATTTTATCACTGAGCACAATCTGGATTTTATGTTTTTAACAGAAACTTGGATTGAACAAAATAACAGTGCAGCTGTTCTTATCGAATGAACCCCTCCCAACTTTAGTTTTATGAGTCAGGAAAGAATGCATAAGAAAGGGGGTGGGGTTGCTATTCTGTTCAATGATTCCCTTCAATGCAGGAAGACATCTTATGGGAACTTTGCTTCTTTTGAATATGTGGCCCTTCAGCTGAAATGCTCCTCTCGAGCTCTGTTCCTAAATATCTATAGACCACCCAAATACTGTGCAAGCTTTTTTGATGATTTTACCGAACTGCTGTCTATAGTGTGTATTGACTTTGACCGTCTAGTCATTGTTGGTGATTTTAACATCCATGTTGACAACCCCCAGGACAGAGGGGCAAAAGAACTGTTTTGTGTTCTTGATAGCTATGGACTGACTCAGCATGTGACGGAGCCCACGCACAATAAGGGGCACACTCTGGACTTAATTATCTCAAAGGGTCTGAATATCTCTAAGGTTGTGGTGACTGATGTTGCACTCTCTGACCATTCCTGTGTTCTCTTTGAGAGCTCTATTTCTGTTCACAAAAATATTCAGAAAGAGGTAACCACAAAGCGATATTTAACTGAAAACGCTAGGGAAATGTTTACTCAGAATTTTTCTTCCACACTTGCCCCTGCTAACATCTCAGTAAATGAGCTAGTAGATCATTTTAATTCAAAAATTAAAAATGTTATAGATGCCATTGCTCCAACTAAGGTAAAGGAAGTGTCTGTTAAGAAAATATCTCCATGGAGAAAGGCCATGACCGTGAGAACAGAAAAAAGAGAATGTCGAAAAGCTGAACGCAGGTGGCGAAAAACAAATCTCCAGGTTCACTTTGAAATCTATAAAGAGAGACTTGGCCTTTATAATTTGGAATTGAAAAACGCACGACAATCGTTCTTCTCTGACATCATTACCAAAAACAAAAACAACGCACGTGCCTTATTTGCTACCGTCGACAGACTAACTAACCCCCCAGTGTCAGTAGCCTCTGAATTTCTATCCACCAGGGCGTGCAATGATTTTGCCTCCTTTTTCACTGACAAAATTCAGAAAATCAGACAAGCAGTCAGTGCCTCTGCATCAGGAACAGCAAATGTGTTGTCTCTGTGTCCACTTAACATCAATTCAAACACCATGACACAATTCCATCAGATTAATGATAAAAACCTAGAGGACATTATACAACTTCTGAAATCCTCCTCCTGCTGCCTTGATATTATTCCAACAGGATTTTTCAAAGATGTTTTGCCTTGCATGGCCTCAGATCTACTTCATCTAGTAAACAAATCTCTTCACACAGGTATTTTTCCACAGGCCCTGAAAACTGCAGTCATTAAACCGCTCTTAAAAAATAATAATCTAGATGCTTCAGTAATGAACAATTACAGGCCCATATCAAACCTCCCATTTCTAGGTAAAATCATTGAAAAAGTTGTTTTTCAACAGTTGAGTAATTTCTTGCATTTAAATAACTGTTTGGATGTGTTCCAGTCAGGCTTTCGTCCAAACCACAGCACTGAGACTGCTCTTGTAAAGGTCTTTAATGACATCCACTTAAACACAGACAGTGGCAGAACTTCAGTGTTAGTATTATTAGATCTCAGTGCTGCGTTTGACACTGTTGACCACAACATATTACTAGACAGACTGGAAAACTGGGTGGGACTTTCGGAAACAGTTCTAAATTGGTTTGAATCCTACTTAAAGGACAGAAACAACTTTGTTTCTATAGGTAAATACACATCTGAGTTGACAAATATGACATGTGGGGTACCTCAAGGCTCCATCTTGGGGCCTCTTCTCTTTAACGTCTACATGCTACCACTGGCTCAGATAATGAAGAACAACAAAATAAGTTACCATAGCTATGCGGATGACACACAAATTTATGTAACAATTTCACCAGGAGACTATGCTCCAATTCAAACACTGAGTAAGTGCATTGAACAAATCAATGACTGGATGTGTCAGAACTTTCTCCAATTAAACAAAGATAAAACTGAGGTAATGGTTTTTGGAGCCAAGGCAGAACGTATAAAAGTTAGCGCTGAGCTTCAGTCTGCAATGTTTAAAACAACAGATAAAGCCAGAAATCTAGGTGTAGTCATGGACTCTGACCTGAGTTTCAACAGTCATATTAAAACAGTTACTAAATCAGCCTACTATCACCTAAAGAATATATCTAGGGTTAAAAGACTAATGTCACAGCAGGATTTGGAAAAACTTGTCCATGCTTTTATCTTCAGTAGACTCGACTACTGTAATGGTGTCTTCACAGGTCTCACTAAAAAATATATTAGAAAGCTGCAGCTGATTCAGAACGCCGCTGCTCGAGTCCTCACTAACACTAAGAAAGTGGATCACATCACTCCTGTTCTGAAGTCTTTACACTGGCTTCCTGTGTGTCAAAGAATAGATTTCAAAATACTGCTGCTGGTTTATAAAGCACTGAATGGTTTAGGCCCAAAATACATTTCTGACCTCCTGCTAAATTATGAACCATCCAGATCTCTCAGGTCTTCAGGGACTGGTCAGCTTTCTGTCCCCAGAGTCAGAACTAAACATGGAGAAGCAGCGTTTAGTTATTATGCTCCAAATATCTGGAAGAAACTCCCAGAAACCTGCAGGTCCGCTGCAACTCTGACTACTTTTAAATCCAGGCTGAAGACTTTTCTTTTTGTCGCTGCTTTTAATTGAACTATTCATATCTTAAACTGCACTGTAACTTTTATTCATGTATTTTTTTCTTTTAATGTTTATTTTATTCGCTTTTCTTTTTAATGACTGATTTTAAATGCCATTTTCTTAATGTCTTTCATTTTTTGTAAAGCACTTTGAATTGCCTTGTGTTGAAAAGTGCTATATAAATAAACTTGCCTTGCCTTGCCTTGCCTAATTAAAGGGGCGTGGCCCCACATCTGTGAGAACTCAGCAATCAGGTGTCCATTTTAGGTAGCACTTTCCTGGAGCGTCAGCTTCAGCGTCAGACAGACGAAGACAATAGAGTCATGCTGGAGTCACGAGGGTGGCATAGAGGACGCAAATCCTACTTTGATTGAGCCAAGTATCGCTGGTGTTTTCTTTTATTTCATTTGGTTGTTTAGCCCCTCAGGCTATAATCATGTGTATTTTCTCCATTCCTGTTTATGTGTCCTCTCGCAATTATCACTGGCCCCGTGTATCTCGTAATCGATATAACCGGCCTGCTCTCGTCTATCCCACATGCTCCACTAAGATTCAACATCTAGTTTCAGACGGCCTGTGGAACTGCCAGTCAGCTGTTCCTAAGGCTGACTTCATCTCTGGCTACGCTTCCCTGCAGTCTCTGGATTTCCTTGCTCTCACTGAGACGTGGATTACTCCATCCAACACATCCACCCCAGCAGCTCTCTCCACAGCATATTCCTTCTCCCATACACCCAGACCCACTGGCAGAGGAGGTGGCACTGGTCTCCTGCTCTCTCCCAAATGGAGCTTTTCCCTCTTCAAGCTACCTAACTTCACTCCTTCCACCTTTGAATTCCATGCCGTCACAGTAACCCATCCTATACAATTAACCCTTGTTGTTCTCTACCGTCCACCAGGCGCCTTGGGAGACTTCTTGGAGGAATTAGATCATCTCCTCTCACACATCCCTGAAACTGTACTTCTCGGAGACTTCAACCTCCAGACAGGGAAGATAGACGAACTAACATCTCTGTTAACCGCCTTTGCTTTCTCACTGTCTCCATCCCCACCAACTCATAAAGCTGGCAATGTCCTTGATCTCATATTCTCAAGGAACTGCACTACTTCTAACCTCTCTGTAAACCCGCTCCACACATCCGAGCACTTCTTCATTTCATTCTCTCTACCCCTTTCCAAACATAACGAACTAATCTCTTCTCATCCTGCACCTGTCCGCCGTAACCTTCGTTCCCTCTCCCCCTCTACCTTTGCCTCATCGGTTCTCTCAGCCCTCCCTTCCTCTGACTCGTTCCAACTCCTGCCTCCAAACTCTGCTGCAGAAACTCTCCTCTGTACTCTCTCATCCTCTCTGGACTCTCTCTGTCCTCTCACATCTCGGCAGGCTCGTCAGTCCCCTCCTGCTCCCTGGCTAAATGACGCACTGCGTGCTAATAGAACCGTCCTTCGGGCAGCAGAGCGGAAACGGTGGAAATCCAAACACCATGACGACCTCCTAACCTATCAGGCTCTCCTCTCCTCTTTCTCTGCTTCCATCTCTCAGGCAAAAAGCACTTTCTTTCAAGATAAGATCCAATCTTCCTATTCCAATCCCAAAAAACTATTTTCCATCTTCTCCTCCCTCCTGGACCCCCCCCAAAGCCCCTTCCCCCTCCTCCCTCTTGGACCCCCCCAAAGCCCCTTCCCCCTCCTCCCTCTTGGACCCCCCCAAAGCCCCTTCCCCCTCCTCCCTCCTGGACCCCCCCAAAGCCCCTTCCCCCTCCTCCCTCTTGGACCCCCCCAAAGCCCCTTCCCCCCTCCTCCCTCTTGGACCCCCCCAAAGCCCCTTCCCCCTCCTCCCTCCTGGACCCCCCTAGAGCCCCTTCCCCCCTTCTGTCAAGCGACTTTGTTAACCACTTTGAAAAAAAGGTTGATGATATTCGCTCTTCTTTTTCTGACTCACCTTTACTCCCCGCTGGGTCACCAGACCCTCCTTCCACCCACACACTGACCTCCTTTTCCCCTCTCTCTCCAAGTGAGGTTCTTACCCTCATTACCTCTGCCCGCCCTACCACCTGTCCTCTGGACCCTATCCCTTCAAACCTCCTTCAGACTATCGCTCCTGATATTCTACCGTTTCTCACCCATTTCATCAACACTTCTCTAACTTCTGGTCACTTTCCAAACAGTCTCAAGGAGGCAAGAGTAAACCCTCTCCTAAAGAAACCCACTCTCAACCCGTCTGATGTTATAAACTACAGGCCTGTCTCTCTCCTCCCGTTCCTGTCTAAAACACTTGAATGCGCTGTCTTTAAACAACTCTCCTGTTATCTCCATCAGAACAACCTTCTGAAAAAAAGGTTGATGATATTCGCTCTTCTTTTTCTGACTCACCTTTACTCACCGCTGGGTCACCAGACCCTCCTTTCATCCACACACTGACCTCCTTGGTGCAACTCCCGAGCAGCAGGGAGACTGGGTGACTGTTCAGAAGGGGCATAACGCGAAACCCGCAGGTCCCCACCAACCCGTTCACGTATCTAACAGATATTCCCCACTCAGCGAGACACCCGCTGAGAAGCCAACTCTGGTTATTGGTAGCTCTATTATGAGACACGTGAATTTAGAGCCCGAAGCCTCCACAGTCACATGCATTCCGGGGGCCAGAGCGGGCGACGTTGAGGCGCATCTTAAACTGCTGGCTAAAAATAAACGTAAATACAGTAGGATTGTTATTCACGTCGGTGGTAATGATGTTCGTTTACGCCAATCAGAATGCACCAAACTTAATGTGGAGTCGGTGTGTAGTTATGCTAAAACAATGTCGGACACCGTAATCTTCTCTGGTCCCCTCCCCAATCTGATCAATGATGACATGTATAGCCGCATGTCATCGTTTCAGCGCTGGTTGTCTTGGTGGTGCCCAGCAAACTATGTGGGCTTCGTAAATAATTGGACAGCCTTCTGGGGAAAACCTGGTCTGATTAAGAGAGACGGCATTCATCCTACTTTGGAAGGTGCAGATCTCATTTCGGCAAACATTTCAGGGCTTTGTGGACTTAATCCATGACAAACTGGAGTTGAGACCAGGAGGCGGAGTCGCAGTCTTACACGCTTCTCTGCGCTCTCTCCTAGGCAGTCATCCATAGGAATCCCGAACCCAATAAAATACCCAATATTAGCGGTGTGTGTGTCTGCCCAAGGACAATTTAAGGTAAAACCTAATAGAGGTGTCATACATAATAACCTAATAAAAGTAAATGTAACAACTACTACAGTGCAACAAAACAGGAAGATTAAATGTGGTCTCTTAAACATAAGATCTCTAGCATCTAAAGCAATATTGGTAAATGATTTAATATCAGATTATAATATTGATATATGCTGTCTCACTGAAACTTGGTTGAGACATGAAGAATATGTCAGCATAAATGAGGCCACTCCACCCAGCCATATCAACACTCATATTGCTCGAGGCACAGGCCGAGGAGGTGGAGTTGCAGCAATCTTTGACTCAAGTTTACTTATCAATACTAAACCAAAATTAAATTATACCTCCTTTGAAAGCCTCGTTTTTAGTCTTACGCATCCGACCTGGAAAACTTTGCAGCCAATCTTATTTGTTACAGTGTACCGTGCACCAGGTCCTTATTCAGAATTCTTATCAGAATTCTCTGAGTTTTTATCAACTTTGGTTCTTAAAACAGATAAAGTAATTATCGTAGGTGACTTTAATATTCATGTTGACGATGATAAAAATAGCCTTACTGTTGCATTTAACTCTATATTAGATTCTGTTGGTTTCTGTCAGAGTGTAAATAAACCAACCCACTGCTATAATCACACTCTCGACCTTGTTCTGACTTATGGTATTGAAATTGAGCAACTATTAGTGGAACCGCATAATCCTGCTTTATCCGACCATTTCTTAGTAACTTTTGAAGTACTGTTACTAGACTACAAAGCATTAGGTAAAAAGCTCCTGCAGCAGAAACCTATCTGTTAGTGCTATAGCCACATTTAAGGAATTCCACCAATATTTAACTCGATAGCATGTCTGCATGTAAGGGAGGAAACTTATACAAAATGTACACCACCCCAAATTGATCATGTTGTTGATAGTGCTACAGATGCGCTGCGAATAAAATGAGACTCTGTTGCTCCTTTGAAAAAGAAGAAAATAAAACAACATAGATTAGCTCCATGGCATAATGCCGAAACCCGCAGAATAAAGCAAAAGTCGAGACAACTTGAAAGGATATGGCGTTCCACTAAACTTGAAGAATCTCGTTTAATTTGGCATATTACTCTCAATGAATATAAGAAAGCACTGCGTAAAGCGAGAGCAGCCTACTACTCTTCATTAATAGATGAGAATAAGAATAATGCAAGATTTCTTTTCAGCACTGTAGCCAGGCTGACAGAGAGCCACAGCTCGATTGAGCCTTCTATTCCCATAGCACTCAGTAGCAATGATTTTATGTGCTTTTTTAACGATAAAATTGTTACTCTTAGAAACAAAATGAATGACCTCTTGCCTTTGACCAGTATAGTGTTATCAACAGCTCCCGGAAACGTAAGTTCTAATATTATACTAGATAGTAAACTAGAAAGCTTTTCAGCCATTAACCTTGAACAATTAAATTCAATGATTCTCTCTTCTAAACCATCAACGTGTATGTTAGACCCAATTCCAACTAAGCTGTTGAAGGAAGTTTTTCCATTAATTAGCACTTGTTTATTAAATATTATGAATATGTCTTTATTATCAGGCTATGTTCCACAATCATTCAAAGTAGCAGTGATAAAACCGCTTCTTAAAAAGCACAACCTCGATCCAGAGGTTTTAGCCAACTATAGACCTATTTCTAATCTTCCGTTCCTCTCAAAAATTCTTGAGAAAGCAGTCGCAAAACAGTTGTGTTATTACTTAAAAAACAATGATTTATTTGAAGACTTTCAGTCTGGCTTTAGAACACATCATAGCACAGAGACAGCTCTGGTTAAAGTCACAAATGACATTCTAATAGCCTCTGACAAGGGACTTGTCTCTATTCTTGTTTTGCTCGATCTCAGTGCTGCATTTGATACTATCGATCATGATATCTTATTGCAAAGACTAGAGCACTTAGTTGGCATACAGGGAACTACTTTAGGCTGGTTTAGGTCCTATCTATCTGAACGCTCTCAGTTTGTACGTGTCAATGATGAATCTTCCACGCAAACCAAAGTTAGCCATGGAGTGCCACAGGGCTCAGTGCTCGGACCTATTTTGTTCACATTATATATGCTTCCGTTAGGCAATATTATAAGGAATCATTCTGTAAACTTTCATTGTTATGCGGATGATACTCAACTATATTTATCAATCAAGCCTGATGAAATTAATCATCTAAATAAAATTCAAGACAGTCTCAAGGACTTAAAAACGTGGATGACCTTAAACTTTTTGATGTTAAACACGACCAAAACTGAAGTTATTGTACTTGGCCCAAAGAATCTACGAAACAAATTATCTAGATATACTAACTATGGATGGCATTAATTTGGCCTCCAGTGAGACTGTAAGGAATCTTGGTGTTATATTTGATCAGGATTTATCCTTTAACGCCCACATAAAATAAATCTCAAGGAACGCCTACTTCCATCTACGTAACATTGCAAAAATCAGGCATATCTTGCCTCAAAACGATGCAGAGAAACTAGTCCATGCATTTGTTACTTCTAGGCTGGATTATTGTAACTCTTTATTATCAGGGTGTACCAAGAAGTCAGTCAAGTCGCTTCAGCTGATTCAAAATGCTGCAGCTCGTGTACTAACCAGAGTTAGGAAAAGGGACCACATTACTCCTGTTCTGGCTGCCTTACACTGGCTCCCTATAGAACACAGGATAGAATTTAAAATTCTTCTTCTCGCCTACAAAGCCCTTAATGGGCAAGCGCCATCTTACCTTAAAGAACTCATTATACCCTACTGTCCTACTAGGGCATTGCGTTCCAAGAATGCAGGGTTGTTGGTTGTTCCTAGAGTCTCTAAAAGTACAATGGGAGCCAGAGCCTTTTCTTATCAAGCTCCATATTTGTGGAATCAGCTTCCAGTTTGTGTTCGGGCGGCAGACACCCTATCCGTTTTTAAGAGTGCGCTTAAGACCTTCCTTTTTGATAAAGCTTATAGTTAGGGCTGATTAGATTCAGCGCCTAGTTTTGCTGATATAGGCTTAGTTTGTCGGGGGACATCTTACTTCTTCCTTCTCTCTGTCTATACCTCTGTACTCTCATGTTCCGATTAACCCAGCTTCCCCAAATGTCTTTCTTTTTGGTGTCTATATACGCCGGGATCCGGAGTCATGGATGATCCTGCGGTCCTGTGTCCTGCATCGTGAGCCCTGGATCTTGAGTCGTGGCTGTGGTCCTGGATCATAGGTCCTGGATGGATATCCTCGTGGATTCATCTTCCTATTATACACACATGCATTTCCAAACATTTGGACTACCTATGTTGCAAATGTATTATCTTTTCAATTTACACACGGCATCTATTGCACGTCTGTCCGTCCTGGGAGAGGGATCCCTCCTCTGTTGCTCTCCCTGAGGTTTCTCCCATGTTCCCTTTAAACTGTGGGTTTTCTCTGGAAGTTTTTCCTTGTACGATGTGAGGGTCTAAGGACAGAGGGTCTAAGGACAGAGGGTCTAAGGACAGAGGGTGTCGTATTGTCATACTGATATTTTGTACAAACTGTGAAGTCCACTGAGACAAATGTAACATTTTTGATATTGGGCTATAAATAAACATTGATTGATTGATTGATTGATCCGCACCAGTCTGGTTTCAAGGCAGGTCACTCCACAGAAACTGCCCTCCTTGCTGTCACTGAGGAACTGCACACTGCTAAAGCAGCCTCCCTCTCCTCTGTCATCATCCTGTTGGACCTGTCAGCTGCATTCGACACAGTGAATCATCAGATCCTCCTTCGCACTCTCCAAGAACTTGGAGTTTCAGGCTCTGCACTTTCCCTCCTCACCTCATACCTCAAAGACCGAACCTACAGGGTTACTTGGAGAGGGTCCGAGTCCGACCCTTGTCAATTAACTACAGGGGTCCCTCAGGGCTCTGTTCTTGGTCCCCTCCTCTTCTCCCTGTACACAAACTCGCTCGGATCGGTCATTAGCCCGCATGGTTTTTCATACCACTGCTACGCTGACGACACCCAATTAATTCTGTCCTTTCCCCGCTCAGAGACCCAGGTCGTCGCACGCATCTCTGCTTGTCTAGCTGACATCTCTCAGTGGATGTCTGCTCATCACCTCAAGCTCAACCTTGACAAGACTGAACTGCTTTTCCTTCCAGGAAAAGATTGTCCCACTCTTGACCTGACAATCAACATCAGCATCTCTGTTGTTTCCCCGACTCAGACTGCAAGGAATCTGGGTGTGACCCTAGATAACAACCTGTCCTTCACTGCAAACATCGCTGCTACAACCCGCTGCTGCAGATACACGCTTTACAACATCAGGAGGATACGTCCCCAGCTGACCCAGAAAGCCACGCAGGTTCTGGTCCAGGCTCTCGTCACCTCACGCCTAGACTACTGCAACTCCCTCCTGGCTGGTCTACCCGCATGTGCCATCCGACCTCTGCAGCTCATCCAGAATGCAGCTGCTCGTCTGGTCTTCATCCTTCCTAAATGTGACCCGCTCTATCGAAATCAGTCGGAAGTCGCAACGGCTCATTTCAAAATAAACGTGGATTTACGTAAAAAACAATTTTTCCGGGGTTCGGGTGTTTTGTTTGATTTTAAACAAACAAAGTCTTGGCTTTCAGAATATGAAACTTTTATTTCCAAAATCACACGATAAATACATGTTTGAAGCTTGTAAAGGGACGAAGACAGCTCTCACTCGCAATCTGCTCTTCCGCAGCGCCGCTCCCTCCGGCTGACATTATGAATGTAAGAGTATAGTAATCATAGATAACACGGCAGGGTCCGTTACAGTTTGTTTTCATCTGATTTCAAATAAACAAAGTCTTGGCTTTCAGAATATTAAACTTGTTTCGGCAAATTCAGATGATAAATACAACTTTGAAGCTTGTAACGGCATAATTACAAGCAGAGAACGGAGTAACTTAACGTCACTGCAGGCATAACAACAGCCGGTGTTTCTCCTGAGTGTTTTCCCCGGGAAACAAACACAATACACACAAATGCAAAATTACACAAACACACACACACACACACACACACACACACGCGAGCTTCCCCTCCAAACGAAAATATCTTCCCTCCGTAGTATTTTGATAATTTGCTCCACTAATAACCAATCAGATCGATGGATTCCAGAGAAGAGGAAACTTTGAAGGCCTTTTTCTCAAAATGATGACTCGGTGACAGTCATTATATAATGTGACATATTTCGCTTAATATTTGGAGTACAAAAACAATCCTGATATCATTAGAAAGCTAGGAATCTCCTCTTTCCAACAGTGTATACAACTCAAAATGTGTCTTCGTGTCAATGCGACTGATTTCGATAGAGCAGGTCACAAATGTTCCCACACCACTCCACTCCCTCCACTGGCTTCCAGTAACTGCTAGAATCCACTTCAAGACACTGGTACTTGCGTACCATGCTGCGAATGGATCTGGCCCTTCCTACATCCAGGACATGGTTAAACCGTACACCCCAGCACGTGCACTCCGCTCTGCATCAGCCAAACGACTCGCTGCACCCTCACTGCGAGGGGGACCAAAGTTCCCATCAGCAGAAACACGTGGGTTTGCTATCCTGGCTCCAAGATGGTGGAATGAGCTCCCATTGACATCAGGACAGCAGAAAGCTTACACACCTTCCAGACTGAAAACTCATCTCTTTCGACTCCACTTCCAGCAATAGAACTATTAACAAAGCACTGATATACTAATAAAGGACTGGCTTACCTAAAGCCAGTTGAGTAGCACTTGAAATGTTTGGCTCTATGAAACCTGATGTACTTTATGATTCTGTTTTCTTCAAGGTTGTATTTTGTTGGTCGAACGCACTTATTGTGAGTCGCTTTGGAAAAAAGCGTCAGCTAAATGGAATGTAATGTAATGTAAACACAGGTCCTGGTTCTCACCTGTCCTGTCTCACCTGTCCTGTCTCTCAGGTCCTGGTTCTCACCTGTCCTGTCTCTCAGGTCCTGGTTGTCACCTGTCCTGTCTCTCAGGTCCTGGTTCTCACCTGTCCTGTCTCTCAGGTCCTGGTTCTCACCTGTCCTGTCTCTCAGGTCCTGGTTCCCACTTGTCCTGTCTCTCAGGTGCTGGTTCTCACCTGTCCTGTCTCTCAGGTGCTGGTTCTCACCTGTCCTGTCTCTCAGGTCCTGGTTCTCACCTGTCCTGTCTGTCCTGCTTCTCACCTGTCCTGTCTCTCAGGTCCTGGTTCTCACCTGTCCTGTCTCTCAGGTCCTGGTTCTCACCTGTCCTGTCTCTCTGTCCTGTCTATCACCTGTCCTGTCTCTCAGGTGCTGGTTCTCACCTGTCCTGTCTCTCAGGTCCTGGTTCTCACCTGTCCTGTCTCACCTGTCCTGTCTCTCAGGTCCTGGTTCTCACCTGTCCTGTCTCTCAGGTCCTGGTTGTCACCTGTCCTGTCTCTCAGGTCCTGGTTCTCACCTGTCCTGTCTCTCAGGTCCTGGTTCTCACCTGTCCTGTCTCTCAGGTCCTGGTTCTCACCTGTCCTGTCTCTCAGGTCCTGGTTCCCACCTGTCCTGTCTCTCAGGTGCTGGTTCTCACCTGTCCTGTCTCTCAGGTGCTGGTTCTCACCTGTCCTGTCTCTCAGGTCCTGGTTCTCACCTGTCCTGTCTGTCCTGCTTCTCACCTGTCCTGTCTCTCAGGTCCTGGTTCTCACCTGTCCTGTCTCTCAGGTCCTGGTTCTCACCTGTCCTGTCTCTCTGTCCTGTCTATCACCTGTCCTGTCTCTCAGGTGCTGGTTCTCACCTGTCCTGTCTCTCAGCTTCAGGTCCTCCGTCAGCAGCTGGTCCTCGTCCTCGTTATAAACGTGGACGTTAGCGAGAGCCAGACCCTGAGAGTCCGCGAAAACAACGTTCCTCTTCTTTTTCAGACAGACCGCTGACCTCCTGGTTACCGTGGTGTTAGTGCAGGCGTCGCCGTGGAGACCGGAGGACAGGCAGGGCCTCAGCGGGGAACAGTGTTCTAACAGGAAGGAACCCAGAGGAGGAGAACCGGCCAGACAGAATCTCATCGCCATGTCCACCGGCATCATGTGAGACAGAGCACCCTGGAGAAACCTGCAGTACAAAGACACAGAACAGGGTTCAGAACCCTGCAGTCAGCATGTCGTTGTGCTCCTGTGGGGATTGTCCACAGTATGGAGTATGTTAGTCGCTTTGGATAAAAGCGTTTAACAAGTGACATGTAATAATAACAAAGAACAGGGTTCAGTTGGAGAACCCTAAAGACACAGAACAGGGTTCAGTTGGAGAACCCTAAAGACACAGAACAGGGTTCAGGTGCAGCACAGAACCCTAAAGAGAGAACCGGTTCTGATGGTTCTATGTAAATTACCTCATGAAGCTGCAGGTCTCTGGAGTGTTTTGAGGGTTCTGCGCTCAGTGGACAGGGAACCAGCTTCAGGTTCTTAATAAATACACTTTATAGAACCGTTCTCTGACTTAGTTTTAATATAAAAATATATATATTAATATATATATATATATTAATGCTGTCAAAATTATCGCGTTAACGGCGATAATTAATTTTTTGAATTAATTGCGTTAAAATATTTAACGCATTTAACGCATGTGCAGAATGGCCCACCAGTGGCAGCGCCAGGGTATGGCTGGGGTAGGCTACACCCATACCAGGAAATGGCTTAGCCCCACCATGAAAAATGATGTTAAAGTAAGCAAAATAAAGTCTGCCAACTCGCGGAGTAAATTGCACAGACAGCAGTTAGTCAGATTGATTTCAGTAGCCACTTGTCTGGAAATACCGAAGACCAGAAACGGTTTTGAAACGGTTTTGAAAATGTTTGTCACGTAGTGATCGTCTTCTCAATAGAACATCTTTGATAATGTCTTCTGGCCAATCAGAATCAAGATAACGGCGTGGTGTTGTTGCAGGAAGTCCCGACGGAGAATACTTTTGCTGTAGTACAGGGGTGCACATAACTGGTACGCAGGTTATGTGCGTAATCTGAAATGCGTACCGTCACTTGTGTCACAAAGCGCATTTGCGTACCGACGTACTTGTGAAGCTTTTCCAGAAGGCGGTTAGATCACCGGACGACTCTGATCTGCTAGTGGTAACACGTCAAACATGCTCAATCACCTCCGAGTCAGTCTCAGTCCCAGCGAGAGGGTTTCCTCGACGGCAGGTGAGTTACCGCCAACAGATCTGCCCTCACTGCTGACAACGCAGAGAAACTCATCTTTCTGAAGAACAACTTGAACATAGAGCAAAGCTTGAGTACCTTTATTTAGGCGGCCTCACACACTCACAAGTTAATTACACATGTTAGACATTGCTCCTAAAGGTACAGATTTTATTTTGTTTTAGATTTATCATTGTATTTATTTTATATGTTGACATCAGGAGATGTTCTTCAGTTCTGTATTGCCTTTTATTGATTGGGATTCAAACACTTTCTTATTATTTATTTTAATATTTTCAAGACATTCTTTTTAGTTGTTCAGCTTATTTAACCTTTTAGTTTGACATCAGCCATTATAGATAATATGGCCATCTGTGTGTGTGTGTGTGTGTGTGTGTGTGTGTGTGTGTGTGTGTGTGTGTGGTTTGTTTTTAACTGTGTAATACAGTTAATGATTCCAAATGTTAGAGTTCCTTATTTTCATACCAAAACGTGCACTACTGGTAAAAATAAATAACAGCAAAAAAATTATGCATTTGGGAATTTTCTTTGCTTTTCCTTGTTGTACCGAACCGTGACTTCTGTGAACCGTTACACCGAATAATCGCTGGCATCCCTAATATATATATATTAGGGATGCCAGCGATTATTCGATTTTTCGAATATTCGTTACAGTCTCCATAATCGAAAATTATTTTTAAATAATTCGATTTTATTTATATATTTTTTTATTATAATTTTTTTTTTTTTTTCTGGCTTAGTTTCAACCAAAATATCGACTAATGCTAATAATAGTAATAGTATTAATAATTGTAAATGGCCATTGGTCACACCACCAGTTTGTTTTACTCTAAACTTGGAGGAAGCTAGCAGCGCAGGCTGCGCAGAGTGCAGACTGCTGATTTACCAGGGCGGGCATTTGATTTACCAGGGCGGGCATTTGATTTACCAGGACGGGCATTTGATTTATCAGGGCGGGCATTTGATTTACCAGGGCGGGCATTTGATTTACCAGGGCGGGCATTTGATTTACCAGGGCGGGCATTTGATTTACCAGGGCGGGCATTTGATTTACCAGGGCGGGCATTTGATTTATCAGGGCGGGCATTTGATTTACCAGGGCGGGCATTTGATTTATCAGGGCGGGCATTTGATTTACCAGGGCGGGCATTTGATTTATCAGGGCGGGGGCGGGCCCACCCCGAAACTTACATTTCCCGGGAAATCTCGAGATTTGTCAAGGGGACCCCACACGACTCAACCCAGAGAAAGACCAGTCTCACGCGCCGCCTTTCATTCAGAATTTCATAGCAAAATAAAAAAAATGCTATTAAACGAATGTAACCGCGGCCGCGCACACGGCCTAAAGTTTAGCTGTTCTACTGATCAAAGTTGCCCTCGGACTCAACTTGATCAAACAGCAAAAATTCCACAGATTCAATTTAAAGAAAACACGATACAGTTGGCAGTCAACAAAAAGGCCTAAGACAAGGATTTTCTCCCAAGAGTATGACATTTATTATCAAATAGACACATTTACAAACAATATTTTAACCAGTAAAAAACAACAACAATTTATTAGGAATTCATCTACTATGCTATTTAAAATGGTATCCAGCGTATAAAAAACGACTAAATGAGCGCAGACAGTTGGGAGGGGGAAACAAGCACCGCCACTCACACGTGCCCTACAGACACAGCAACTGAAAAGAAAGTGATAAATTAAGAAAAGTGCAAAATTAACTAAACACACACACTTAAGGGGCAGTGAAGTGCACGTGAGGGCCTAACACCGCTGAATCCCAACTCCCAAGGCTGCCGCTCACGTCAGGGGTGCTGGATCCCTCAACAAAAGACACAACTGTACATCAATTCATTGAGATAGTAAAAACACTAATACTCTTGGGAGATTAGGAATTGAAGCAACAATGTAAACAAAAGCATCAAAACGAACAACTAGAACAAACCAAAATAATGGAAACAGAACGGGAAAACAAAACAGCAGTGGCGGACAATCTTATGTCCCTCGGACGGCGTAGCCCCTCACACACACAATACCGCTGGTCTTATCACCGTCACGGGCAAAGCGACAGTCTGCGGAAACGTCTCGGTCGAAGAAGAACTATCGGGTATCAGCTGTATAAATATTGTTTACTAAGTGAAGGGAATGCGGAAGTGGGCGGTACCTCTGTGGCGCAATACTACGGTGGATGAAAAGTGTTTTACCTCTATGGTCGGCTACACTAATCTTTCAACATAGTTTAAAACAAAAATAAATATTAGGACAAAGCCCTACAAATAACAACAATAAACATAATCAGTGGCTCCAGAGTGTCTGTGTTGGGTAATCTATGGTGGGGCTAACCCATACAGCGGGGGGGCTCAAGTCAGTATTTGCAATGTAATTACAAACACGCTCCCCTTGACAGTGAAACGCGTGAGGTTTAGATTATTTCCCTGTCTCAATCCAAATGGAACTGTGTGAAATAAAAAGGCACATTTGTCTTGTTGTAAATAAAAAGGGCGACCTGGGGGGTGTACTACGAAGCCGGATGTTCTCTTAGCGGCTAACTTCAGGGTAACTCTGGGTTTCCGGTCCTACGAAGCTGGTTCTCTTCTTAGCGGGCTAGATCTCCATGGTAACTGATGCTGAGCAGCTAACCTGCTCCGGAGCAGGTTAGGTTGCAGGCTAAGAGCTCAACTCAGTGAAAGCACCGCCTGCTGACCAATCAGAGCTCGGTGTGCGGAGTTTAAAGCGATCAAGTCATATTACAGGAGAAAGGAAATACAGAAAAGCTGCCGTTGCAGGAAAGACGGCCGGCAACAATCACCGACTGTGTGAACGTGAACATGAATAGAATATCACCTCCATCTTCAGAGCAATCTGACTATTATAACATTAGCGTTAAGAAAGCTTACTTAAATATCTGCCACAACATCAGTAACCGGATCAGAGTAACATTAAGTACAGTCCGCGGCATATCACTTCATAATGTATCATATATCTCCTGATCTGAGTCAGCTGAGCCGTATCTGGCCGTGCAACACTCACAGTGTCACAGACTGGATGCAGAAGGATTATTTTAAGCAACACATTAAGTTGAGGACACGGCTGGCTTGAGCGATCCACTTGATACCCCGCGTCGTAGGACCACTTAGCGAGAGCGCGTATGTTTTGGATTAGGCCAACCGGCTAACTCAAACATATCCAGGTTAGGTTGAACCGGCTTCGTAGTACAGGCCTCTGGAGCCAATCCTGCAATTTCTCCACAGGTGCAGTTGACATGCTGAAAACCCAACCCCTGCAGGGGGGTCTGGGGGGATTCTCCCCCAGGAGATCTTTTGAAATACTATGCTGCGAATGGATCTGGCCCTTCCTACATCCAGGACATGGTTAAACCGTACACCCCAGCACGTGCACTACGCTCTGCATCAACCAAACGACTCGCTGCACCCTCGCTGCCAAGGGGACCCAAGTTCCCATCAGCAGAAACACGTGGGTTTGCTATCCTGGCTCCAAGATGGTGGAATGAGCTCCCATTGACATCAGGACAGCAGAAAGCTTACACACCTTCCAGACTGAAAACTCATCTCTTTCGACTCCACTTCGAGCAATAGAATTATTAACAAAGCACTTATATACTAATAAAGAGCTGGCTTACCTAAAGCCAGTTGAGTAGCACTTGAAATGTTTGGATCTATGAAACCTGATGTACTTTATGATTCTGTTTTCTTCAAGGTTGTGTCTTCCTGGTCGAACGCACTTATTGTGAGTCGCTCTGGATAAAAGCGTCAGCTAAATGCAATGTAATGTAATGTACTAACATAAAATACACATTCTGCTACTCTCTTGAGAAGAGAAATAAATACATCTATTACTACACGACATGTTCAAAAAAATGAATGCCATTTTAGTTTGTTGTTACTTTGTTCTGAAAGCTGAACCTGCTGCTCCTCAGAGAGAAGAGGAAGAGGCTGTGAGTTACTTTGTTCTGAAAGCTGAACCTGCTGCTCCTCAGAGAGAAGAGGAAGAGGCTGAGAGTTACTTTGTTCTGAAAGCTGAACCTGCTGCTCCTCAGAGAGAAGAGGAAGAGGCTGAGAGTTACTTTGTTCTGAAAGCTGAACCTGCTGCTCCTCACAGAGAGAGAAGAGGAAGAGGCTGAGAGTTACTTTGTTCTGAAAGCTGAACCTGCTGCTCCTCAGAGAGAGAAGAGGAAGAGGCTGAGAGTTACTTTGTTCTGAAAGCTGAACCTGCTGCTCCTCACAGAGAGAGAAGAGGAAGAGGCTGAGAGTTACTTTGTTCTGAAAGCTGAACCTGCTGCTCCTCAGAGAGAGAAGAGGAAGAGACTGAGAGTTACTTTGTTCTGAAAGCTGAACCTGCTGCTCCTCAGAGAGAAGAGGAAGAGGCTGAGAGTTACTTTGTTCTGAAAGATGAACCTGCTGCTCCTCAGAGAGAAGAGGAAGAGGCTGTGAGTTACTTTGTTCTGAAAGCTGAACCTGCTGCTCCTCAGAGAGAAGAGGAAGAGGCTGAGAGTTACTTTGTTCTGAAAGCTGAACCTGCTGCTCCTCAGAGAGAGAAGAGGAAGAGGCTGTGAGTTACTTTGTTCTGAAAGCTGAACCTGCTGCTCCTCAGAGAGAAGAGGAAGAGGCTGTGAGTTACTTTGTTCTGAAAGCTGAACCTGCTGCTCCTCAGAGAGAGAAGAGGAAGAGGCTGGAGTTACTTTGTTCTGAAAGCTGAACCTGCTGCTCCTCAGAGAGAGAAGAGGAAGAGGCTGAGAGTTACTTTGTTCTGAAAGATGAACCTGCTGCTCCTCAGAGAGAGAAGAGGAAGAGGCTGAGAGTTACTTTGTTCTGAAAGCTGAACCTGCTGCTCCTCAGAGAGAGAAGAGGAAGAGGCTGAGAGTTACTTTGTTCTGAAAGCTGAACCTGCTGCTCCTCAGAGAGAGAAGAGGAAGAGGCTGAGAGTTACTTTGTTCTGAAAGCTGAACCTGCTGCTCCTCAGAGAGAAGAGGAAGAGGCTGAGAGTTACTTTGTTCTGAAAGCTGAACCTGCTGCTCCTCAGAGAGAAGAGGAAGAGGCTGAGAGTTACTTTGTTCTGAAAGCTGAACCTGCTGCTCCTCAGAGAGAGAAGAGGAAGAGGCTGAGAGTTACTTTGTTCTGAAAGCTGAACCTGCTGCTCCTCAGAGAGAAGAGGAAGAGGCTGAGAGTTACTTTGTTCTGAAAGCTGAACCTGCTGCTCCTCAGAGAGAAGAGGAAGAGGCTGAGAGTTACTTTGTTCTGAAAGCTGAACCTGCTGCTCCTCAGAGAGAAGAGGAAGAGGCTGAGAGTTACTTTGTTCTGAAAGCTGAACCTGCTGCTCCTCAGAGAGAAGAGGAAGAGGCTGAGAGTTACTTTGTTCTGAAAGCTGAACCTGCTGCTCCTCAGAGAGAAGAGGAAGAGGCTGAGAGTTACTTTGTTCTGAAAGCTGAACCTGCTGCTCCTCAGAGAGAAGAGGAAGAGGCTGAGAGTTACTTTGTTCTGAAAGCTGAACCTGCTGCTCCTCAGAGAGAAGAGGAAGAGGCTGAGAGTTACTTTGTTCTGAAAGCTGAACCTGCTGCTCCTCAGAGAGAGAAGAGGAAGAGGCTGAGAGTTACTTTGTTCTGAAAGCTGAACCTGCTGCTCCTCACAGAGAGAAGAGGAAGAGGCTGAGAGTTACTTTGTTCTGAAAGCTGAACCTGCTGCTCCTCAGAGAGAGAAGAGGAGAGGCTGAGAGTTACTTTGTTCTGAAAGCTGAACCTGCTGCTCCTCAGAGAGAGAAGAGGAAGAGGCTGAGAGTTACTTTGTTCTGAAAGCTGAACCTGCTGCTCCTCAGAGAGAAGAGGAAGAGGCTGAGAGTTACTTTGTTCTGAAAGCTGAACCTGCTGCTCCTCAGAGAGAAGAGGAAGAGGCTGAGAGTTACTTTGTTCTGAAAGCTGAACCTGCTGCTCCTCAGAGAGAAGAGGAAGAGGCTGAGAGTTACTTTGTTCTGAAGCTGAACCTGCTGCTCCTCAGAGAGAGAAGAGGAAGAGGCTGAGAGTTACTTTGTTCTGAAAGCTGAACCTGCTGCTCCTCAGAGAGAAGAGGAGAGGCTGAGAGTTACTTGTTCTGAAGCTGAACCTGTGCTCCTCAGAGAGAAGAGGCAAGAGGCTGAGAGTTACTTTGTTCTGAAAGCTGAACCTGCTGCTCCTCAGAGAGAGAAGAGGAAGAGGCTGAGAGTTACTTTGTTCTGAAAGCTGAACCTGCTGCTCCTCAAGAGAGAGAAGAGGAAGAGGCTGAGAGTTACTTTGTTCTGAAAGCTGAACCTGCTGCTCCTCAGAGAGAGAAGAGGAAGAGGCTGAGAGTTACTTTGTTCTGAAAGCTGAACCCTGCTTGCTCCTCAGAGAGAGAAGAGGAAGAGGCTGAGAGTTACTTTGTTCTGAAAGCTGAACCTGCTGCTCCTCAGAGAGAGAAGAGGAAGAGGCTGAGAGTTACTTTGTTCTGAAAGCTGAACCTTGCTTGCTCCTCAGAGAGAGAAGAGGAAGAGGCTGAGAGTTACTTTGTTCTGAAAGCTGAACCTGTTGCTCCTCAGAGAGAGAGAGGAAGAGGCTGAGAGTTACTTTGTTCTGAAAGCTGAACCTGCTGCTCCTCAGAGAGAAGAGGAAGAGGCTGAGAGTTACTTGTTCTGAAAGCTGAACCTGCTTGCTCCTCAGAGAGAGAAGAGGAAGAGGCTGAGAGTTACTTTGTTCTGAAAGCTGAACCTGCTGCCTCAGAGAGAGAGAAGAGGAAGAGGCTGAGAGTTTACTTTGTTCTGAAAGCTGAACCTGCTGCTCCTCAGAGAGAGAAGAGGAGAAGGCTGAGAGTTACTTTGTTCTGAAAGCTGAACCTGCTGCTCCTCAGAGAGAGAAGAGGAAGATGGCTGAGAGTTACTTTGTTCTGAAAGCTGAAACCTGTTGCTCCTCAGAGAGAGAAGAGGAAGAGCTGAGAGTTACTTTGTTCTGAAAGCTGAAACCTGCTGCTCCTCACAGAGAGAGAGAGGAAGAGGCTGAGAGTTACTTTGTTCTGAAGCTGAACCTGCTGCTCCTCAGAGAGAGAAGAGGAAGAGGCTGGAGTACTTTGTCTGAAAGCTGAACCTGCTGCTCCTCAGAGAGAAGAGGAAGAGGCTGAGAGTTACTTTGTTCTGAAAGCTGAACCTGTTGCTCCTCAGAGAGAGAAGAGGAAGAGGCTGAGAGTTACTTTGTTCTGAAAGCTGAACCTGTTGCTCCTCAGAGAGAAGAGGAAGAGGCTGAGAGTTACTTTGTTCTGAAAGCTGAACCTGCTGCTCCTCAGAGAGAGAAGAGGAAGAGGCTGAGAGTTACTTTGTTCTGAAAGCTGAACCTGCTGCTCCTCAGAGAGAAGAGGAAGAGGCTGAGAGTTACTTTGTTCTGAAAGCTGAACCTGTTGCTCCTCAGAGAGAAGAGGAAGAGGCTGAGAGTTACTTTGTTCTGAAAGCTGAACCTGATGCTCCTCAGAGAGAGAAGAGGAAGAGGCTGAGAGTTACTTTGTTCTGAAGCTGAACCTGCTGCTCCTCGAGAGAGAAGAGGAAGAGGCTGAGAGTTACTTTGTTCTGAAAGATGAACCGCTGCTCCTCAAGAGAGAAGAGGAAGAGGCTGAGAGTTACTTTGTTCTGAAAGCTGAACCTGCTGCTCCTCAGAGAGAGAAGAGGAAGAGGCTGAGAGTTACTTTGTTCTGAAAGCTGAACCTGCTGCTCCTCAGAGAGAGAAGAGGAAGAGCTGAGAGTTACTTTGTTCTGAAAGCTGAACCTGCTGCTCCTCAGAGAGAGAAGAGGAAGAGGCTGAGAGTTACTTTGTTCTGAAAGCTGAACCTGCTGCTCCTCAGAGAGAGAAGAGGAAGAGGCTGAGAGTTACTTTGTTCTGAAAGCTGAACCTGCTGCTCCTCAGAGAGAGAAGAGGAAGAGGCTGAGAGTTACTTTGTTCTGAAAGCTGAACCTGCTGCTCCTCAGAGAGAGAAGAGGAAGAGGCTGAGAGTTACTTTGTTCTGAAAGCTGAACCTGCTGCTCTCAGAGAGAGAGAGGAAGAGGCTGAGAGTTACTTTGTTCTGAAAGCTGAACCTGCTGCTCCTCAGAGAGAGAAGAGGAAGAGGCTGAGAGTTACTTTGTTCTGAAAGCTGAACCTGCTGCTCCTCAGAGAGAAGAGGAAGAGGCTGAGAGTTACTTTGTTCTGAAAGCTGAACCTGTTGCTCCTCAGAGAGAGAAGAGGAAGAGGCTGAGAGTTACTTTGTTCTGAAGCTGAACCTGCTGCTCCTCAGAGAGAAGAGAAGAGGAAGGCTGAGAGTTACTTTGTTCTGAAAGCTGAACCTGCTGCTCCTCAGAGAGAGAAGAGGAAGAGGCTGAGAGTTACTTTGTTCTGAAAGCTGAACCTGCTGCTCCTCAGAGAGAAGAGGAAGAGGCTGAGAGTTACTTTGTTCTGAAAGCTGAACCTGTTGCTCCTCAGAGAGAAGAGGAAGAGGCTGAGAGTTACTTTGTTCTGAAAGCTGAACCTGCTGCTCCTCAGAGAGAGAAGAGGAAGAGGCTGAGAGTTACTTTGTTCTGAAAGCTGAACCTGCTGCTCCTCAGAGAGAAGAGGAAGAGGCTGAGAGTTACTTTGTTCTGAAGCTGAACCTGCTGCTCCTCAGAGAGAAGAGGAAGAGGCTGAGAGTTACTTTGTTCTGAAAGCTGAACCTGTTGCTCCTCAGAGAGAGAAGAGGAAGAGGCTGAGAGTTACTTTGTTCTGAAAGCTGAACCTGTTGCTCCTCAGAGAGAAGAGGAAGAGGCTGAGAGTTACTTTGTTCTGAAAGCTGAACCTTGCTCCTCAGAGAGAGAAGAGGAAGAGGCTGAGAGTTACTTTGTTCTGAAAGCTGAACCTGCTGCTCCTCAGAGAGAGAAGAGGAAGAGGCTGAGAGTTACTTTGTTCTGAAAGCTGAACCTGCTGCTCCTCAGAGAGAGAAGAGGAAGAGGCTGAGAGTTACTTTGTTCTGAAAGCTGAACCTGCTGCTCCTCAGAGAGAGAGAGGAAGAGGCTGAGAGTTACTTTGTTCTGAAAGCTGAACCTGTGCTCCTCAGAGAGAGAAGAGGAAGAGGCTGAGAGTTACTTTGTTCTGAAAGCTGAACCTGCGCTCCTCAGAGAGAGAAGAGGAAGAGGCTGAGAGTTACTTTGTTCTGAAAGCTGAACCTGCTGCTCCTCAGAGAGAGAAGAGGAAGAGGCTGAGAGTTACTTTGTTCTGAAAGCTGAACCTGCTGCTCCTCAGAGAGAGAGAAGAGGAAGAGGCTGAGAGTTACTTTGTTCTGAAAGCTGAACCTGCTGCTCCTCAGAGAGAAGAGGAAGAGGCTGAGAGTTACTTTGTTCTGAAAGCTGAACCTGCTGCTCCTCAGAGAGAGAAGAGGAAGAGGCTGTGAGTTACTTTGTTCTGAAAGCTGAACCTGCTGCTCCTCAGAGAGAAGAGGAAGAGGCTGAGAGTTACTTTGTTCTGAAAGCTGAACCTGCTGCTCCTCAGAGAGAGAAGAGGAAGAGGCTGTGAGAGTTACTTTGTTCTGAAAGCTGAACCTGCTGCTCCTCAGAGAGAGAAGAGGAAGAGGCTGAGAGTTACTTTGTTCTGAAAGATGAACCTGCTGCTCCTCAGAGAGAGAAGAGGAAGAGGCTGAGAGTTACTTTGTTCTGAAAGCTGAACCTGCTGCTCCTCAGAGAGAGAAGAGGAAGAGGCTGAGAGTTACTTTGTTCTGAAAGCTGAACCTGCTGCTCCTCAGAGAGAAGAGGAAGAGGCTGAGAGTTACTTTGTTCTGAAAGCTGAACCTGCTCCTCAGAGAGAAGAGGAAGAGGCTGAGAGTTACTTTGTTCTGAAAGCTGAACCTGCTGCTCCTCAGAGAGAAGAGGAAGAGGCTGAGAGTTACTTTGTTCTGAAAGCTGAACCTGCTGCTCCTCAGAGAGAGAGAGGAAGAGGCTGAGAGTTACTTTGTTCTGAAAGCTGAACCTGCTGCTCCTCAGAGAGAGAAGAGGAAGAGGCTGAGAGTTACTTTGTTCTGAAAGCTGAACCTGCTGCTCCTCAGAGAGAGAAGAGGAAGAGGCTGAGAGTTACTTTGTTCTGAAAGCTGAACCTGCTGCTCCTCAGAGAGAAGAGGAAGAGGCTGAGAGTTACTTTGTTCTGAAAGCTGAACCTGCTGCTCCTCAGAGAGAAGAGGAAGAGGCTGAGAGTTACTTTGTTCTGAAAGCTGAACCTGCTGCTCCTCAGAGAGAGAAGAGGAAGAGGCTGAGAGTTACTTTGTTCTGAAAGCTGAACCTGCTCCTCAGAGAGAGAAGAGGAAGAGGCTGAGAGTTACTTTGTTCTGAAAGCTGAACCTGCTGCTCCTCAGAGAGAAGAGGAAGAGGCTGAGAGTTACTTTGTTCTGAAAGCTGAACCTGCTCCTCAGAGAGAAGAGGAAGAGGCTGAGAGTTACTTTGTTCTGAAAGCTGAACCTGCTGCTCCTCAGAGAGAGAAGAGGAAGAGGCTGAGAGTTACTTTGTTCTGAAAGCTGAACCTGCTCCTCAGAGAGAGAAGAGGAAGAGGCTGAGAGTTACTTTGTTCTGAAAGCTGAACCTGTTGCTCCTCAGAGAGAGAAGAGGAAGAGGCTGAGAGTTACTTTGTTCTGAAAGCTGAACCTGTTGCTCCTCAGAGAGAGAAGAGGAAGAGGCTGAGAGTTACTTTGTTCTGAAAGCTGAACCTGCTCCTCAGAGAGAGAAGAGGAAGAGGCTGAGAGTTACTTTGTTCTGAAAGCTGAACCTGCTGCTCCTCAGAGAGAAGAGGAAGAGGCTGAGAGTTACTTTGTTCTGAAAGCTGAACCTGCTGCTCCTCAGAGAGAGAAGAGGAAGAGGCTGTGAGTTACTTTGTTCTGAAAGCTGAACCTGCTGCTCCTCAGAGAGAGAGGAAGAGGCTGAGAGTTACTTTGTTCTGAAAGCTGAACCTGCTGCTCCTCAGAGAGAAGAGGAAGAGGCTGAGAGTTACTTTGTTCTGAAAGCTGAACCTGCTGCTCCTCAGAGAGAGAGAAGAGGAAGAGGCTGAGAGTTACTTTGTTCTGAAGCTGAACCTGCTGCTCCTCAGAGAGAAGAGGAAGAGGCTGAGAGTTACTTTGTTCTGAAAGCTGAACCTGCTGCTCCTCAGAGAGAGAGAAGAGAGGCTGAGTTACTTTGTTCTGAAAGCTGAACCTGCTGCTCCTCAGAGAGAAGAGGAAGAGGCTGAGAGTTACTTTGTTCTGAAAGCTGAACTGCTCCTCAGAGAGAGAAGAGGAAGAGGCTGAGAGTTACTTTGTTCTGAAAGCTGAACCTGCTGCTCCTCAGAGAGAGAAGAGGAAGAGGCTGAGAGTTACTTTGTTCTGAAAGCTGAACCTGCTGCTCCTCAGAGAGAAGAGGAAGAGGCTGAGAGTTACTTTGTTCTGAAAGCTGAACCTGCTGCTCCTCAGAGAGAGAAGAGGAAGAGGCTGAGAGTTACTTTGTTCTGAAAGCTGAACCTGCTGCTCCTCAGAGAGAAGAGGAAGAGGCTGAGAGTTACTTTGTTCTGAAAGCTGAACCTGCTGCTCCTCAGAGAGAAGAGGAAGAGGCTGAGAGTTACTTTGTTCTGAAAGCTGAACCTGCTGCTCCTCAGAGAGAAGAGGAAGAGCTGAGAGTTACTTTGTTCTGAAAGCTGAACCTGCTGCTCCTCAGAGAGAAGAGGAAGAGGCTGAGAGTTACTTTGTTCTGAAAGCTGAACCTGCTGCTCCTCAGAGAGAGAAGAGGAAGAGGCTGAGAGTTACTTTGTTCTGAAAGTGAACCTGCTGCTCCTCAGAAGAGGAAGAGGAAGAGGCTGAGAGTTACTTTGTTCTGAAAGCTGAACTGCTCCTCAGAGAGAGAAGAGGAAGAGGCTGAGTTACTTTGTTCTGAAAGCTGAACCTGCTGCTCCTCAGAGAGAAGAGGAAGAGGCTGAGAGTTACTTTGTTCTGAAAGCTGAACTGCTGCTCCTCACAGAGAGAAGAGGAAGAGGCTGAGAGTTACTTTGTTCTGAAAGCTGAACCTGCTGCTCCTCAGAGAGAGAAGAGGAAGAGGCTGAGAGTTACTTTGTTCTGAAAGCTGAACCTGCTGCTCCTCAGAGAGAGAAGAGGAAGAGGCTGAGAGTTACTTTGTTCTGAAAGCTGAACCTGCTGCTCCTCAGAGAGAGAGAAGAGGAAGAGGCTGAGAGTACTTTGTTCTGAAAGCTGAACTGCTG
>JAPTMU010000261.1:284490-291990 GCA_028583405.1 Pogonophryne albipinna
CTTGGAGGGGGCGGAGGCAACGCACACACCAAGTGGGGTAAGCATGCCCACCTGTTGGAATGACTTATGGCCATTTCAAGTCTTCAAAGTCGAATTATGATTTTCTCTCCCCATTCCCCACATGCTAGGCAGTCGAGACTATGCTTGTTAGCTTCGGCTCGATTTGTAGATGTGATTTGATATGTAGTATGTCCCCGGAAGCCACTCCAAAGTGGATATATTTGCGATGCTGCATCCCTGTGTGTGTGTTTTCTGACGCACATAGAAAACTCTCTCTGTCCTGTCTGTCTCTCCCCTGTCTGTTCTCACCTGTATGTGTCTCACCCTGTCTGTCTCTCACATGTCTGTCCTCACCTGTCTGTTTCTGACCTGTCTGTCTCACCTGTCTGTGTTTCACCTGTCCGTCTCTCACCCTGTCTGTCTCTCACATGTCTGTCCTCACCTGTCTGTCTATCACCCTGTCTGTCTCTCACCCTGTCTGTCTCTCACCTGTCTGTCTCTCACATGTCTGTCCTCACCTGTCTGTTTCTGACCTGTCTGTCTCACCTGTCTGTGTTTCACCTGTCCGTCTCTCACCCTGTCTGTCTCTCACATGTCTGTCCTCACCTGTCTGTCTATCACCCTGTCTGTCTCTCACTTTGTTTCTCTCTTCGTTAAGCATTTAAAGTCAAGCACATGACTGGACGCTGTGCAAACGACCTGAAGTCCATCCACACCGACCAGACCTGGCAGAACCCATAGCAGACCTGCAGGTACACCTGAGAGAGAGAGTGTGTGTGTGTGTGTGTGTGTGTGTGTGTGTGTGTGTGTGTGTGTGTGTGTGTGTGTGTGTGTGTGTGTGTGTGTGTGTGTGTGTGTGTGTGTGTGTGTGTGTGTGTGTGTGTGTGTGTGTGGGAGTGGGAGTGGGAGTGGGAGTGAGAGTGGGAGTGAGAGTGAGAGTGGGAGTGAGAGTGGGAGTGTGTCCACCTTAACCCAGGGGTTGTTCAGAATGTGCTATTGTACGCAATCATAGCAGAATCTGAACTAAGCCCGGAGATCAAAGTCAAAGAATATTCATCTTAAAATCAAGTATATCATTGATGCACTGCACAGTAACATGGCTGCCGACCTCTGACCTCCTCGGTTAACTCTTCATTGTTTTCAAAATAGTTTCATTAGTATCACTATTATCAGGGGATATAGGGTTCTAACCTTAACCCTAACCCTAACCCTTAACCCTAAGATTTGGCGGTATATAGGGTTCTAACCTTAACCCTAACCCTAACCCTAACCCTTTCAGAGTGTGTTGCTTAACGTGTGTGGAACCCGCTTGCAAAATGTGGGGCCCCTGCGACCTTCCACAATGTCAAAACTGAGGTCAGAGGTCACATTTTCATGCCGTACGGTGCCCTTTACGGCACAAAGGAAGGTCCGACGGCTTTGAGCTTGCTCTCATTAGAACCGGCTCGAAAAGTACATGCAGATTGATGCGTCTGCTGCTCCTAATGTCAAAGGTTACGGCTTGAAATGTAACAAAGCTCCAAAGGTCAAAGGTCACCTGTGGATGGTATACGCTACTGTTTTTGCCACTTAGGAAGGTCCGACCGCTTTGAGCTTGATGTCATTTTAACCGTCTCGGAGAGAAGATGCAGAATGATGCCTCTGATCCAACTAAATGTCAAAGGTTATGGCTTAAAATGTAACAAAACCTTCCGTTAAGGCCTTTTGAGGAGCTGCAGTGCTGCATGACTGTTTAAAGGACTTTAAAAAGGGTTAAAGAGATAATTTTTTCACAGGGGGCCTCTAAATAGGGTCCAGATCAGGAATCTGAAATATGGGAACCCTAACCCTCCCAGAACATTTTTTTCAATAAAATGTCAAACTTTCTCACAAAATCCTCTCTGGAGCTAAGGATCTGACCCCCTTGTGATGAAGGAGGGGGAGGGAATTGAAAAAAATTGAAAAAAGGTGCTTGGCACTCTGAAACTTTCAGAGTGTGTTGCTTAACGTGTGTGGAAGCCGCTTGCAAAATGTGGGGCCCCTGCGACCTTCCACAATGTCAAAACTGAGGTCAGAGGTCACATTTTCATGCCGTACGGTGCCCTTTACGGCACAAAGGAAGGTCCGACGGCTTTGAGCTTGCTCTCATTAGAACCGGCTCGAAAAGTACATGCAGATTGATGCGTCTGCTGCTCCTAATGTCAAAGGTTACGGCTTAAAAGGGGACAAAGCTCTAGAGGTCAACGGTCATCTGTGGATGGTCTACGCTACTGTATACGCCACTTTGGAAGGTCCGACGGCTTTGAGCTTAGTCTCATTAGAACCGGCTCGGAGAGAAGATTCAGATTTATGCCTCTGGTGCAACTAAATGTCAAAGGTTACGCCTTAAAATTTAACAAAACCTTCCCTTAAGGCCTTTTTTGAGATGCAACTGCTGCATGAGTTTTTAAAGGACTTTAGAAAAGGCTAAAGAGATAATTTTTTCACAGGGGGCCTCTAACTAGGGCCCAGATCAGGAATCTGAAATATGGGAACCTTAACCCACCCAGAACATTTTTTTCAATAACATGTCAAATTTCTCACAAAATCCTCTCATAAGTGAACGGTCTGACAGGCTTGTGGTGGGGGAGAGAGAGAGAGTGTGTGTGTGTGTGTGTGTGGGTGGGGGAGAGAGAGAGAGTGTGTGTGTGTGTGGGGGAGAGAGAGAGAGAGAGTGTGTGTGTGTGTGTGTGGGAGGGTGTGTGTGTGTGTCCACCTTAAGCCAGGGGTTGTTCAGAATGTGCTATTGTACGCAATCATAGCAGAATCTGAACGAAGCCCGGAGATCAAAGTCAAAGAATATTCATCTAAAATCATTGATGCACTGCACAGTAACATGGCTGCCGACCTCTGACCTCCTCGGTTAACTCTTCATTGTTTTCAAAATAGTTTCATTAGTATCACTATTATCAGGGGATATAGGGT
Source organism: Pogonophryne albipinna (assembly GCA_028583405.1). Taxonomy (NCBI): domain Eukaryota; kingdom Metazoa; phylum Chordata; class Actinopteri; order Perciformes; family Artedidraconidae; genus Pogonophryne; species Pogonophryne albipinna. Next base: position 287,434 of record JAPTMU010000261.1, read on the forward strand.
TCTAACCTTAACCCTAACCCTAACCCTTAACCCTAAGATTTGGCGCCCTCTCCTGGGCAACAGATAGTATTTATTCCAAATGTATTACATACATTTAAAGGTCCCTTTAACTGAAAAATGCTCCAATTTGCCTCAAACTCGGTGGGCACCTGCAAGGGGGCGGGTGCAACGCACACACAAAGTGGGCTTCAGTTGCCCACCCGCTGGAACGACTTATGGCCGTTTTAAGTTTTAAAACTCCAATTGCTGTAACAAGGAAGACCGCCACCGGGCCCAAATCTCTCACACATTATAGCCGTGGGCCTAAGCTATCACCCAGAGCAGGTCCCGTACAGATGCCCACCTCGTAGCCCCAGATATACACATTGTAAACGACACGTGTGGTGGTAAATAGCCCCTTATCCTAACCCTAACCCTAACCCTAACCCTAACCCTAACCCTAACCCTAACCCTAACCCTAACCCTAACCCTAACCCTAACCCTAACCCTAACCCTAACCCTAACCCTAAGATTTGGCGCCCTCTCCTGGGCAACAGATAGTATTTATTCCACGTGTATTACATACATTTAAAGGTCCCTTTAACTGAAAAATGCTCCAATTTGCCTCAAACTCGGTGGGCACCTGCAAGGGGGCGGGTGCAACGCACACACAAAGTGGGCTACAGTTGCCCACCCGCTGGAACGACTTATGGCCGTTTTAAGTTTTAAAACTCCAATTGCTGTAACAAGGAAGACCGCCACCGGGCCCAAATCTCTCACACATTATAGCCGTGGGCCTAAGCTATCACCCAGAGCAGGTCCCGTACAGATGCCCACCTCGTAGCCCCAGATATACACATTGTAAACGACACGTGTGGTGGTAAATAGCCCCTTAACCTAGTGAATATTTAAAATGAAAAATTCACCAATTTGCTTCAAACTCGCTGTGCACCTTGGAGGGGGCGGAGGCAACGCACACACCAAGTGGGGTAAGCATGCCCACCTGTTGGAATGACTTATGGCCATTTCAAGTCTTCAAAGTCGAATTATGATTTTCTCTCCCCATTCCCCACATGCTAGGCAGTCGAGACTATGCTTGTTAGCTTCGGCTCGATTTGTAGATGTGATTTGATATGTAGTATGTCCCCGGAAGCCACTCCAAAGTGGATATATTTGCGATGCTGCATCCCTGTGTGTGAGGGGGGTGTGTGTTTTCTGACGCACATAGAAAACTCTCTCTGTCCTGTCTGTCTCTCCCCTGTCTGTTCTCACCTGTATGTGTCTCACCCTGTCTGTCTCTCACATGTCTGTCCTCACCTGTCTGTTTCTGACCTGTCTGTCTCACCTGTCTGTGTTTCACCTGTCCGTCTCTCACCCTGTCTGTCTCTCACATGTCTGTCCTCACCTGTCTGTCTATCACCCTGTCTGTCTCTCACCCTGTCTGTCTCTCACCTGTCTGTCTCTCACATGTCTGTCCTCACCTGTCTGTCCTCACCTGTCTGTGTCTCACCTTTGTGTCTCTCACATGTCTGTCTCTCATCTGTGTGTCTATCACCCTGTCTGTGTCTCACCTGTCTGTCCTCACCTGTCTGTGTCTCACTTTGTTTCTCTCTTCGTTAAGCATTTAAAGTCAAGCACATGACTGGACGCTGTGCAAACGACCTGAAGTCCATCCACACCGACCAGACCTGGCAGAACCCATAGCAGACCTGCAGGTACACCTGAGAGAGAGAGTGTGTGTGTGTGTGTGTGTGTGTGTGTGTGTGTGTGTGTGTGTGTGTGTGTGTGTGTGTGTGTGTGTGTGTGTGTGTGTGTGTGTGTGTGTGTGTGTGTGTGTGTGTGTGTGTGTGTGTGGGGGGGGAGAGAGAGAGAGAGTGTGTGTGTGTGGGTGGGGGAGAGAGAGAGAGTGTGTGTGTGTGTGGGGGAGAGAGAGAGAGAGTGTGTGTGTGTGTGTGGGAGGGTGTGTGTGTGTGTCCACCTTAACCCAGGGGTTGTTCAGAATGTGCTATTGTACGCAATCATAGCAGAATCTGAACTAAGCCCGGAGATCAAAGTCAAAGAATATTCATCTTAAAATCAAGTATATCATTGATGCACTGCACAGTAACATGGCTGCCGACCTCTGACCTCCTCGGTTAACTCTTCATTGTTTTCAAAATAGTTTCATTAGTATCACTATTATCAGGGGATATAGGGTTCTAACCTTAACCCTAACCCTAACCCTTAACCCTAAGATTTGGCGCCCTCTCCTGGGCAACAGATAGTATTTATTCCACGTGTATTACATACATTTAAAGGTCCCTTTAACTGAAAAATGCTCCAATTTGCCTCAAACTCGGTGGGCACCTGCAAGGGGGCGGGTGCAACGCACACACAAAGTGGGCTACAGTTGCCCACCCGCTGGAACGACTTATGGCCGTTTTAAGTTTTAAAACTCCAATTGCTGTAACAAGGAAGACCGCCACCGGGCCCAAATCTCTCACACATTATAGCCGTGGGCCTAAGCTATCACCCAGAGCAGGTCCCGTACAGATGCCCACCTCGTAGCCCCAGATATACACATTGTAAACGACACGTGTGGTGGTAAATAGCCCCTTAACCTAGTGAATATTTAAAATGAAAAATTCACCAATTTGCTTCAAACTCGCTGTGCACCTTGGAGGGGGCGGAGGCAACGCACACACCAAGTGGGGTAAGCATGCCCACCTGTTGGAATGACTTATGGCCATTTCAAGTCTTCAAAGTCGAATTATGATTTTCTCTCCCCATTCCCCACATGCTAGGCAGTCGAGACTATGCTTGTTAGCTTCGGCTCGATTTGTAGATGTGATTTGATATGTAGTATGTCCCCGGAAGCCACTCCAAAGTGGATATATTTGCGATGCTGCATCCCTGTGTGTGAGGGGGGTGTGTGTTTTCTGACGCACATAGAAAACTCTCTCTGTCCTGTCTGTCTCTCCCCTGTCTGTTCTCACCTGTATGTGTCTCACCCTGTCTGTCTCTCACATGTCTGTCCTCACCTGTCTGTTTCTGACCTGTCTGTCTCACCTGTCTGTGTTTCACCTGTCCGTCTCTCACCCTGTCTGTCTCTCACATGTCTGTCCTCACCTGTCTGTCTATCACCCTGTCTGTCTCTCACTTTGTTTCTCTCTTCGTTAAGCATTTAAAGTCAAGCACATGACTGGACGCTGTGCAAACGACCTGAAGTCCATCCACACCGACCAGACCTGGCAGAACCCATAGCAGACCTGCAGGTACACCTGAGAGAGAGTGTGTGTGTGTGTGTGTGTGTGTGTGTGTGTGTGTGTGTGTGTGTGTGTGTGTGTGTGTGTGTGTGTGTGTGTGTGTGTGTGTGTGTGTGTGTGTGTGTGTGTGTGTGTGTGTGGGGGAGAGAGAGAGAGAGAGTGTGTGAGAGAGAGAGAGAGAGAGAGAGTGTGTGTGTGTGGGGAGAGAGAGAGAGAGTGTGTGGTGTGTGTGTGTCCACCTTAACCCAGGGGTTGTTCAGAATGTGCTATTGTACGCAATCATAGCAGAATCTGAACTAAGCCCGGAGATCAAAGTCAAAGAATATTCATCTTAAAATCAAGTATATCATTGATGCACTGCACAGTAACATGGCTGCCGACCTCTGACCTCCTCGGTTAACTCTTCATTGTTTTCAAAATAGTTTCATTAGTATCACTATTATCAGGGGATATAGGGTTCTAACCTTAACCCTAACCCTAACCCTTAACCCTAAGATTTGGCGGTATATAGGGTTCTAACCTTAACCCTAACCCTAACCCTAACCCTTTCAGAGTGTGTTGCTTAACGTGTGTGGAACCCGCTTGCAAAATGTGGGGCCCCTGCGACCTTCCACAATGTCAAAACTGAGGTCAGAGGTCACATTTTCATGCCGTACGGTGCCCTTTACGGCACAAAGGAAGGTCCGACGGCTTTGAGCTTGCTCTCATTAGAACCGGCTCGAAAAGTACATGCAGATTGATGCGTCTGCTGCTCCTAATGTCAAAGGTTACGGCTTGAAATGTAACAAAGCTCCAAAGGTCAAAGGTCACCTGTGGATGGTATACGCTACTGTTTTTACCACTTAGGAAGGTCCGACCGCTTTGAGCTTGATGTCATTTTAACCGTCTCGGAGAGAAGATGCAGAATGATGCCTCTGGTCCAACTAAATGTCAAAGGTTATGGCTTAAAATGTAACAAAACCTTCCGTTAAGGCCTTTTGAGGAGCTGCAGTGCTGCATGACTGTTTAAAGGACTTTAAAAAGGGTTAAAGAGATAATTTTTTCACAGGGGGCCTCTAAATAGGGCCCAGATCAGGAATCTGAAATATGGGAACCCTAACCCTCCCAGAACATTTTTTTCAATAAAATGTCAAACTTTCTCACAAAATCCTGTCTGGAGCTAAGGATCTGACCCCCTTGTGATGAAGGAGGGGGAGGGAATTGAAAAAAATTGAAAAAAGGTGCTTGGCGCTCTGAAACTTTCAGAGTGTGTTGCTTAACGTGTGTGGAACCCGCTTGCAAAATGTGGGGCCCCTGCGACCTTCCACAATGTCAAAACTGAGGTCAGAGGTCA
>JAPTMU010000261.1:296990-306990 GCA_028583405.1 Pogonophryne albipinna
TGCTTGGCGCTCTGAAACTTTCAGAGTGTGTTGCTTAACGTGTGTGGAACCCGCTTGCAAAATGTGGGGCCCCTGCGACCTTCCACAATGTCAAAACTGAGGTCAGAGGTCACATTTTCATGCCGTACGGTGCCCTTTACGGCACAAAGGAAGGTCCGACGGCTTTGAGCTTGCTCTCATTAGAACCGGCTCGAAAAGTACATGCAGATTGATGCGTCTGCTGCTCCTAATGTCAAAGGTTACGGCTTAAAAGGGGACAAAGCTCTAGAGGTCAACGGTCATCTGTGGATGGTCTACGCTACTGTATACGCCACTTTGGAAGGTCCGACGGCTTTGAGCTTAGTCTCATTAGAACCGGCTCGGAGAGAAGATGCAGAATGATGCCTCTGGTGCAACTAAATGTCAAAGGTTACGCCTTAAAATTTAACAAAACCTTCCCTTAAGGCCTTTTTTGAGATGCAACTGCTGCATGAGTGTTTAAAGGACTTTGGAAAAGGCTAAAGAGATATTTCTTTCACAGGGGGACTCTAAATAGGGCCCAGATCAGGAATCTGAAGTATGGAAGCTCTCACCCACCCAGAATGTTTTTCAATAAAATCTCAAATTCATTAATGAAGATGCTAAGCTAACGGGAGCTATTCCAATGTATATTGCCATTGAAAATGCTAACCGCTAGCAGCAAAGCTAGCATCATTTCGTTTTCGCACTTTGCACACGTTTTTCACACGCTAGGAGTCTGGGAGTACTTTCATTCGCTTCGTATTGATCTGTAGATGTGATTTGATGTGTCGTTTTATACATTTTGATCGCGGAAAAGACAGGAAAATGTCCCGTTGATAGACATAGAAGTATATATCAGACTTTTTTCTCAGTCAACTCTAAGTGACCCTGTGTCGCAGTGAGATAAGCATTGGTCTTTGCCGTGGGAGACCCGGGTACGATATGTAGTATGTCCACGGAAGCCACTCCAAAGTGGATATATTTGCGATGCTGCATCCCTGTGTGTGAGGGGGGTGTGTGTTTTCTGACGCACATAGAAAACTCTCTCTGTCCTGTCTGTCTCTCCCCTGTCTGTTCTCACCTGTATGTGTCTCACCCTGTCTGTCTCTCACATGTCTGTCCTCACCTGTCTGTTTCTGACCTGTCTGTCTCACCTGTCTGTGTTTCACCTGTCCGTCTCTCACCCTGTCTGTCCTCACCTGTCTGTCTCTCACCTGTCTGTCTCTCACATGTCTGTCCTCACCTGTCTGTCTCTCATCTGTGTGTCTATCACCCTGTCTGTGTCTCACCTGTCTGTCCTCACCTGTCTGTGTCTCACTTTGTTTCTCTCTTCATTAAGCATTTAAAGTCAAGCACATAACTGGACGCTGTGCAAACGACCTGAAGTCCATCCACACCGACCAGACCTGGCAGAACCCATAGCAGACCTGCAGGTACACCTGAGAGAGAGTGTGTGTGTGTGTGTGTGTGTGTGTGTGTGTGTGTGTGTGTGTGTGTGTGTGTGTGTGTGTGTGTGTGTGTGTGTGTGTGTGTGTGTGTGTGTGTGTGCGTGTGCGTGTGCGTGTGTGTGGGGGGAGAGAGAGAGAGTGTGTGTGTGTGTGTGTGGGTGGGGGAGAGAGAGAGAGTGTGTGTGTGTGTGGGGGAGAGAGAGAGAGAGTGTGTGTGTGTGTGTGTGGGAGGGTGTGTGTGTGTGTCCACCTTAACCCAGGGGTTGTTCAGAATGTGCTATTGTACGCAATCATAGCAGAATCTGAATGAAGCCCGGAGATCAAAGTCAAAGAATATTCATCTAAAATCATTGATGCACTGCACAGTAACATGGCTGCCGACCTCTGACCTCCTCGGTTAACTCTTCATTGTTTTCAAAATAGTTTAATTAGTATCACTATTATCAGGGGATATAGGGTTCTAACCTTAACCCTAACCCTAACCCTTAACCCTAAGATTTGGCGGTATATAGGGTTCTAACCTTAACCCTAACCCTAACCCTTTCAGAGTGTGTTGCTTAACGTGTGTGGAACCCGCTTGCAAAATGTGGGGCCCCTGCGACCTTCCACAATGTCAAAACTGAGGTCAGAGGTCACATTTTCATGCCGTACGGTGCCCTTTACGGCACAAAGGAAGGTCCGACGGCTTTGAGCTTGCTCTCATTAGAACCGGCTCGAAAAGTACATGCAGATTGATGCGTCTGCTGCTCCTAATGTCAAAGGTTACGGCTTGAAATGTAACAAAGCTCCAAAGGTCAAAGGTCACCTGTGGATGGTATACGCTACTGTTTTTGCCACTTAGGAAGGTCCGACCGCTTTGAGCTTGATGTCATTTTAACCGTCTCGGAGAGAAGATGCAGAATGATGCCTCTGGTCCAACTAAATGTCAAAGGTTATGGCTTAAAATGTAACAAAACCTTCCGTTAAGGCCTTTTGAGGAGCTGCAGTGCTGCATGACTGTTTAAAGGACTTTAAAAATGGTTAAAGAGATAATTTTTTCACAGGGGGCCTCTAAATAGGGTCCAGATCAGGAATCTGAAATATGGGAACCCTAACCCTCCCAGAACATTTTTTTCAATAAAATGTCAAACTTTCTCACAAAATCCTGTCTGGAGCTAAGGATCTGACCCCCTTGTGATGAAGGAGGGGGAGGGAATTGAAAAAAATTGAAAAAAGGTGCTTGGCGCTCTGAAACTTTCAGAGTGTGTTGCTTAACGTGTGTGGAACCCGCTTGCAAAATGTGGGGCCCCTGCGACCTTCCACAATGTCAAAACTGAGGTCAGAGGTCACATTTTCATGCCGTACGGTGCCCTTTACGGCACAAAGGAAGGTCCGACGGCTTTGAGCTTGCTCTCATTAGAACCGGCTCGAAAAGTACATGCAGATTGATGCGTCTGCTGCTCCTAATGTCAAAGGTTACGGCTTAAAAGGGGACAAAGCTCTAGAGGTCAACGGTCATCTGTGGATGGTCTACGCTACTGTATACGCCACTTTGGAAGGTCCGACGGCTTTGAGCTTAGTCTCATTAGAACCGGCTCGGAGAGAAGATTCAGATTTATGCCTCTGGTGCAACTAAATGTCAAAGGTTACGCCTTAAAATTTAACAAAACCTTCCCTTAAGGCCTTTTTTGAGATGCAACTGCTGCATGAGTTTTTAAAGGACTTTGGAAAAGGCTAAAGAGATAATTTTTTCACAGGGGGCCTCTAACTAGGGCCCAGATCAGGAATCTGAAATATGGGAACCTTAACCCACCCAGAACTTTTTTTTCAATAACATGTCAAATTTCTCACAAAATCCTCTCATAAGTGAACGGTCTGACAGGCTTGTGGTGGGGGAGAGAGAGAGAGTGTGTGTGTGTGTGTGTGGGTGGGGGGAGAGAGAGAGAGTGTGTGTGTGTGTGGGGGAGAGAGAGAGAGAGTGTGTGTGTGTGTGTGTGGGAGGGTGTGTGTGTGTGTCCACCTTAACCCAGGGGTTGTTCAGAATGTGCTATTGTACGCAATCATAGCAGAATCTGAACGAAGCCCGGAGATCAAAGTCAAAGAATATTCATCTAAAATCATTGATGCACTGCACAGTAACATGGCTGCCGACCTCTGACCTCCTCGGTTAACTCTTCATTGTTTTCAAAATAGTTTCATTAGTATCACTATTATCAGGGGATATAGGGTTCTAACCTTAACCCTAACCCTAACCCTTAACCCTAAGATTTGGCGCCCTCTCCTGGGCAACAGATAGTATTTATTCCACGTGTATTACATACATTTAAAGGTCCCTTTAACTGAAAAATTCACCAATTTGCTTCAAACTCGCTGTGCACCTTGGAGGGGGCGGAGGCAACGCACACACCAAGTGGGGTAAGCATGCCCACCTGTTGGAATGACTTATGGCCATTTCAAGTCTTCAAAGTCGAATTATGATTTTCTCTCCCCATTCCCCACATGCTAGGCAGTCGAGACTATGCTTGTTAGCTTCGGCTCGATTTGTAGATGTGATTTGATATGTAGTATGTCCCCGGAAGCCACTCCAAAGTGGATATATTTGCGATGCTGCATCCCTGTGTGTGAGGGGGGTGTGTGTTTTCTGACGCACATAGAAAACTCTCTCTGTCCTGTCTGTCTCTCCCCTGTCTGTTCTCACCTGTATGTGTCTCACCCTGTCTGTCTCTCACATGTCTGTCCTCACCTGTCTGTTTCTGACCTGTCTGTCTCACCTGTCTGTGTTTCACCTGTCCGTCTCTCACCCTGTCTGTCTCTCACATGTCTGTCCTCACCTGTCTGTCTATCACCCTGTCTGTCTCTCACTTTGTTTCTCTCTTCGTTAAGCATTTAAAGTCAAGCACATGACTGGACGCTGTGCAAACGACCTGAAGTCCATCCACACCGACCAGACCTGGCAGAACCCATAGCAGACCTGCAGGTACACCTGAGAGAGAGTGTGTGTGTGTGTGTGTGTGTGTGTGTGTGTGTGTGTGTGTGTGTGTGTGTGTGTGTGTGTGTGTGTGTGTGTGTGTGTGTGTGTGTGTGTGTGTGTGTGTGTGTGTGTGTGTGTGTGTGTGTGTGTGTGTGTGTGTGAGAGTGTGAGAGTGTGAGAGAGAGAGAGAGAGAGAGAGTGTGTGTGTGTGTGGGAGGGTGTGTGTGTGTGTCCACCTTAACCCAGGGGTTGTTCAGAATGTGCTATTGTACGCAATCATAGCAGAATCTGAACTAAGCCCGGAGATCAAAGTCAAAGAATATTCATCTTAAAATCAAGTATATCATTGATGCACTGCACAGTAACATGGCTGCCGACCTCTGACCTCCTCGGTTAACTCTTCATTGTTTTCAAAATAGTTTCATTAGTATCACTATTATCAGGGGATATAGGGTTCTAACCTTAACCCTAACCCTAACCCTTAACCCTAAGATTTGGCGGTATATAGGGTTCTAACCTTAACCCTAACCCTAACCCTAACCCTTTCAGAGTGTGTTGCTTAACGTGTGTGGAACCCGCTTGCAAAATGTGGGGCCCCTGCGACCTTCCACAATGTCAAAACTGAGGTCAGAGGTCACATTTTCATGCCGTACGGTGCCCTTTACGGCACAAAGGAAGGTCCGACGGCTTTGAGCTTGCTCTCATTAGAACCGGCTCGAAAAGTACATGCAGATTGATTCGTCTGCTGCTCCTAATGTCAAAGGTTACGGCTTGAAATGTAACAAAGCTCCAAAGGTCAAAGGTCACCTGTGGATGGTATACGCTACTGTTTTTACCACTTAGGAAGGTCCGACCGCTTTGAGCTTGATGTCATTTTAACCGTCTCGGAGAGAAGATGCAGAATGATGCCTATGGTCCAACTAAATGTCAAAGGTTATGGCTTAAAATGTAACAAAACCTTCCGTTAAGGCCTTTTGAGGAGCTGCAGTGCTGCATGACTGTTTAAAGGACTTTAAAAAGGGTTAAAGAGATAATTTTTTCACAGGGGGCCTCTAAATAGGGCCCAGATCAGGAATCTGAAATATGGGAACCCTAACCCTCCCAGAACATTTTTTTCAATAAAATGTCAAACTTTCTCACAAAATACTGTCTGGAGCTAAGGATCTGACCCCCTTGTGATGAAGGAGGGGGAGGGAATTGAAAAAAATTGAAAAAAGGTGCTTGGCGCTCTGAAACTTTCAGAGTGTGTTGCTTAACGTGTGTGGAACCCGCTTGCAAAATGTGGGGCCCCTGCGACCTTCCACAATGTCAAAACTGAGGTCAGAGGTCACATTTTCATGCCGTACGGTGCCCTTTATGGCACAAAGGAAGGTCCGACGGCTTTGAGCTTGCTCTCATTAGAACCGGCTCGAAAAGTACATGCAGATTGATGCGTCTGCTGCTCCTAATGTCAAAGGTTACGGCTTAAAAGGGGACAAAGCTCTAGAGGTCAACGGTCATCTGTGGATGGTCTACGCTACTGTATACGCCACTTTGGAAGGTCCGACGGCTTTGAGCTTAGTCTCATTAGAACCGGCTCGGAGAGAAGATGCAGAATGATGCCTCTGGTGCAACTAAATGTCAAAGGTTACGCCTTAAAATTTAACAAAACCTTCCCTTAAGGCCTTTTTTGAGATGCAACTGCTGCATGAGTGTTTAAAGGACTTTGGAAAAGGCTAAAGAGATATTTCTTTCACAGGGGACTCTAAATAGGGCCCAGATCAGGAATCTGAAGTATGGAAGCTCTCACACACCCAGAATGTTTTTCAATAAAATCTCAAATTCATTAATGAAGATGCTAAGCTAACGGGAGCTATTCCAATGTATATTGCCATTGAAAATGCTAACCGCGAGCAGCAAAGCTAGCATCACTTCGTTTTCGCACTTTGCACACGTTTTTCACACGCTAGGAGTCTGGGAGTACTTTCATTCGCTTCGTATTGATCTGTAGATGTGATTTGATGTGTCGTTTATACATTTTGATCGCGGAAAAGACAGGAAAATGTCCCGTTGATAGACATAGAAGTATATATCAGACTTTTTTCTCAGTCAACTCTAAGTGACCCTGTGTCGCAGTGAGATAAGCATTGGTCTTTGCCGTGGGAGACCCGGGTACGATATGTAGTATGTCCCCGGAAGCCACTCCAAAGTGGATATATTTGCGATGCTGCATCCCTGTGTGTGAGGGGGGTGTGTGTTTTCTGACGCACATAGAAAACTCTCTCTGTCCTGTCTGTCTCTCCCCTGTCTGTTCTCACCTGTATGTGTCTCACCCTGTCTGTCTCTCACATGTCTGTCCTCACCTGTCTGTTTCTGACCTGTCTGTCTCACCTGTCTGTGTTTCACCTGTCCATCTCTCACCCTGTCTGTCTCTCACATGTCTGTCCTCACCTGTCTGTCTATCACCCTGTCTGTCTCTCACCCTGTCTGTCTCTCACCTGTCTGTCTCTCACATGTCTGTCCTCACCTGTCTGTCCTCACCTGTCTGTGTCTCACCTTTGTGTCTCTCACATGTCTGTCTCTCATCTGTGTGTCTATCACCCTGTCTGTGTCTCACCTGTCTGTCCTCACCTGTCTGTGTCTCACTTTGTTTCTCTCTTCGTTAAGCATTTAAAGTCAAGCACATGACTGGACGCTGTGCAAACGACCTGAAGTCCATCCACACCGACCAGACCTGGCAGAACCCATAGCAGACCTGCAGGTACACCTGAGAGAGAGAGTGTGTGTGTGTGTGTGTGTGTGTGTGTGTGTGTGTGTGTGTGTGTGTGTGTGTGTGTGTGTGTGTGTGTGTGTGTGTATGTGTGTGTGTGTGTGTGTGTGTGTGTGTGTGTGTGTGTGTGTGTGTGTGTGTGTGTGTGTGTGGGGGGGGGGGGGGGGGGGGGAGAGAGAGAGTGTGTGTGGGTGGGGGAGAGAGAGAGAGTGTGTGTGTGTGTGGGGGAGAGAGAGAGAGAGAGAGTGTGTGTGTGTGTGGGAGGGTGTGTGTGTGTGTCCACCTTAACCCAGGGGTTGTTCAGAATGTGCTATTGTACGCAATCATAGCAGAATCTGAACTAAGCCCGGAGATCAAAGTCAAAGAATATTCATCTTAAAATCAAGTATATCATTGATGCACTGCACAGTAACATGGCTGCCGACCTCTGACCTCCTCGGTTAACTCTTCATTGTTTTCAAAATAGTTTCATTAGTATCACTATTATCAGGGGATATAGGGTTCTAACCTTAACCCTAACCCTAACCCTTAACCCTAAGATTTGGCGCCCTCTCCTGGGCAACAGATAGTATTTATTCCACGTGTATTACATACATTTAAAGGTCCCTTTAACTGAAAAATTCTACCAATTTGCTTCAAACTCGCTGTGCACCTTGGAGGGGGCGGAGGCAACGCACACACCAAGTGGGGTAAGCATGCCCACCTGTTGGAATGACTTATGGCCATTTCAAGTCTTCAAAGTCGAATTATGATTTTCTCTCCCCATTCCCCACATGCTAGGCAGTCGAGACTATGCTTGTTAGCTTCGGCTCGATTTGTAGATGTGATTTGATATGTAGTATGTCCCCGGAAGCCACTCCAAAGTGGATATATTTGCGATGCTGCATCCCTGTGTGTGAGGGGGGTGTGTGTTTTCTGACGCACATAGAAAACTCTCTCTGTCCTGTCTGTCTCTCCCCTGTCTGTTCTCACCTGTATGTGTCTCACCCTGTCTGTCTCTCACATGTCTGTCCTCACCTGTCTGTTTCTGACCTGTCTGTCTCACCTGTCTGTGTTTCACCTGTCCGTCTCTCACCCTGTCTGTCTCTCACATGTCTGTCCTCACCTGTCTGTCTATCACCCTGTCTGTCTCTCACTTTGTTTCTCTCTTCGTTAAGCATTTAAAGTCAAGCACATGACTGGACGCTGTGCAAACGACCTGAAGTCCATCCACACCGACCAGACCTGGCAGAACCCATAGCAGACCTGCAGGTACACCTGAGAGAGAGAGAGAGTGTGTGTGTGTGTGTGTGTGTGTGTGTGTGTGTGTGTGTGTGTGTGTGTGTGTGTGTGTGTGTGTGTGTGTGTGTGTGTGTGTGGGGGGGGAGGAGAGAGAGAGAGAGAGAGTGTGTGTGTGTGGGTGGGGGAGAGAGAGAGAGAGTGTGTGTGTGTGTGGGGGAGAGAGAGAGAGAGAGTGTGTGTGTGTGTGGGAGGGTGTGTGTGTGTGTCCACCTTAACCCAGGGGTTGTTCAGAATGTGCTATTGTACGCAATCATAGCAGAATCTGAACTAAGCCCGGAGATCAAAGTCAAAGAATATTCATCTTAAAATCAAGTATATCATTGATGCACTGCACAGTAACATGGCTGCCGACCTCTGACCTCCTCGGTTAACTCTTCATTGTTTTCAAAATAGTTTCATTAGTATCACTATTATCAGGGGATATAGGGTTCTAACCTTAACCCTAACCCTAACCCTTAACCCTAAGATTTGGCGCCCTCTCCTGGGCAACAGATAGTATTTATTCCACGTGTATTACATACATTTAAAGGTCCCTTTAACTGAAAAATGCTCCAATTTGCCTCAAACTCGCTGTGCACCTTGGAGGGGGCGGAGGCAACGCACACACCAAGTGGGGTAAGCATGCCCACCTGTTGGAATGACTTATGGCCATTTCAAGTCTTCAAAGTCGAATTATGATTTTCTCTCCCCATTCCCCACATGCTAGGCAGTCGAGACTATGCTTGTTAGCTTCGGCTCGATTTGTAGATGTGATTTGATATGTAGTATGTCCCCGGAAGCCACTCCAAAGTGGATATATTTGCGATGCTGCATCCCTGTGTGTGAGGGGGGTGTGTGTTTTCTGACGCACATAGAAAACTCTCTCTGTCCTGTCTGTCTCTCCCCTGTCTGTTCTCACCTGTCTGTCTATCACCCTGTCTGTCTCTCACTTTGTTTCTCTCTTCGTTAAGCATTTAAAGTCAAGCACATGACTGGACGCTGTGCAAACGACCTGAAGTCCATCCACACCGACCAGACCTGGCAGAACCCATAGCAGACCTGCAGGTACACCTGAGAGAGAGAGAGAGTGTGTGTGTGTGTGTGTGTGTGTGTGTGTGTGTGTGTGTGTGTGTGTGTGTGTGTGTGTGTGTGTGTGTGTGTGTGTGTGTGTGTGTGTGTGTGTGTGTGTGTGTGTGTGTGTGTGTGTGTGTGTGTGTGTGTGTGAGAGTGTGTGTGAGAGTGTGAGAGTGTGAGAGTGTGAGAGTGTGAGAGTGTGAGAGAGAGAGAGAGAGAGAGAGAGAGAGAGTGTGTGTGTGTGTGGGAGGGTGTGTGTGTGTGTCCACCTTAACCCAGGGGTTGTTCAGAATGTGCTATTGTACGCAATCATAGCAGAATCTGAACTAAGCCCGGAGATCAAAGTCAAAGAATATTCATCTTAAAATCAAGTATATCATTGATGCACTGCACAGTAACATGGCTGCCGACCTCTGACCTCCTCGGTTAACTCTTCATTGTTTTCAAAATAGTTTCATTAGTATCACTATTATCAGGGGATATAGGGTTCTAACCTTAACCCTAACCCTAACCCTTAAC
>JAPTMU010000261.1:311990-316590 GCA_028583405.1 Pogonophryne albipinna
CCCTGTCTGTCTCTCACCCTGTCTGTCTCTCACCTGTCTGTCTCTCACATGTCTGTCCTCACTTGTCTGTCCTCACCTGTCTGTGTCTCACCTTTGTGTCTCTCACATGTCTGTCTCTCATCTGTGTGTCTATCACCCTGTCTGTGTCTCACCTGTCTGTCCTCACCTGTCTGTGTCTCACTTTGTTTCTCTCTTCGTTAAGCATTTAAAGTCAAGCACATGACTGGACGCTGTGCAAACGACCTGAAGTCCATCCACACCGACCAGACCTGGCAGAACCCATAGCAGACCTGCAGGTACACCTGAGAGAGAGTGTGTGTGTGTGTGTGTGTGTGTGTGTGTGTGTGTGTGTGTGTGTGTGTGTGTGTGTGTGTGTGTGTGTGTGTGTGTGTGTGTGTGTGTGTGTGTGTGTGTGTGTGTGTGTGTGTGTGTGTGTGTGTGTGTGTGTGTGTGTGTGTGTGTGGGTGGGGGAGAGAGAGAGAGAGAGTGTGTGTGTGTGTGGGGGAGAGAGAGAGAGAGTGTGTGTGTGTGTGTGGGAGGGTGTGTGTGTGTGTCCACCTTAACCCAGGGGTTGTTCAGAATGTGCTATTGTACGCAATCATAGCAGAATCTGAACTAAGCCCGGAGATCAAAGTCAAAGAATATTCATCTTAAAATCAAGTATATCATTGATGCACTGCACAGTAACATGGCTGCCGACCTCTGACCTCCTCGGTTAACTCTTCATTGTTTTCAAAATAGTTTCATTAGTATCACTATTATCAGGGGATATAGGGTTCTAACCTTAACCCTAACCCTAACCCTTAACCCTAAGATTTGGCGCCCTCTCCTGGGCAACAGATAGTATTTATTCCACGTGTATTACATACATTTAAAGGTCCCTTTAACTGAAAAATGCTCCAATTTGCCTCAAACTCGGTGGGCACCTGCAAGGGGGCGGGTGCAACGCACACACAAAGTGGGCTACAGTTGCCCACCCGCTGGAACGACTTATGGCCGTTTTAAGTTTTAAAACTCCAATTGCTGTAACAAGGAAGACCGCTACCGGGCCCAAATCTCTCACACATTATAGCCGTGGGCCTAAGCTATCACCCAGAGCAGGTCCCGTACAGATGCCCACCTCGTAGCCCCAGATATACACATTGTAAACGACACGTGTGGTGGTAAATAGCCCCTTAACCTAACCCTAACCCTAACCCTAACCCTAACCCTAACCCTAACCCTAACCCCTGTCTGTCTCTCACATGTCTGTCCTCACCTGTCTGTCTATCACCCTGTCTGTCTCTCACCCTGTCTGTCTCTCACCTGTCTGTCTCTCACATGTCTGTCCTCACCTGTCTGTCCTCACCTGTCTGTGTCTCACCTTTGTGTCTCTCACATGTCTGTCTCTCATCTGTGTGTCTATCACCCTGTCTGTGTCTCACCTGTCTGTCCTCACCTGTCTGTGTCTCACTTTGTTTCTCTCTTCGTTAAGCATTTAAAGTCAAGCACATGACTGGACGCTGTGCAAACGACCTGAAGTCCATCCACACCGACCAGACCTGGCAGAACCCATAGCAGACCTGCAGGTACACCTGAGAGAGAGTGTGTGTGTGTGTGTGTGTGTGTGTGTGTGTGTGTGTGTGTGTGTGTGTGTGTGTGTGTGTGTGTGTGTGTGTGTGTGTGTGTGTGTGTGTGTGTGTGTGTGTGTGTGTGTGTGTGTGTGTGTGTGGGGGGGAGAGAGAGAGAGTGTGTGTGTGTGTGTGTGGGTGGGGGAGAGAGAGAGAAACCTGCTGCTCCTCAGAGAGAAGAGGAAGAGGCTGTGAGTTACTTTGTTCTGAAAGCTGAACCTGCTGCTCCTCAGAGAGAAGAGGAAGAGGCTGAGAGTTACTTTGTTCTGAAAGCTGAACCTGCTGCTCCTCAGAGAGAGAAGAGGAAGAGGCTGTGAGTTACTTTGTTCTGAAAGCTGAACCTGCTGCTCCTCAGAGAGAGAAGAGGAAGAGGCTGTGAGTTACTTTGTTCTGAAAGCTGAACCTGCTGGTCCTCAGAGAGAGAAGAGGAAGAGGCTGTGAGTTACTTTGTTCTGAAAGCTGAACCTGCTGCTCCTCAGAGAGAGAGAAGAGGAAGAGGCTGTGAGTTACTTTGTTCTGAAAGCTGAACCTGCTGCTCCTCAGAGAGAAGAGGAAGAGGCTGTGAGTTACTTTGTTCTGAAAGCTGAACCTGCTGCTCCTCAGAGAGAAGAGGAAGAGGCTGTGAGTTACTTTGTTCTGAAAGCTGAACCTGCTGCTCCTCAGAGAGAAGAGGAAGAGGCTGTGAGTTACTTTGTTCTGAAAGATGAACCTGCTGCTCCTCAGAGAGAGAAGAGGAAGAGGCTGTGAGTTACTTTGTTCTGAAAGCTGAACCTGCTGCTCCTCACAGAGAGAAGAGGAAGAGGCTGTGAGTTACTTTGTTCTGAAAGCTGAACCTGCTGCTCCTCAGAGAGAGAAGAGGAAGAGGCTGAGAGTTACTTTGTTCTGAAAGCTGAACCTGCTGCTCCTCAGAGAGAAGAGGAAGAGGCTGAGAGTTACTTTGTTCTGAAAGCTGAACCTGCTGCTCCTCAGAGAGAGAAGAGGAAGAGGCTGAGAGTTACTTTGTTCTGAAAGCTGAACCTGCTGCTCCTCAGAGAGAAGAGGAAGAGGCTGAGAGTTACTTTGTTCTGAAAGCTGAACCTGCTGCTCCTCAGAGAGAGAAGAGGAAGAGGCTGAGAGTTACTTTGTTCTGAAAGCTGAACCTGCTGCTCCTCAGAGAGAAGAGGAAGAGGCTGAGAGTTACTTTGTTCTGAAAGCTGAACCTGCTGCTCCTCACAGAGAGAAGAGGAAGAGGCTGTGAGTTACTTTGTTCTGAAAGCTGAACCTGCTGCTCCTCAGAGAGAAGAGGAAGAGACTGTGAGTTACTTTGTTCTGAAAGCTGAACCTGCTGCTCCTCACAGAGAGAAGAGGAAGAGACTGTGAGTTACTTTGTTCTGAAAGCTGAACCTGCTGCTCCTCAGAGAGAGAAGAGGAAGAGGCTGAGAGTTACTTTGTTCTGAAAGCTGAACCTGCTGCTCCTCAGAGAGAAGAGGAAGAGACTGAGAGTTACTTTGTTCTGAAAGCTGAACCTGCTGCTCCTCACAGAGAGAAGAGGAAGAGGCTGAGAGTTACTTTGTTCTGAAAGCTGAACCTGCTGCTCCTCAGAGAGAAGAGGAAGAGGCTGAGAGTTACTTTGTTCTGAAAGCTGAACCTGCTGCTCCTCACAGAGAGAAGAGGAAGAGTCTGAGAGTTACTTTGTTCTGAAAGCTGAACCTGCTGCTCCTCAGAGAGAGAAGAGGAAGAGGCTGAGAGTTACTTTGTTCTGAAAGCTGAACCTGCTGCTCCTCAGAGAGAGAAGAGGAAGAGGCTGAGAGTTACTTTGTTCTGAAAGCTGAACCTGCTGCTCCTCAGAGAGAAGAGGAAGAGACTGAGAGTTACTTTGTTCTGAAAGCTGAACCTGCTGCTCCTCAGAGAGAAGAGGAAGAGGCTGTGAGTTACTTTGTTCTGAAAGCTGAACCTGCTGCTCCTCAGAGAGAAGAGGAAGAGGCTGAGAGTTACTTTGTTCTGAAAGCTGAACCTGCTGCTCCTCAGAGAGAAGAGGAAGAGGCTGTGAGTTACTTTGTTCTGAAAGCTGAACCTGCTGCTCCTCAGAGAGAGAAGAGGAAGAGGCTGTGAGTTACTTTGTTCTGAAAGCTGAACCTGCTGCTCCTCAGAGAGAGAAGAGGAAGAGGCTGAGAGTTACTTTGTTCTGAAAGCTGAACCTGCTGCTCCTCAGAGAGAGAAGAGGAAGAGGCTGAGAGTTACTTTGTTCTGAAAGCTGAACCTGCTGCTCCTCAGAGAGAGAAGAGGAAGAGGCTGAGAGTTACTTTGTTCTGAAAGCTGAACCTGCTGCTCCTCAGAGAGAGAAGAGGAAGAGGCTGAGAGTTACTTTGTTCTGAAAGCTGAACCTGCTGCTCCTCAGAGAGAAGAGGAAGAGGCTGAGAGTTACTTTGTTCTGAAAGCTGAACCTGCTGCTCCTCAGAGAGAGAAGAGGAAGAGGCTGAGAGTTACTTTGTTCTGAAAGCTGAACCTGCTGCTCCTCACAGAGAGAAGAGGAAGAGGCTGAGAGTTACTTTGTTCTGAAAGCTGAACCTGCTGCTCCTCACAGAGAGAAGAGGAAGAGACTGAGAGTTACTTTGTTCTGAAAGCTGAACCTGCTGCTCCTCAGAGAGAGAAGAGGAAGAGGCTGTGAGTTACTTTGTTCTGAAAGCTGAACCTGCTGCTCCTCAGAGAGAGAAGAGGAAGAGGCTGAGAGTTACTTTGTTCTGAAAGCTGAACCTGCTGCTCCTCAGAGAGAGAAGAGGAAGAGGCTGAGAGTTACTTTGTTCTGAAAGCTGAACCTGCTGCTCCTCAGAGAGAGAAGAGGAAGAGGCTGAGAGTTACTTTGTTCTGAAAGCTGAACCTGCTGCTCCTCAGAGAGAAGAGGAAGAGGCTGTGAGTTACTTTGTTCTGAAAGCTGAACCTGCTGCTCCTCAGAGAGAGAAGAGGAAGAGGCTGAGAGTTACTTTGTTCTGAAAGCTGAACCTGCTGCTCCT
>JAPTMU010000262.1:0-165855 GCA_028583405.1 Pogonophryne albipinna
TCGTCTCGGTCACGCTTCATATTGGGCGGCCCGGGAGGGAAGAGACATGCAGGGTTACCCCCACACAGCACACCCTCCCGGCCATTAGAGTCGAACCCGCAGTTCGGAGGAACCGACAGCCAAAGCACCGGCATGTGTACCGGGGAGAAGGCCCTCCGATGGCGGGTCGCGTTTGCCATTCGATCAGTGAGAAATCAGGAAAAAGTCTGAGTTCACCTTTGGGAGAACCATGAAAACCGGCCAAATGTATCTGAAAATAGTGCATCATAATGCAGGTAGAGTCCCCTGACAACTCCCATTGCGTTGCTCCAGAGTCTGGAAATACTCTGTTATCTTTTTGGAGAACCATGAAAACCGGCCAAATGTATCCCAAAATAGTGCTTCATAATGCCCTTGACAACTCCCCTTACATTCCTCCAGAGGCAGAAAAAGTCAAAGTTAACTTTTGGAAGAACCATAGAAAAGGGTGAAAATGGATAAAATGTATCCCAAAATAGTGCTTCATATGCGGGTAAAGTCCCCTGACAACTCCCCTTACATTCCTCCAGAGGCAGAAAAAGTCAAAGTTAACTTTTGGAAGAACCATAGAAAAGGGTGAAAATGGATAAAATGTATCCGAAAATAGTGCATCATTATTCCGTGACAACTCCCCTTGAATTCCTCCAGAGGCACGTTCAAAAACTTAAAGTTTGTTAAGAACCATGATTGGGGGTCCTCCAGGCAACAATTGTATCCGAGCCAAAGCACTCATGTAGCGGATGCATTCCTCCATGATGTGAAACAGCCGGTTTTTTTCTAAGTGCTCTCAAAAACCGGGTTTCTGATATCATGCAGATGGTAGCTTGGAAAACATGAATGAATTTATTTGACGGAGGAAGGGAGGTCTCGAATCCCCTCTCCATTGTAAAATGAAACGGGGGAGTGGAAAAGTGTCCGGGGCTTCCGCCGGAAGCGCCGAAGACTTGAGCCCCTCCTCCGTTGGCACTCACTCTGTCGTTTTTTCAAGAATTTTTAAAAACTTCATTTTTGATTATTTTAAGATATAATTGACCGTTTTCTTTACTTTTTTTGCTTTCCACGGGTGGGGGCCCATGGCAGGCCGCCTATGAGCTCCCAAATTCGGCCTGGAACCTCCGGGAATTGTGGACTAAGCTCCATAAACTGACAAAGTCACCCAGAAATGTCATTTTAATAGCCCAAAAATATATAATACAAATACATTTAAATAGTAAAAGGTACAATTGTGCTCCTAATTACCCGGAATTTGATTTATATAGCCCCATGATAGTGAATAAAAATCATTTTCATGGAAAAAAGTGTTAAAATGCCTGATTAATATGTTTGTAATGCTGGCAGCAGGTTACATTACATTACATTACATTGCATTTAGCTGACGCTTTTAATCCAAAGCGACTTACAATAAGTACAATCGACCAGGAAGACACAATCTTGAAGAAAACAGAATCATATAAGTACATCAGGTTTCATAGAGCCAAACATTTCAAGTGCTACTCAACTGGCTATAGATAAGCCAGTCCTTTATTAGTATATAAGTGCTCTGTTAGCAGTTCATTGTTAGTAATTCTATCGCTCGAAGTGGAGTCGAAAGAGATGAGTTTTCAGTCTGCGCCGGAAGGTGTGTAAGCTTTCTGCTGTCCTGATGTCAATGGGGAGCTCATTCCACCATTTTGGAGCCAGGATAGCAAACCCACGTGCCTTTGCTGATGGGAACTTGGGTCCCCCTCGCAGCGAGGGTGCAGCAAGTCTTTTGGCTGATGCAAAGCGTAGTGCACGCGCTGGGGTGTACAGTTTAACCATGTCCTGGATGTAGGAAGGGCCAGATCCATTCGCAGCATGGTACGCAAGTACCATTGTCTTGAAGTGGATTCTAGCAGTTACCGGAAGCCAGTGAAGGGAGCGGAGGAGCGGAGTGGTGTGGGAAAATTTAGGAAGGTTGAAGACCAGACGAGCCACGGCATTCTGAATGAGCTGCAGAGGTCGGATGGCACATGCAGGTAGACCAGCCAGGAGGGAGTTGCAGTAGTCTAGGCGTGAGGTGACGAGAGCCTGGACCAGAACCTGCGTGGCTTTCTGGGTCAGCTGGGGACGTATCCTCCTGATGTTGTAAAGCGTGTATCTGCAGCAACGGGTTGTAGCAGCGATGTTTGCAGTGAAGGACAGGTTGTTATCTAGGGTCACACCCAGATTCCTTGCAGTCTGAGTCGGGGAAACAACAGAGGTGCCGATCTTGATCGTCAGGTCAAGAGTGGGACAATCTTTTCCCGGAAGGAAAAGCAGTTCAGTCTTGTCAAGGTTGAGCTTGAGGTGATGAGCAGACATCCACTGAGAGATGTCAGCTAGACAAGCAGAGATGTGTGCGACGACCTGGGTCTCTGAGCGGGGAAAGGACAGAATTAATTGGGTGTCGTCAGCGTAGCAGTGGTATGAAAAACCATGCGGGCTAATGACTGATCCGAGCGAGTTTGTGTACAAGGAGAAGAGGAGGGGACCAAGAACAGAGCCCTGAGGGACCCCTGTAGTTAATTGACAAGGGTCGGACTCGGACCCTCTCCAAGTTACCCTGTAGGTACGGTCTTTGAGGTATGAGGTGAGGAGGGAAAGTGCAGAGCCTGAAACTCCAAGTTCTTGGAGAGTGCAAAGGAGGATCTGATGGTTCACCGTGTCGAATGCAGCAGACAGGTCCAGCAGGATGATGACAGAGGAGAGGGATGCTGCTTTAGCAGTGTGCAGTTCCTCAGAGACAGCAATGAGAGCAGTTTCTGTGGAGTGACCTGCCTTGAAACCAGACTGGTGCAGATCCAGAAGGTTGTTCTGATGGAGATAACAGGAGAGTTGTTTAAAGACAGCGCGTTCAAGTGTTTTAGACAGGAACGGGAGGAGAGAGACAGGCCTGTAGTTTATAACAGCAGACGGGTTGAGAGTGGGTTTCTTTAGGAGAGGGTTTACTCTTGCCTCCTTAAGACTATTTGGAAAGTGACCAGAAGTTAGAGAAGTGTTGATGAAATGGGTGAGAAACGGTAGAATATCAGGAGCGATAGTCTGAAGGAGGTTTGAAGGGATAGGGTCCAGAGGACAGGTGGTAGGGCGGGCAGAGGTAATGAGGGTAAGAACCTCACTTGGAGAGAGAGGGGAAAAGGAGGTCAGTGTGTGGGTGAAAGGAGAGTCTGGTGACCCAGCGGTGAGTAAAGGTGAGTCAGAAAAAGAAGAGCGAATATCATCAACCTTTTTTTCAAAGCTGTTAACAAAGTCGCTTGACAGAAGCCGGAAGGGGCTTTGAGGGGGTCCAGGAGGGTCCAGGAGGGAGGAGGGGAAGGGGCTTTGGGTGGGTCCAGAAGGGAGGAGGGGAAAGGGGCTTTGGGAGGGTCCAGGAGGGAGGAGAAGATGGAAAATAGTTGTTTGGGATTGGAATAGGAAGATTGGATCTTATCTTGAAAGAAAGTGCTTTTTGCCTGAGAGATCGAAGCAGAGAAAGAGGAGAGGAGAGCCTGATAGGTTAGGAGGTCGTCATGGTGTTTGGATTTCCACCGTTTCCGCTCTCCTGCCCTAAGGACGGTTCTATTAGCACGCAGTGCGTCATTTAGCCAGGGAGCAGGAGGGGACTGACGAGCCTGCCGAGATGTGAGAGGACAGAGAGAGTCCAGAGAGGATGAGAGAGTACAGAGGAGAGTTTCTGCAGCAGAATTTGGAGGCAGGAGTTGGAACGAGTCAGAGGAAGGGAGGGCTGAGAGAACCGATGAGGCAAAGGTAGAGGGGGAGAGGGAACAAAGGTTACGGCGGACAGGTGCAGGATGAGAAGAGATTAGTTTGTTATGTTTGGAAAGGGGAAGAGAGAATGAGATGAAGAAGTGATCGGATGTGTGGAGCGGGTTTACAGAGAGGATAGAAGTAGTGCAGTTCCTTGAGAATATGAGATCAAGGACATTGCCAGCTTTATGAGTTGGTGGGGATGGAGCCAGTGAGAAAGCAAAGGCAGTTAACAGAGATGTTAGTTTGTCTATCTTCCCTGTCTGGAGGTTGAAGTCTCCGAGAAGTACAGCGGGAGGGCCAGTTTCAGGGATGTGTGAGAGGAGATTATCTAATTCCTCCAAGAAGTCTCCCAAGGCGCCTGGTGGACGGTAGAGAACAACAATGGTTAATTGTATAGGATGGGTTACTGTGACGGCATGGAATTCAAAGGTGGAAGGAGTGAAGTTAGGTAGCTTGAAGAGGGAAAAGCTCCATTTGGGAGAGAGCAGGAGACCAGTGCCACCTCCTCTGCCAGTGGGTCTGGGTGTATGGGAGAAGGAATATGCTGTGAAGAGAGCTGCTGGGGTGGATGTGTTGAATGGAGTAATCCAGGTCTCAGTGAGAGCAAGGAAATCCAGAGACTGCAGGGAAGCGTAGCCAGAGATGAAGTCAGCCTTAGGAACAGCTGACTGGCAGTTCCACAGGCCACCTGAAACTAGATGTTGGATCTCAGTAGAGCATGTGGGATAGACGAGAGCAGGCCGGTTATAGCGATTAGGAGATACACAGGGCCAGTGATGATTGCGAGAAGACACGTGAACAGGAATGGTGAAAATATACATGATTATAGCATGAGGGGCTAGAAAGCTAAAGAAAATAAAATAAAACACCAGCGGTAATTAGCTCAATCAGAGGAGGATTTGCCTCCTCTTTGCTACCCTTGTGACTCCCGCAGGACTCCAATGTCTTTGTCAGTCTTAGAGACTCCCGCAGGACTCCAATGTCTTTGTCAGTCTTAGAGACTCCCGCAGGACTCCAATGTCTTTGTCAGTCTTCGTCTGTCTGACGCTGGTTCACTGCTGTAAGCAGGGTCCCACACTCACAGGCAGAGCTCCAGGGTGATGCATATGGCTTTCTTAGCCAGGAAGAAGTGTGTGAAAGCTGGGGAACAGTGCTGTGAATACAGGGAGGGAGGCAGCAGCAGCGGGCTGTGACCAAGAGAGCTCCTTCCATCACCTCGCTCTCTCCCACCCACCCAGAGTTGACAGGCTGCTTCGCAGCACTATGTAACCCGGGAAAACAGCTTGAAACCTGTCCATTTCATCCACATTTGACTCATGAAATGTACAAGAACATAAGTACGGCAGCAGGTACACTGCTGTAAGCAGGGTCCCACACTCACAGGCAGAGCTCCAGGGTGATGCACATGGCTTTCATACCCAGGAAGAAGTGTGTGAAAGCTGAGTAAAGTGTTCCTGCAGCCCCTCCATAACGGTAATAATGGTTAGAAATCATTTCCAGGGCAGAAAGCTGTTTTTAAAAGTGAGAAAACGATTTAAAACCCTTTGAAATGACTGTCAGGTGCTGATCACTGCTGTTAGCAGGGTGTCAGCTTCGTGGACCCCAAAGTTAAAAGGAAATGTCCAGGATATTGACATAGCATATTTATATACAGAATGATGATTATTTTACCCTCAGATCAGTGCTTTTATGCGGGTATCACTGCTGTTAGCAGGGTGTCCGCTTCGTGGACCCCAAATGTAATGTCCATGATCCACGGGGTGGACACAGACACATGCATAGAACACCCCCAAGTGTTGAATGTATGTAGGTACAGTTGGTCAAATTTGTCCTGTCGGTGGCAGGGACTTTGCATTATAAGTTGACGTCACATTTCCATTGTGCGGACATTTGTACATTTGAAGGACAAATCCCATGTTAACTCTGTCCATAAGGCAGACCTCTCCCTTACAATATGGACAGGAAACTGTCCATTTCGTCCACATTTGACTCATGAAATGTACATTGAAACTGTCCATTTCGTCCACATTTGACTCATAAAATGTACAAGAAGGCAAGTACCGCAGAGTCACTGCTGTTAGCAGGGTCTCACACTCACAGGCACACAGGCAGAGACCCAGGGTGATACACATGGCTATTCCACCCAGCAATAAGTCTTTGAAAGCTGGGGAAAGTGCTGTGAATAGAGGGAGAGAGCAGCCAGAGAGAAGTGGGGTGTGAGACTCACAGAGCGCACCCAGAGAGATCCTTGCAGCACATGGCTCTTGAACCCAGAGAACAGGCTGCTTCACAGCACTTTACAAGACAGGAAAAGTGATTGAATCCTGGGTATACATGTTTTAAATAGTCTGATACCTCCAGGGCACATTACCGCATTTTACAAGCCAGGGAAGGTGCCTGAATCCTGGGTAAACATTGTTTAAGTGTTTTTAAATGTGTGAAACGGTGTTTTGTCACTTTCAAAACTCTCCCGTCATTGACCGGAGAAATTGGGTCGATGTTGTATTCAATCTGACCGTTAATATTCCAGTGAGACGAAGTACGTACAATGACCGGAGTGATCCCATGTTAATTTTGTCCCAAAACAGGAGCATTCCCTCACCCACTTTTACTTTCACTTTAGCACTTTTACTTTCACTTTAGCACTTTTACTTTCACGTTAGCACTTTTACTTTCATTTCATCACTTTTACTTTAGCAATTTTACTTTTTTTAACTTTGACTTTAGCACTTTTACTTTATCAATCAATGTTTATTTATATAGCCCAATATCACAAATGTTACATTTGTCTTAGTGGTCTTCACAGTGTGTACAGAATATGAGTATGACAATACAACACCCTCTGTCCTTAGACACTCTGTCCTCAGACCCTCTGTCCTTAGACCCTCTGTCCTTAGACCCTCACATCGTACAAGGAAAAACTTCCAGAGAAAACCCACAGTTTAAAGGGAACATGGGAGAAACCTCAGGGAGAGCAACAGAGGAGGGATCCCTCTCCCAGGACGGACAGACATGCAATAGATGCCGTGTGTAAATTGAAAAGATAATACATTTGCAACATAGGTAGTCCAAATGTTTGGAAATGCATGTGTGTATAATAGGAAGATGAATCCATGAGGATATCCATCCAGGACCTATGATCCAGGACCACAGCCACGACTCAAGATCCAGGGTTCGCGATGCAGGACACAGGACCGCAGGATCATCCATGACTCCGGATCCTAGCGTATATAGACACCAAAAAGAAAGAAATTTGGGGAAGCTGGGTTAATCGGAACATGAGAGTACACAGGTATAGACAGAGAGAAGGAAGAAGTAAGATGTCCCCCGACAAACTAAGCCTATATCAGCAAAACTAGGGGCTGAATCTAATCAGCCCTAACTATAAGCTTTATCAAAAAGGAAGGTCTTAAGCGCACTCTTAAAAACGGATAGGGTGTCTGCCGCCCGAACACAAACTGGAAGCTGATTCCACAAATGTGGAGCTTGATAAGAAAAGGCTCTGGCACCCATTGTACTTTTAGAGACTCTAGGAACAACCAACAACCCTGCATTCTTGGAACGCAATGCCCTAGTAGGACAGTAGGGTATAATGAGTTCTTTAAGGTAAGATGGCGCCTGCCCATTAAGGGCTTTGTAGGCGAGAAGAAGAATTTTAAATTATATCCTGTGTTCTATAGGGAGCCAGTGTAAGGCAGCCAGAACAGGAGTAATGTGGTCCCTTTTCCTAACTCTGGTTAGTACACGAGCTGCAGCATTTTGAATCAGCTGAAGCCACTTGACTGACTTCTTGGTACACCCTGATAATAAGGAGTTACAATAATCCAGCCTTCAAGTAACAAATGCATGGACTATTTTCTCTGCATCGTTTTGAGGCAAGATATGCCTGATTTTTGCAATGTTACATAGATGGAAGTAGGCGGTCCTTGAGATTGATTTTATGTGGGCGTTAAAGGATAAATCCTGATCAAATATAACACCACGATTCCTTACAGTCTCACTGGAGGCCAAATTAATGCCATCCATAGTTAGTATATCTTTAGATAATTTGTTTCGTAGATTCTTCGGGCCAAGTACAATAACTTCAGTTTTGGTCGTGTTTAACATCAAAAAATGTAAGGTCATCCACGTTTTTAAGTCCTTAAGGCAGTCTTGAATTTTATTTAGATGATTAATTTCATCAGGCTTGATTGATAAATATAGTTGAGTATCATCCGCATAACAATGAAAGTTTACAGAATGATTCCTTATAATATTACCTAACGGAAGCATATATAATGTGAACAAAATAGGTCCGAGCACTGAACCCTGTGGCACTCCAAGGCTAACTTTGGTTTGCGTGGAAGATTCATCGTTAACACGTACAAACTGAGAGCGTTCAGATAGATAGGACCTAAACCAGCCTAAAGCAGTTCCCTGTATGCCAACTAAGTGCTCTAGTCTTTGCAATAAGATATCATGATCGATAGTATCAAATGCAGCACTGAGATCGAGCAAAACAAGAATAGAGACAAGTCCCTTGTCTGAGGCTATTAGAATGTCATTTGTGACTTTAACCAGTGCTGTCTCTGTGCTATGATGTGTTCTAAAGCCAGACTGAAAATCTTCAAATAAATCATTGTTTTTTAAGTAATCACACAACTGTTTTGCGACTGCTTTCTCAAGAATTTTTGAGAGGAACGGAAGATTAGAAATAGGTCTATAGTTCGCTAAAACCTCTGGATCGAGGTTGTGCTTTTTAAGAAGTGGTTTTATCACTGCTACTTTGAATGATTGTGGAACATAGCCTGATAATAAAGACATATTCATAATATTTAATAAAGAAGTGCTAATTAATGGAAAAACTTCCTTCAACAGCTTAGTTGGAATTGGGTCTAACATACACGTTGATGGTTTAGAAGAGAGAATCATTTAATTTAATTGTTCAAGGTTTATGGCTGAAAAGCATTCTAGTTTACTATCTAGTGTAATATTAGAACTTACGTTTCCGGGAGATGTTGATAACACTATACTGGTCAAAGGCAAGAGGTCATTAATTTTATTTCTAAGAGTAACAATTTTATCGTTAAAAAAGCACATAAAATCATTACTATTGAGTGCTATGGGAATAGAAGGCTCAATCGAGCTGTGGCTCTCTGTCAGCCTGGCTACAGTGCTGAAAAGAAATCTTGCATTATTCTTATTCTCATCTATTAATGAAGAGTAGTAGGCTGCTCTCGCTTTACGCAGTGCTTTCTTATATTCATTGAGAGTAATATGCCAAATTAAACGAGATTCTTCAAGTTTAGTGGAACGCCATATCCCTTTAAGTTGTCTCGACTTTTGCTTTATTTTGCGGGTTTCGGCATTATGCCATGGAGCTAATCTATGTTTTATTTTCTTCTTTTTCAAAGGAGCAACAGAGTCTAATTTTATTCGCAGTGCATCTGTAGCACTATCAACAACATGATCAAGTTGGGGTGGTGTACATTTTGTATAAGTTTCCTCCCTTACATGCAGACATGCTATCGAGTTAAGTATTGGTGGAATCTCTTCCTTAAATTTGGCTATCACTAACAGATAGGTTTCTGCTGCAAGAGCTTTTGACTAATGCTTGCGAACAAGGTCGAGAGTGTGATTATAGCAGTGGGTTGGTTTATTTACTCTCCGACAGAAACCAACAGAATCTAATATAGAGTTAAATGCAACAGTAAGGCTATTTTTATCATCGTCAACATGAATATTAAACTCACCTACGATAATTACTTTATCTGTTTTAAGAACCAAAGTTGATAAAAACTCAGAGAATTCTGATAAGAATTCTGAATAAGGACCTGGTGCACGGTACACTGTAACAAATAAGATTGGCTACAAAGTTTTCCAGGCTTTTAAAGGAGGTATCATTTAATTTTGGTTTAGTATTGATAAGTAAACTTGAGTCAAAGAATGCTGCAACTCCACCTCCTCGGCCCACGCCTCGGGCAATATGAGTATTGATATGGCTGGGTGGAGTGGCCTCATTTATGCTGACATATTCTTCATGTCTCAACCAAGTTTCAGTGAGACAGCATATATCAATATTATAATCTGATATTAAATCATTTACCAATATTGCTTTAGATGCTAGAGATCTTATGTTTAAGAGACCACATTTAATATTCCTGTTTTATTGCACTGTAGTAGTTGTTACATTTACTTTTATTAGGTTATTATGTATGACACCTCTATTAGGTTTTACCTTAAATTGTCCTTGGGCAGACACACACACCGCTAATATTGGGTATTTTATTGGGTTCGGGATTCCTATGGATGACTGCCTAGGAGAGAGCGCAGAGAAGCGTGTAAGACTGCGACTCCGCCTCCTGGTCTGAACTCCAGTTTGTCATGGATTAAGTCCACAAAGCCCTGAAATGTTTGCCGAAATGAGATCTGCACCTTCCAAAGTAAGATGAATGCCGTCTCTCTTAATCAGACCAGGTTTTCCCCAGAAGGCTGTCCAATTATTTACGAAGCCCACATTGTTTGCTGGGCACCACCAAGACAACCAGCGCTGAAATTATGACATGCGGCTATACATGTCATCATTGATCAGATTGGGGAGGGGACCAGAGAAGATTACGGTGTCCGACATTGTTTTAGCATAACTACACACCGACTCCACATTACGTTTGGTGCATTCTGATTGGCGTAAACGAACATCATTACCACCGACGTGAATAACAATCCTACTGTATTTACGTTTATTTTTAGCCAGCAGTTTAAGATGCGCCTCAACGTCGCCCGCTCTGGCCCCCGGAATGCATGTGACTGTGGAGGCTTCGGTCTCTAAATTCACGTGTCTCATAATAGAGCGACCAATAACCAGAGTTGGCTTCTCAGCGGGTGTCTCGCTGAGTGGGGAATATCTGTTAGATACGTGAACGGGTTGGTGGGGACCTGCGGGATTCGCGTTATGCCTCTTCTGAACAGTCACCCAGTCTCCCTGCTGCTCGGGAGTTGCCGGGGGACGGCTAACAGGAGCTACCTTTTGCCGGTCCGCACCGGCTAACATGGGTTTTACTGTAGCTGAGTTACTTTCTAAGATGCGGAGCCGGGCTTCTATGGCTATGATTCCCGCCTCCAACCTAACAACTATACTACATTTAACACATGTATCAGTACCAGTGTTAAAACCCGGCTCGTGGGCTGTAACATAAAGCAGGGAGGCGAGACGAGAGGTAAGAATAATATAGTTTATTGTTAAAACACAAACTAAATAGACAGCCGCATCAGGTCCCCGAAACTGGCGCAGAGAAAGTGCCCAGAGGAGTGAGAGAGACGTATCCGGCTGGGCTCCTCCTATAACCTTTTCCCCAGGTGTAGCTCATCAGGCAGGTCTCCTCCCCGACAGGTGCGGCTCATCACCACCGGAAACCTGTGAACACCCACAAAGCACACACAAATAGACGGCACCCCACGTAGTGTGGAGGGGTCGTCACACTTCCCCCCCCCCATCCCATAATAAAGGAGTTCTCCTAAGAACACCGTTAACCATCTAAATAGCTAGGAGCTCTTCTCCGATATTTTTACGTGGACAGAAGACCACTCTGGTCGGTCCCTTGACCCAGCACCTGGAAGAACCCGGAATGTCCTTCCATAAACCGCAAACTCCCTTGGCAAAAAACCTGACCCCCAGGTCGCTGCCGAATTGGCCTACCTGTCTGACATGATTTAACGTGCCGAGACACATCTCTCTCACCAAGCAAAAGACATACCGCAACATGTAACCACATGTTTTACGCACACTCCGATGTCCCGACTGTCCATGCACTTTCCTGAGTACCTCCTCCCGAAATCTGACAGGAACCACAATCTGATACACTGGCTCACCCATGAAGCCTTTCCCACGTGACCACCACTTTCTGACCATCAATCCTCCTTGCAGCTGATAACCCCTGGTGACACCATTACCATCCTCAGTGGAGAGAACCGCCTCAAAAAACAGACTGAGGGAGACATCCACTTTCTGCTCTACCACCAACTCACTGCGGGATACAGACAACAACCAGTCAGG
The DNA here is from genome assembly GCA_028583405.1 of Pogonophryne albipinna. Taxonomy (NCBI): domain Eukaryota; kingdom Metazoa; phylum Chordata; class Actinopteri; order Perciformes; family Artedidraconidae; genus Pogonophryne; species Pogonophryne albipinna. The sequence goes on from JAPTMU010000262.1 coordinate 11,801, forward strand.
AATAATCACAGAATCTATCTCACTGGCCTCTTCCCCCTGCCCAGACTCCCCCTGTGCACGGCTCACAGCCCGGGTCACAGAGCACGCCACAAACACTGCAGGAGAGCACTTGGCATTCTCCTCTGCCTTAACGATCACAGTGGGTGAAGATGACTGCGTGGTAGGCGGTGGACCCTCAGCCCACACACGGCTGCCAGCCAGGCCGTTACCCAGGATAACATCCACACCACCAATCGGCATTACAGGACGGACCCCCATGGTGACCTCACCCTGCACCAGACCAGAGTTAAACACAACAGAATGCAGAGGAACAGGCACAACGTTCATTCCCATCCCTCGCATCCGGACAAAATCCCCAGTTCTAGATTTGTCCGAAAACGGTAACACAGAGCTCAGAATATAGGAGTCATACGATGCAGTGTCTCTCAAAATCTTTACCGGCATGCTGATATCACTTCCCACCAATGACACGTATCCGGTTGACACAAATGCAGAAAACAGTGGGTCCTTCCACCCGCACGGCTCATCAATCTGCTGACAGGGAGAGATGACAGGTAACGGCACCACAGACACAGCACAAGCAGCAGAGTTAAACTGGCCTACACAGTTCCCCCTGTTAGCCTTAGCTTTTGGACAGTCAGCCTTCCAGTGCCCTCTCTCCCTGCAGAAATGACAGATTTCCGAATCACCCTGTGGCTGACCTCGTATCTCACGCTCTGGTTTACCCCAGTGCGGATTAGCTTTCTCTTCCCATCTCCCTGCTGCACGACACATACCAGCTTCATCCTGGCCCCTGAAAACTCGACCGCCCCTGTGCGTTAGCACATAGTCTTCTGCCAGAGCAGCAGCCTCCGCAGCAGTCTTCACTTTGCGCTCGCTGATGTAAACCGCAATGTGGCTGGGTACAGAATTTTTAAATTGCTCCAACACCATCAACTCACATACTGCAGTATACGTTTCGACATTCAGGGATTTACACCACCTACTGAAAAAAGTAACCAGATCCCTGGCAAACTCAACATGGGTCTGTCCGCTAGACTTCTCCCAGGACCTGAACCTCTGTCGATATGCCTCAGGTACTAACTCGTATGCCTTCAACACAGCAGTCTTAACAGTCAGATAAACCTTGCTCTCTGCCACCGTCAGAGCAGAGTAGGCTTCCTGGGCTTTACCAGTTAACACACACTGTAACAATAAGGTCCCCTCAGCGTCAGACCACTCTCTGGTCTCAGCTACACGTTCGAACAGGGAAAAAAACTATCTGGGTCTCGTTCACTAAACTGAGGCACTACCCGCAAATTACTGCCAACGTCAAATGGAGTAGCTCTACCAGGGAAATTAGAGGCCTGATCTGCATCACCAGCAGGAAAACCCAACCTCCGCACCTCTAACTCAAGCCTTTTCATTTCTACCTCCCCCCTTATTTTTTCCACTGCCAGCTTCTCCATTTCTGTTTGCAACAGCAACAGCCTCTCCCTTTGCTCAAACGTCAGGCCTGCATCATGACAGCCAGACGTACTGCCACTGTCTCTGCTAGGATTAACAGTATGTTTTCCTCCTTTGAAAACACCTAACTCAAACAAATTTGCTCTTACAATCCCTCTTATGTTCTCCTTCATCCTCTTATCCCCAACATCCAAGCGGAAATGTTCAGCCACACAGACCAGCTGCTCACGTGAGAAGCCCTCCAGTAGCTCCTCTGTAGGCGCTCTCACAAACTCCTCCACACTCTCCATCATGACAACACTGTGTGGCACGCTCACACTACTTACACAGCATATACGCTACCGCGGCCCGTCCCTCTAACTGCCTCACAGAAACTAGCTAAACTCCCCGCTAGTCTTCAGGTGCTAGTTATGGCGGGTACTTATGCACTTAATACCGTAAGCTCGGCGAAGCGACCAGCAACAGGCAACTCCACCCGAGCCTCGGCGTGCCCGAGCTAATAGCTCTAACCACTTTCACACCACCACTAATAGCCCCCCCTACGACCTCCAAGGAAACCGTACTAGACCTAACAGGGACAGATACCACGGTAACTAACAATACTGTGCTCGTACTCGCTGCCATACCATCTCTGTGCATCATAACTGCAAAACACTCACCCCCGTAACGCTACTCCCAACAAATCAGGCGCACTCAGCGACAACAGCTGTGCAAAATCCGTCCCCACAACGGACATCTATCATCAAACGTTCCCAGGTCCAAAGCGACGAGCCCCCATATGTTACAACCCGGCTCGTGGGCTGTAACATAAAGCAGGGAGGCGAGACGAGAGGTAAGAATAATATAGTTTATTGTTAAAACACAACAAACTAAATAGACAGCCGCATCAGGTCCCCGAAACTGGCGCAGAGAAAGTGCCCAGAGGAGTGAGAGAGACGTATCCGGCTGGGCTCCTCCTATAACCTTTTCCCCAGGTGTAGCTCATCAGGCAGGTCTCCTCCCCGACAGGTGCGGCTCATCACCACCGGAACCTGTGAACACCCACAAAGCACACACAAATAGACGGCACCCCACGTAGTGTGGAGGGGTCGTCACACCAGTAAAGGAGGTAGGGAAGTAACCAAACATGAGACAGTTAGAGCAGGAAATAGCACCCGAGGGTGGGGAAAGAGCCATGGTTAGCTATCAAGCTAAAGTAGCTACCGTTAGCAAACCCGAAAAGAGTGTAGGCAACTGTGGAGTTACAGTCGCTAAGAGAAGGAGAGTTGCGAGTGCTTAAGCTGTAGTAACGTGTGATTACAACGTCAGGCAGTTGCCGTGATCAAGAGTTTTAAAACGATCGATTAAGTTAAGATAATAAGCTATCAGCAACAGAACAGGCACACGGGATACCCGGAGATTATAAAAACAACCGGAAGTTACAACATGCTAAATGCTTACACTTTAGCACTTTTACTTTCACTTTAACACTTTTACTTTTGACTTCAGCACTTATTTTTTCACCACAGTGCTCAGTGCTCGGACCTATTTTGTTCACATTATATATGCTTCCGTTAGGCAATATTATAAGGAATCATTCTGTAAACTTTCATTGTTATGCGGATGATACTCAACTATATTTATCAATCAAGCCTGATGAAATTAATCATCTAAATAAAATTCAAGACTGCCTCAAGGACTTAAAAACGTGGATGACCTTAAACTTTTTGATGTTAAACACGACCAAATCTGAAGTTATTGTACTTGGCCCGAAGAATCTATGAAACAAATTATCTAAAGATATACTAACTATGGATGGCATTAATTTGGCCTCCAGTGAGACTGTAAGGAATCTTGGTGTTATATTTGATCAGGATTTATCCTTTAACGCCCACATAAAATCAATTTCAAAGACCGCCTACTTCCATCTACGTAACATTGCAAAGATCAGGCATATCTTGCCTCAAAACGATGCAGAGAAACTAGTCCATGCATTTGTTACTTCAAGGCTGGATTATTGTAACTCTTTATTATCAGGGTGTACCAAGAAGTCAGTCAAGTCGCTTCAGCTGATTCAAAATGCTGCAGCTCGTGTACTAACCAGAGTTAGGAAAAGGGACCACATTACTCCTGTTCTGGGTGCCTTACACTGGCTCCCTATAGAACACAGGATAGAATTAAAAATTATTCTTCTCGCCTTCAAAGCCCTTACGGGCAGGCGCCATCTTACCTTAAACAACTCATTATACCCTACTGTCCTACTAGGGCATTGCGTTCCAAGAATGCAGGGTTGTTGGCTGTTCCTAGAGTCTCTGATGCCCCTTTCACACCAACGCGTTTTCAGCTCCGGCTCGGAGCAATCAATCAATCAATCAATCAATCAATGTTTATTTATATAGCCCAATATCACAAATGTTACATTTGTCTCAGTGGACTTCACAGTTTGTACAAAATATCAGTATGACAATACGACACCCTCTGTCCTTAGACCCTCACATCGTACAAGGAAAAACTTCCGAAGAAAACCCACAGTTTTAAAGGGAAAAATGGGAGAAACCTCAGGGAGAGCAACAGAGGAGGGATCCCTCTCCCAGGACGGACAGACGTGCAATAGATGCCGTGTGTAAATTGAAAAGATAATACATTTGCAACATAGGTAGTCCAAATGTTTGGAAATGCATGTGTGTATAATAGGAAGATGAATCCACGAGGATATCCATCCAGGACCTATGATCCATGACCACAGCCACGACTCAAGTTCCAGGGCTCGCGATGCAGGACACAGGACCGCAGGATCATCCATGACTCCGGATCCCAGCGTATATAGACACCAAAAACAAATAAATTTGGGGAAGCTGGGTTAATCGGTACATGAGAGTAAACAGGTATAGAGAGAGAGAAGGAAGAAGTAAGATGTCCCCCGACAAACTAAGCCTATCAGCAAAACTAGGGGCTGAATCTAATCAGCCCTAACTATAAGCTTTATCAAAAAGGAAGGTCTTAAGCGCACTCTTAAAAACGGATAGGGTGTCTGCCGCCCGAACACAAACTGGAAGCTGATTCCACAAATGTGGAGTTTGATAAGAAAAGGCTCTGGCTCCCATTGTACTTTTAGAGACTCTAGGAACAACCAACAACCCTGCATTCTTGGAACGCAATGCCCTAGTAGGACAGTAGGGTATAATGAGTTCTTTAAGGTAAGATGGCGCCTGCCCTTTAAGGCTTTGTAGGCGAGAAGAAGAATTTTAAATTCTATCCTGTGTTCTATAGGGAGCCAGTGTAAGGCAGCCAGAACAGGAGTAATGTGGTCCCTTTTCCTAACTCTGGTTAGTACACGAGCTGCAGCATTTTGAATCAGCTGAAGCGACTTGACTGACTTCTTGGTACACCCTGATAATAAAGAGTTACAATAATCCAGCCTTGAAGTAACAAATGCATGGACTAGTTTCTCTGCATCGTTTTGAGGCAAGATATGCCTGATTTTTGCAATGTTACGTAGATGGAAGTAGGCGGTCCTTGAAATTGATTTTATGTGGGCGTTAAAGGATAAATCCTGATCAAATATAACACCAAGATTCCTTACAGTCTCACTGGAGGCCAAATTAATGCCATCCATAGTTAGTATATCTTTAGATAATTTGTTTCGTAGATTCTTCGGGCCAAGTACAATAACTTCAGTTTTGGTCGTGTTTAACATCAAAAAGTTTAAGGTCATCCACGTTTTTAAGTCCTTGAGGCAGTCTTGAATTTTATTTAGATGATTAATTTCATCAGGCTTGATTGATAAATATAGTTGAGTATCATCTGCATAACAATGAAAATTTACAGAATGATTCCTTATAATATTGCCTAACGGAAGCATATATAATGTGAACAAAATAGGTCCGAGCACTGAGCCCTGTGGCACTCCATGGCTAACTTTGGTTTGCGTGGAAGATTCATCATTGACACGTACAAACTGAGAGCGTTCAGATAGATAGGACCTAAACCAGCCTAAAGCAGTTCCCTGTATGCCAACTAAGTGCTCTAGTCTTTGCAATAAGATATCATGATCGATAGTATCAAATGCAGCACTGAGATCGAGCAAAACAAGAATAGAGACAAGTCCCTTGTCAGAGGCTATTAGAATGTCATTTGTGACTTTAACCAGAGCTGTCTCTGTGCTATGATGTGTTCTAAAGCCAGACTGAAAATCTTCAAATAAATCATTGTTTTTTAAGTAATCACACAACTGTTTTGCGACTGCTTTCTCAAGAATTTTTGAGAGGAACGGAAGATTAGAAATAGGTCTATAATTGGCTAAAACCTCTGGATCGAGGTTGTGCTTTTTAAGAAGCGGTTGTATCACTGCTACTTTGAATGATTGTGGAACATAGCCTGATAATAAAGACATATTCATAATATTTAATAAAGAAGTGCCAATTAATGGAAAAACTTCCTTCAACAGCTTAGTTGGAATTGGGTCTAACATACACGTTGATGGTTTAGAAGAGAGAATCATTGAATTTAATTGTTCAAGGTTAATGGCTGAAAAGCATTCTAGTTTACTATCTAGTGTAATATTAGAACTTACGTTTCCGGGAGCTGTTGATAACACTATACTGGTCAAAGGCAAGAGGTCATTAATTTTGTTTCTAAGAGTAACAATTTTATCGTTAAAAAAGCACATAAAATCATTACTACTGAGTGCTATGGGAATAGAAGGCTCAATCGAGCTGTGGCTCTCTGTCAGCCTGGCTACAGTGCTGAAAAGAAATCTTGCATTATTCTTATTCTCATCTATTAATGAAGAGTAGTAGGCTGCTCTCGCTTTACGCAGTGCTTTCTTATATTCATTGAGAGTAATATGCCAAATTAAACGAGATTCTTCAAGTTTAGTGGAACGCCATATCCTTTCAAGTTGTCTCGACTTTTGCTTTATTTTGCGGGCACGTAAACGGTGACGTCATGACGCAGCAGCGGCAGCTCTGTGCGGTGTGAACAGAGCGGGAGCAGAAAAGGGAAACCGGAGCTGAACCAGAAAAGCTCCCGCTCGGAGCTAGAAAGGGAAAAGCGCTGGTGTGAAAGCTGCATAAAAGTACAATGGGAGCCAGAGCCTTTTCTTATCAAGCTCCACATTTGTGGAATCAGCTTCCAGTTTGTGTTCGGGCGGCAGACACCCTATCCGTTTTTAAGAGTGCGCTTAAGACCTTCCTTTTTGATAAAGCATATAGTTAGGGCTGATTAGATTCAGCCCCTAGTTTTACTGATATAGGCTTAGTTTGTCGGGGGACATCTTACTTCTTCCTTCTCTCTGTCTATACCTGTGTACTCTCATGTTCCGATTAACCCAGCTTCCCCAAATGTCTTTCTTTTTGGTGTCTATATACGCTGGGATCCGGAGTCATGGATGATCCTGCGGTCCTGTGTCCTGGATCGCGAGCCCTGGACCTTGAGTCGTGGCTGTGGTCCTGGATCATAGGTCCTGGATGGATATCCTCGTGGATTCATCTTCCTATTATACACACATGCATTTCCAAACATTTGGACTACCTATGTTGCAAATGTATTATCTTTTCAATTTACACACGGCATCTATTGCACGTCTGTCCGTCCTGGGAGAGGGATCCCTCCTCTGTTGCTCTCCCTGAGGTTTCTCCCATTTTCGCTTTAAACTGTGGGTTTTCTCCGGAAGAATATAAATAAACATTGATTGATTGACTTGTGTTTTGTTTCGGTAAAAATTATTCGTATCGTCAGTTAGCTGAGTTTCTTCCCGTTAAGTGGGTATGACACATTTATAGGTTTTTAAATGTTAAGAAGCCCTGAGACAGTTTCGTGAAAAAAAAACGAGACTCGGGCTTCACAGGTTAAATATGAAGATTATATGATTACATACAGTTACACACTTTGCCAAGTTAAGGACCCCACTAGAGCAAATTCACACACCGCGATACTGTGTGTGGCCACAAGAGCACACACAAAGCCTTGAAAGTCGACCTCCAGGGGACAATCTTTTTTTCTCAAAAAAACATCACCAGGCATATCAGGAAGCTATTTTTATTGATTGCAATGCTCGTGCCCATGGGGACCGAGTCCTGGGGAAAATGGGTCCCCACAGCGTAGTGATATGTCAGGTCATGGACCCCAGCAGGATGGAAAAACAAACACACACACACACACAAATACTGAGAGACAGACTGTGTTGTTGGTCAGCTGATGGAGTTTTATTAGTTTTCATTAAAAAGGAAACAGACAGTAATGTGGTAAGCTCTTAAACATGGAGTAAACAGGAAGTGTTAAAGCTTCAAAATTAAATCAGGAATATAATTAAGAACATGAAAGGTCAGAGGTCATCAAGTAGGGTAGAAGCGTCGAGCATCGTCTCGTCCTCGTTTACGACTCTGCTGCTGCTCAAAGAACTGACGGATATCATCGGGAGTCACAACCTATCAGAGAACACACACACACGACATCAGGAGTCACAGCCTATCAGAGAACACACACACACATGACATCATCAAGAGTCACAGCCTATCAGAGAACACACACACACGACATCATCAGGAGTCACAGCCTATGAGAGAACACACACATACACATGACATCAGGAGTCACAGCCTATCAGAGAACACACACATACACATGACACCAGGGCCCTTTCTCATTTCATCAAACCCCCCTCCTCGACTCCTTGGTCCTCCGGTAGTGACCCGGAAATGAATTTCAGCGCGCCATGTTGAAGGACATCTAATTTCTCTAAATGCACTTCGAGGACCGAGCATCGAGCGTCGAGGAGGCTCTCTGGAGGAGCTCTAACCGAGGACACACTGATGGGTCCTCCGCGGCTCCTTTGCGGATGCATTTCCGGCAACAGAGATGTTTCAAAGAGTCGTGACGCACGGCCGGACTTATCTCAGCCAATGACAGCTCTGCATGCATCCCCTGGATATTATTTTATTAACTGCTCTCATCGCGACGCGATGTTTACAGAGAGAACAGCTGTGAGGTCTGCAGAAAGCAGAGCAGTGTGTATAATATATATCACTCAGTAGAACAGGCCAACTCTCTTTATTTGCTGTAGTTTAGTAGATATCTACAAACAAAGAGTCCATATTTTTCTAAAAAACATTTAGTGCTTCACATAATAAAATACACAACAGCTGTTAGGCTGTTAGCTGTATGTGCGTGTGTGTGGTACAGTGTGTGCGTAGATGCAGCGGACAGACAGGTCAGTTGGTTTGGTGTCCTCTGCTTACTTTTAATACTTGTAAATAAAACTTTTGGCCCGTAATTTATTTTCCTCATTGTAGCGACCAGAGAGGGGGGGGGGGGATATATCCAGTCTCTGATAGTGTTACGTTATTATGTGGCCTGTTAGTGTCTCATTATACCGCACTGTGAATGAATCAAAGTAAATATATAAGTGGTCATGAACTCATCTGTCCATCAGACAGAGGGCTGCTGTGCCTCCTGTCATCATTAATGGAAGTCTCTTTAAAATGACCGCTCAGAGGAGAGGAGTTCTCATTTCTCTAACCGCCTGCTGCTTCCCCTCCTCTCTCCTCGGTTCCCCTCCTCGGCTCGCATCTCCTGTGGGCGGGACTAAGTCTCGAGGATAGGAGTCGAGGAGGGGAGTCGAAGAGGGGAGTTAGAGAAATGAGAAAGGGCCCAGGAGTCACAGCCTATCAGAGAACACACACACACAACATCATCAGCAGCAGTCAAGGGTCAGCTACCAATGAGCACAACATGTCCACCTGTCATGACATCAGCAGCAGGACGTACCTTCCCCTCTGAGGCGAAGCTCTGCAGGAAGTCCTTCAGCTCTGTCTTCATGTCATTGTACCCTGAGAGACACAATGAGAGACACAATGAGAGAGACAAACAAAGACACAATGAGAGAGACAATGAGAGACACAACGAGAGAGACAATGAGAGAGACAAACAAAGACACAATGAGAGACACAAACAAAGACACAATGAGAGAGACACAATGAGAGACACAAACAAAGTCACAATGAGAGACACAATGAAAGACACAATGAAAGACACAATGAGAGAGACAAAATGAGAGACACAATGAGAGAGACACAATGAGACACAATGAGAGAGACAATGAGACACAATGAGAGAGACAATTACTCAATATATGATTCTGAGATGGATGGCAGTTGATATAATAATAATAATAATAATAATAATAGATTTAATTTGTTAGCGCTTTTACAGGTGCTCAAAGACGCTTTACAGATATAGTGAAGAGAAAAGAAAAGGAAGGAACAACAAATAAATATATAGTTAAAGTTAAATTCAAATAATACAAAAACAATCACACATTAAAAGCCAGCTTGAAGAAGTGAGTTTTTTTGAAGGTGGTGAGGTCAGTGCAGTCTCTGATGGGTTGGGGGAGTGAGTTCCAGAGGGAGGGGGCAGCGACGGAGAAGGCTCTGTCCCCCCAGGTCCGGTGATTGGTGCGGGTGGGGATGGATAGGAGGTTGGCTTCTGATGAGCGGAGGCAGCGGGAAGGGGTGTGGTGGTGCAGCAGGTCTGTGAGATAGGGGGGGGGGGGTGTGGTGGTGCAGCAGGTCTGTGAGGTAGGGGGGGGAAGGGGTGTGGTGGTGCAGCAGGTCTGTGAGGTAGGAGGAAGGGGTGTGGTGGTGCAGCAGCTCTGTGAGGTGGGGGAAGGGGTGTGGTGGTGCAGCAGGTCTGTGAGGTAGGGGGAAGGGGTGTGGTGGTGCAGCAGGTCTGTGAGGTAGGGGAAGGGGTGTGGTGGTGCAGCAGGTCTGTGAGGTAGGGGAAGGGGTGTGGTGGTGCAGCAGGTCTGTGAGGTAGGGGGGAAGGGGTGTGGTGGTGCAGCAGGTCTGTGAGGTAGGGGGAAGGGGTGTGGTGGTGCAGCAGGTATGTGAGGTAGGGGGGGGGCCTGATTGTTGAGGGCTTTGTGAGTAATCAGGAGGACTTTGAAGTTGATTCTTTGACGGACGGGGAGCCAGTGGAGGTTCTGGAGGACGGGAGTGATGTGGTCTCGGGAGCGGGTGTGGGTGAGGAGGCGGGCAGCAGAGTTCTGGATATGTTGGAGTTTATTGAGGAGGTTGGATGGTATGCCGTAGAGGATGCTATTGCAGTAGTCGAGTCGTGAAGTGATGAATGCATGAATCAGGGTTTCAGCAGCAGAGGAGGAGAGTGATGGGCGGAGACGGGCAATGCTTTGAGGTGGAAAAAGGCGGTCCTGGTGATGTGATTGATGTGGTGGTTGAATTTGAGCTGACTGTCGAAGATGACTCCGAGGTTGCGGATGTGAGGGGGGGGAGATAGAGTGTGGCTATCAATGGTGAAGTTGAAATTCTGGATGTCTTTGATACGGGATGGGGGGCCGATGATGATGATGTCTGATTTGGCACTGTTCAGTTGGAGATAGTTTGTTTGCATCCATGCTTTTATTTCTGAGAGACAGTTGGTGAGAGTGGAGTGTGTTGTGGGGGTGATGGTTTTTGTTGAGATATAAAGTTGGAGGTCATTGGCGTAGCAGTGAAATTGAAGGTTGTGGCGACGAATGATTTTGCCAAGGGGGAGCATGCAGAGGATGAAGAGGAGGGGGCCAAGCACCGAACCCTGGGGGATGCCTTGGGACAGAGGAGCAGTGGAGGAGGTGCAGTTGTTGATGTTGATAAACTGATGTCTGTCGGTGAGGTAGGATTTCAGCCAGGAGAGTGCAGTGTCGGTGATGTTGAGTGATGATTCGAGGAGGGACAGCAGGATGGCGTGGTTGATGGTGTTGAATGCTGCGGTGAGGTCGAGGAGGATGAGGATGTTCAGGTTGCCGGAGTCAGAGGAGAGGAGGAGGTCGTTTGTGATTTTCAGAAGGGCTGTTTCTGTGCTGTGTTTTGATCAGAAACCGGATTGAAATGGCTCAAAGAGATCATTGGAGCTGAGGTGGGATTTTAGTTGTGAGGCAATGACACGTTCAAGTATTTTTGACAGAAAGGGGAGATTTGAGATGGGCCGGAAGTTGGACATGATGTCAGGTGTGAGTCCAGGTCTTTTGAGAATGGGTGTGACAGCAGCCTGTTTGAGAGAGGGGGGAACTGATCCAGATCTGAGGGAGGAGTTAATGATGGTGGCGATGAGTTGGGAGATGGCAGGGAGGCTCTCTTTAACACATTTGGAGGGCATTGGGTCAAGCGTGCAGGTGGAGTTAATTCCAGTCATGAAGTCGGACAGTTGCATGGGGGTCACAGGGGAGAAGTGGGACAGGGGCTGTGAGGTGAAGGGGGGGAGCCAGGAGGGGAGGTGGGGGGTACTGATGAGGGTGTCAGATTGCTGTAAATGTTGCTGATTTTGGTTTGGAAAAATGAGAGGAAAGAGTTGCACTGTTCGGTGGTGAAGGATGAGGTGGCGTTGTCACAGGGTTTGAGAAGTTTGCTGATGGTGGAGAACAGACGCTTGGGGTTGCTGGAGCCAGACTGAATGAGTTGTGAGTAGTAATTAGACCGGGCTGCTTTGAGTGCGTTACTGTACTGCTGGAGATAGTCTTTGTAGATTTGAAGATGGACGGTTAGTGTGGTTTTCTTGTGTTGGAGTTTAAGTTGACGTTTCCTTGATTTCATTTGGCGGAGTTCGGGGGTATACCAGGGGGCGGAGTGTATGAAAGAGACATTTTTTGTTTTTGTGGGGGCCAGTTCATTGAGACAGAAGGAGAGGGTGCTGTTATAATAGTCCACAAGTTCAGATGGGTTTTCAGAAAGTGGGGGGGGGGAGACAGACATCTTGCAGGTAATGGAGGCAGTGATTGCTGAAGGTGAGATGGATTTGAGATTTCTGTAGGTTATTGTGCGTTTTTGCTTTTGGGCGGGATGGGGATGTTGATGTCCATGATGATGGTCAGGTGATCAGAGATGTGGAGATTGAGGCTGGACAGATGATGGATGGTGAGACCAGTGGAGCAGACCAAGTCCAGGATGTGACCACGGCTGTGTGTTGGGAAGTTGATGTGTTGAGAGAAGTTGCAGCAGTGAAGGGTTTCCTTAAATTCAGAGGCATATTTGCAGGTCGGGTCGTCAACATGAATGTTAAAATCACCTAAGAGGAGAACAGATGGGGATATGGCAGAAAGCTGAGTGAGAATGTAAGAGAGGTCGGAGAGAAAGGAGGGGTTTGGCTTCGGGGGACGGTAGATGATGGCTGTGACCAGGGGAGTGGGACCAGAGAGTTTAAAGATCAGGTGTTCAAATGAAGAAACATCAGGGATGGGGATTATGGTAGCTTTTATTTCCTTTCTGATAATAGCAGCTATACCACCACCCGCCCTTGTGGGCGAGGTTTGTCAATGTATGTGAATCCTGCTGGGGTGATTTGATTTAAAGAGAAATGGTCCAGGGTTTTTGCCATGTTTCGGTCAGATACAGAAAGTCCAGGTTATTGTCTTTAATGAATTCATTCAGAATGTGGCTTTTATTGTGGATGGAGCGTGTGTTGAGCAGGGCTGCTCTGAGGTGATGTTGCATTGGGGGGGGTTGTGTGGACCCGGGGAGTGGAAGGAGATTGGTCAGATTCACGTGTTGTTTGTTGTGATGGCGTAGTGTGGGCGTGTGACAGGACCGAATGGACGGGATGGAGTGTGGAGACGTGGAATGAAATAAAAACTTACGGCCAGAGCCTCTGTGTGGAGGACGGCGTTTGCGGAGTATTTCATTATCTGCGAGGATGTCCATGCAGTCCGGAGGCAGGCGGTTATTAAAGGAGTGGAGATCTGACAGGGAGTAGAGCGGCGGCATGATCCGGTGAAGTGGCGCTAGCACAGAGCTAGCTAATGCTGGGGACCCGGGCAGCAGAGACCAGGAGCCGGATGACCGTGGAAGAAGGAGCAGAGTGTGAGTCCAGATAAAATGAGAATTATAATCCACAGCATATCAGGAGAATAATTCCAGTGGTTTCCGGAGGAGAATCGTAGGAGGGGCTGACAGCCTGGTGCAGAGTGGGAGCCAGGTGACCAGCCTACTAGCTTGTTAGCTAGCTTGATAGCCACCGGCTGTAGGCGGCAGGGAAAGACGATGTCAGCGGGGAAGCCGGCTGATCGCAGCGGGACGGGAAGACCCACACGAGCCGCGGAGTTAGGGTGGAGTTAGGGTGGAGACAGAAATGTTAGCTCAGCAGACTTCAGGGAGCCGAGGAGCATCTAGGTAGCAGCCTGCTAGGTCCGATAACGCTAGCTAGCTAGCGGGCTAGGGACCGGTGAGCAGGAAAGAGCCAGCAGGTAGGAGATGACGACACAAAGATCTGTGTCAATTCGATAGAGAGATGCTGCTATTTTTGCTAATGGACTGACGTTTCAAAAGTAGAGAGCCAGACAGGAGAGGTTCTGATATGGACTAAAGAACAATATTTGGGGCGGAGGAGCGGCGAACAAACAACGCCAGCACCCTTGGCGACCCGGGATTTTTTTTTTTCTAATATATATAAGATATGACTCTGAGATGGTTTGTAGTTGATATGACTCAGAGATGGTTTGTAGTTGATATGACTCAGAGATGGTTTGTAGTTTATGTGACTCAGAGATGGTTTGTAGTTGATATGACTCTGAGATGGTTGGTAGTTGATATGACTCTGAGATGGTTTGTAGTTTATGTGACTCAGATATGGTTTGTAGTTGATATGACTCAGAGATGGTTTGTAGTTTATGTGACTCAGAGATGGTTTGTAGTTTATGTGACTCAGAGATGGTTGGTAGTTGATATGACTCTGAGATGGTTTGTAGTTGATATGACTCAGAGATGGTTTGTAGTTTATGTGACTCAGATATGGTTTGTAGTTGATATGACTCAGAGATGGTTTGTAGTTTATGTGACTCAGATATGGTTGGTAGTTTATGTGACTCAGAGATGGTTTGTAGTTTATGTGACTCAGAGATGGTTGGTAGTTGATATGACTCAGAGATGGTTTGTAGTTTATGTGACTCAGATATGGTTTGTAGGTTATGTGACTTTGAGATGGTTTGTAGTTTATGTGACTCAGAGATGGTTTGTAGTTTATATGACTCAGAGATGGTTTGTAGTTTATGTGACTCTGAGATGGTTTGTAGTTTATGTGACTCTGAGATGGTTGGTAGTTGATATGACTCTGAGATGGTTTGTAGTTTATGTGACTCAGATATGGTTTGTAGTTGATATGACTCAGAGATGGTTTGTAGTTTATGTGACTCAGAGATGGTTTGTAGTTTATGTGACTCAGAGATGGTTTGTAGTTGATATGACTCAGAGATGGTTTGTAGTTGATATGACTCAGAGATGGTTGGTAGTTGATATGACTCTGAGATGGTTTGTAGTTGATATGACTCAGAGATGGTTTGTAGTTTATGTGACTCAGATATGGTTTGTAGTTGATATGACTCAGAGATGGTTTGTAGTTGATATGACTCAGAGATGGTTTGTAGTTGATATGACTCAGAGATGGTTTGTAGTTGATATGACTCAGAGATGGTTGGTAGTTGATATGACTCTGAGATGGTTTGTAGTTTATGTGACTCAGATATGGTTTGTAGTTGATATGACTCAGAGATGGTTTGTAGTTTATGTGACTCAGAGATGGTTTGTAGTTTATGTGACTCAGAGATGGTTGGTAGTTGATATGACTCTGAGATGGTTTGTAGTTGATATGACTCAGAGATGGTTTGTAGTTTATGTGACTCAGATATGGTTTGTAGTTGATATGACTCAGAGATGGTTTGTAGTTTATGTGACTCAGATATGGTTGGTAGTTTATGTGACTCAGAGATGGTTTGTAGTTTATGTGACTCAGAGATGGTTTGTAGTTTATGTGACTCAGAGATGGTTGGTAGTTGATATGACTCAGAGATGGTTTGTAGTTTATGTGACTCAGATATGGTTTGTAGGTTATGTGACTTTGAGATGGTTTGTAGTTTATGTGACTCAGAGATGGTTTGTAGTTTATATGACTCAGAGATGGTTTGTAGTTTATGTGACTCTGAGATGGTTTGTAGTTTATGTGACTCTGAGATGGTTGGTAGTTGATATGACTCTGAGATGGTTTGTAGTTTATGTGACTCAGATATGGTTTGTAGTTGATATGACTCAGAGATGGTTTGTAGTTTATGTGACTCAGATGGTTTGTAGTTTATGTGACTCAGAGATGGTTTGTAGTTGATATGACTCAGAGATGGTTTGTAGTTGATATGACTCAGAGATGGTTGGTAGTTGATATGACTCTGAGATGGTTTGTAGTTGATATGACTCAGAGATGGTTTGTAGTTTATGTGACTCAGATATGGTTTGTAGTTGATATGACTCAGAGATGGTTTGTAGTTGATATGACTCAGAGATGGTTTGTAGTTTATGTGACTCAGAGATGGTTGGTAGTTGATATGACTCTGAGATGGTTTGTAGTTTATGTGACTCAGATATGGTTTGTAGTTGATATGACTCAGAGATGGTTTGTAGTTTATGTGACTCAGAGATGGTTTGTAGTTTATGTGACTCAGAGATGGTTGGTAGTTGATATGACTCTGAGATGGTTTGTAGTTGATATGACTCAGAGATGGTTTGTAGTTTATGTGACTCAGATATGGTTTGTAGTTGATATGACTCAGAGATGGTTTGTAGTTTATGTGACTCAGATATGGTTGGTAGTTTATGTGACTCAGAGATGGTTTGTAGTTTATGTGACTCAGAGATGGTTGGTAGTTGATATGACTCAGAGATGGTTTGTAGTTTATGTGACTCAGATATGGTTTGTAGTTTATGTGACTCAGAGATGGTTTGTAGTTTATATGACTCAGAGATGGTTTGTAGTTTATGTGACTCTGAGATGGTTTGTAGTTTATGTGACTCTGAGATGGTTGGTAGTTGATATGACTCTGAGATGGTTTGTAGTTTATGTGACTCAGATATGGTTTGTAGTTGATATGACTCAGAGATGGTTTGTAGTTTATGTGACTCAGAGATGGTTTGTAGTTTATGTGACTCAGAGATGGTTTGTAGTTGATATGACTCAGAGATGGTTTGTAGTTGATATGACTCAGAGATGGTTGGTAGTTGATATGACTCTGAGATGGTTTGTAGTTGATATGACTCAGAGATGGTTTGTAGTTTATGTGACTCAGATATGGTTTGTAGTTGATATGACTCAGAGATGGTTTGTAGTTTATGTGACTCAGATATGGTTGGTAGTTTATGTGACTCAGAGATGGTTTGTAGTTTATGTGACTCAGATATGGTTTGTAGGTTATGTGACTTTGAGATGGTTTGTAGTTTATGTGACTCAGAGATGGTTTGTAGTTTATGTGACTCTGAGATGGTTTGTAGTTTATGTGACTCAGAGATGGTTTGTAGTTTATGTGACTTTGAGATGGTTTGTAGTTTATGTGACTCAGAGATGGTTTGTAGTTTATGTGACTCAGAGATGGTTTGTAGTTTATGTGACTCTGAGATGGTTTGTAGTTTATGTGACTCAGAGATGGTTTGTAGTTTATGTGACTTTGAGATGGTTTGTAGTTTATGTGACTCAGATATGGTTTGTAGGTTATGTGACTTTGAGATGGTTTGTAGTTTATGTGACTCAGAGATGGTTTGTAGTTTATGTGACTCTGAGATGGTTTGTAGTTTATGTGACTCTGAGATGGTTTGTAGTTTATGTGACTTTGAGATGGTTTGTAGTTTATGTGACTCAGAGATGGTTTGTAGTTTATGTGACTCTGAGATGGTTTGTAGTTTATGTGACTCTGAGATGGTTTGTAGTTTATGTGACTCTGAGATGGTTGGTAGTTGATATGACTCTGAGATGGTTTGTAGTTTATGTGACTCAGATATGGTTTGTAGGTTATGTGACTTTGAGATGGTTTGTAGTTTATGTGACTCAGAGATGGTTTGTAGTTTATGTGACTCTGAGATGGTTTGTAGTTTATGTGACTCAGATATGGTTTGTAGTTTATGTGACTCTGAGATGGTTTGTAGTTTATGTGACTCTGAGATGGTTGGTAGTTGATATGACTCTGAGATGGTTTGTAGTTTATGTGACTCAGATATGGTTTGTAGTTGATATGACTCAGAGATGGTTTGTAGTTTATGTGACTCAGATATGGTTTGTAGTTGATATGACTCAGAGATGGTTTGTAGTTTATGTGACTCAGAGATGGTTTGTAGTTTATGTGACTCTGAGATGGTTTGTAGTTGATGTGACTCTGAGATGGTTTGTAGTTTATATGACTCTGAGATGGTTTGTAGTTGATATGACTCTGAGATGGTTTGTAGTTGATATGACTCAGAGATGGTTTGTAGTTTATGTGACTCTGAGATGGTTTGTAGTTGATGTGACTCTGAGATGGTTTGTAGTTTATGTGACTCTGAGATGGTTTGTAGTTGATGTGACTCTGAGATGGTTTGTAGTTTATATGACTCTGAGATGGTTTGTAGTTGATATGACTCAGAGATGGTTTGTAGTTTATGTGACTCTGAGATGGTTTGTAGTTTATGTGACTCTGAGATGGTTTGTAGTTTATGTGACTCTGAGATGGTTGGTAGTTGATATGACTCAGAGATGGTTTGTAGTTTATGTGACTCAGATATGGTTTGTAGTTTATGTGACTCTGAGATGGTTTGTAGTTTATGTGACTCTGAGATGGTTTGTAGTTTATGTGACTCTGAGATGGTTTGTAGTTTATATGACTCTGAGATGGTTGGTTGTTGATATGACTCAGAGATGGTTTGTAGTTTATGTGACTCAGAGATGGTTTGTAGTTTATGTGACTCAGATATGGTTTGTAGTTTATGTGACTCTGAGATGGTTTGTAGTTTATGTGACTCTGAGATGGTTTGTAGTTTATATGACTCTGAGATGGTTGGTAGTTGATATGACTCAGAGATGGTTTGTAGTTTATGTGACTCAGAGATGGTTTGTAGTTTATGTGACTCAGAGATGGTTTGTAGTTTATGTGACTCAGATATGGTTTGTAGTTTATGTGACTCTGAGATGGTTTGTAGTTTATGTGACTCAGAGATGGTTTGTAGTTTATATGACTCAGAGATGGTTTGTAGTTTATGTGACTCAGATATGGTTTGTAGTTTATGTGACTCTGAGATGGTTTGTAGTTTATGTGACTCAGATATGGTTTGTAGTTTATGTGACTCAGATATGGTTTGTAGTTTATGTGACTCAAAGATAGTTTGTAGTTTATGTGACTCTGAGATGGTGTGTAGTTTATGTGACTCTGAGATGGTTGGTAGTTGATATGACTCTGAGATGGTGTGTAGTTTATGTGACTCTGAGATGGTTGGTAGTTGATATGACTCTGAGATGGTGTGTAGTTTATGTGACTCTGAGATGGTTGGTAGTTTATGTGACTCTGAGATGGTTGGTAGTTTATGTGACTCAGAGATGGTTTGTAGTTTATGTGACTCTGAGATGGTTTGTAGTTTATGTGACTCAGAGATGGTTTGTAGTTGATATGACACAGAGATGGTTTGTAGTTTATGTGACTCAGAGATGGTTTGTAGTTTATGTGACTCAGAGATGGTTTGTAGTTTATGTGACTCAGAGATGGTTTGTAGTTTATGTGACTCAGAGATGGTTTGTAGTTTATGTGACTCAGAGATGGTTTGTAGTTGATATGACTCAGAGATGGTTTGTAGTTTATGTGACTCTGAGATGGTTGGTAGTTGATATGACTCAGAGATGGTTTGTAGTTTATGTGACTCAGAGATGGTTGGTAGTTGATGTGACTCAGAGATGGTTTGTAGTTTATGTGACTCAGAGATGGTTGGTAGTTGATATGACTCAGAGATGGTTGGTAGTTGATATGACTCAGAGATGGTTTGTAGTTTATGTGACTCTGAGATGGTTGGTTGTTTATGTGACTCTGAGATGGTTTGTAGTTTATGTGACTCAGAGATGGTTGGTAGTTGATATGACTCAGAGATGGTTTGTAGTTTATGTGACTCTGAGATGGTTGGTAGTTGATATGACTCTGAGATCGTTTGTAGTTTATGTGACTCAGAGATGGTTGGTAGTTGATATGACTCAGAGATGGTTTGTAGTTTATGTGACTCAGAGATGGTTGGTAGTTGATATGACTCTGAGATGGTGTGTAGTTTATGTGACTCTGAGATGGTTGGTAGTTGATATGACTCTGAGATGATGTGTAGTTTATGTGACTGAGATGGTTGGTAGTTGATATGACTCAGATATGGTTTGTAATTTATGTGACTCAGAGATGGTTTGTAGTTTATGTGACTCAGAGATGGTTGGTAGTTGATATGACTCAGATATGGTTTGTAGTTTATGTGACTCAGAGATGGTTTATAGTTGATATGACTCAGATATGGTTTGTAGTTTATGTGACTCAGAGATGGTTTGTAGTTTATGTGACTCAGAGATGGTTTGTAGTTTATGTGACTCTGAGATGGTTTGTAGTTTATGTGACTCTGAGATGGTTGGTAGTTTATGTGACTCAGAGATGGTTTGTAGTTTATGTGACTCAGAGATGGTTTGTAGTTTATGTGACTCTGAGATGGTTTGTAGTTTATGTGACTCAGAGATGGTTTGTAGTTGATATGACTCAGAGATGGTTTGTAGTTTATGTGACACAGAGATGGTTTGTAGTTTATGTGACTCAGAGATGGTTTGTAGTTTATGTGACTCAGAGATGGTTTGTAGTTTATGTGACTCTGAGATGGTTGGTAGTTGATATGACTCAGAGATGGTTGGTAGTTTATGTGACTCAGAGATGGTTTGTAGTTGATATGACTCAGAGATGGTTGGTAGTTTATGTGACTCAGAGATGGTTTGTAGTTGATATGACTCTGAGATGGTTTGTAGTTTATGTGACTCTGAGATGGTTTGTAGTTTATGTGACTCTGAGATGGTTTGTAGTTTATGTGACTCTGAGATGGTTTGTAGTTTATGTGACTCAGAGATGGTTTGTAGTTTATGTGACTCTGAGATGGTTGGTAGTTGATATGACTCAGAGATGGTTTGTAGTTTATGTGACTCAGAGATGGTTGGTAGTTGATATGACTCAGAGATGGTTGGTAGTTGATATGACTCAGAGATGGTTTGTAGTTTATGTGACTCTGAGATGGTTGGTAGTTGATATTACTCTGAGATGGTTTGTAGTTTATGTGACTCAGAGATGGTTGGTAGTTGATATGACTCTGAGATGGTTTGTAGTTTATGTGACTCAGAGATGGTTGGTAGTTTGTATACCGTGGATGATCTCCAGCTGCTGCACGTGGTTCAGGTTGTCCAGCGCAGACATCAGGGGGTCGTGTCCTCGCTGCTCGCTGCTCTTTCCTTTGGTCTCGTAGGCGAGGACGGTGTCAGACTCGTCCAGCAGGAAGGACAGACTGGCTGCAGATAGTAAGTCCTGAGGACACAAACACACGTCAGACCGTCCTACAGTTACATCGTCACTTTGTCAGCCAATAGAAACGTTGACAGCTGGATTTCACCTTGCAGGTGTTGCAGGGGCAGAGCTTGGAGCGCCACCCTGACGGCCAGAACACGGCTCCTGATTGGACTCTTTTCTGACCAATGGCCTGCAGCACCTTCAGTCTGCAGCTAGGCTCCGCCTCCTCACGGCTGCGCTTACAGCTGGGCTCCACATTGTCCGCCTGATAGATCATCATCATCATTATATCAGTCACACAGAGAGGGTTGGAGTCATCCCTCACCAAGTGTCAGAGATATTAAAGAGATAGTCAGGAGATTAAATGGAAAGGTAACTTTAACGAGGTTATTCCTCTCACCTTTTCTTCTTTGTGAGGATGCTTTGTCTTTGACTCGTCTGCTTCTGTTTCCTCCTTCACCTGCACTTCTGCACCTGGAACAAGAACTATATTGCAAAAACAGGAAGAACATGACAAACAAGAAGCAGATCAAACATCAGAAGGTACATTACACAAAAAACAACAATGATGACATGTTCCTGTGCAGGACCCTGAAGGCAGCATCTCCTGGTCCAATTGGATTACTCCATGTGATTTTGGATTATGTCAGAAAATAATCTCTGTGTCAAATAAAAGTTTATGATAATTTCACGTCACCAGCACTGTTACCTGACAGGTGAGCTGCGTAGGACCAGAGGAAGGAGTGTTTGTTCATACAGGATTCACAGATCATCTCCTGCAGCTCCACACAGTCTGGAACAACACAGCCCAGGTGCTGCAACACAACAGACAGGTGAGGTCACAGACAGCTGAGGTCACAGACAGGTGAGGTCACAGACAGGTGAGGTCACAGACAGGTGAGGTCACAGACAGGTGAGTGAGGTCACAGACAGCTGAGGTCACAGACAGCTGAGGTCACAGACAGGTGAGGTCAAAGACAGGTGAGGTCAAAGAGGTGTGGTTAGGGTGGATGCGTGGAATGATAGTCAGATCTTTGTTGGGGGGGCAATGTGTATTGTAACATTGACGAATCCTTACAAATACTGTGTGTGTGTGTGTGTGTGTGTGTGTGTGTGTGTGTGTGTGTGTGTGTGTGTGTGTGTGTGTGTGTGTGTGTGTGTGTGTGTGTGTGTGTGTGTGTGTGTGTGCGGAACACTCACCCTGCCATGCAGCCAGTCCTCACACACCACACACTGAATCATCTCGTCCTCCACCTGGACAAAGAGCCAGCCGTCACTGACACACACTAACACACAGCTAAACTACACACACTAACACACAGCTAAACTACACACACTAACACACAGCTAAACTACACACACTAACACACAGCTAAACTACACACACTAACACACAGCTAAACTACACACACACACACACACACTAACACACAGCTAAACTACACACACTAACACACAGCTAAACTACACACACTAACACACAGCTAAACTACACACACTAACAAACAGCTAAACTACACACACTAACACACAGCTAAACTACACACAATAACACACAGCTAAACTACACACACACTAACACACAGCTAAACTACATACACTAACACACAGCTAAACTACACACACTACCACACAGCTAAACTGCACACACTAACAAACAGCTAAACTACACACACTAACACACAGCTAAACTACACACACTAACACACAGCTAAACTACACACAGCTAAACTACACACACATTAACACACAGCTAAACTACACACACTAACACACAGCTAAACGACACACACTAACACACAGCTAAACTACACACACACACACTAACACACAGCTAAACTACACACACTAACACACAGCTAAACTACACACACTAACACACAGCTAAACTACACACACTACCACACAGCTAAACTGCACACACTAACAAACAGCTAAACTACACACACTAACACACAGCTAAACTACACACACTAACAAACCGCTAAACTACACACACTACCACACAGCTAAACTGCACACACTAACAAACAGCTAAACTACACACACTAACACACAGCTAAACTACACACACTAACAAACAGCTAAACTACACACACACTAACACACAGCTAAACTACACACACACTAACACACAGCTAAACTACACACACTAACACACAGCTAAACTACACACACACTAACACACAGCTAAACTACACACACACTAACACACAGCTAAACTACACACACACTAACACACAGCTAAACTACACACACTAACACACAGCTAAACTACACACACACTAACACACAGCTAAACTACACACACACAGCTAAACTACACACACACTAACACACAGCTAAACTACACACACACTAACACACAGCTAAACTACACACACACTAACACAGAGCTAAACTACACACACTAACACACAGCTAAACTACACACACTAACAAACAGCTAAACTACACACACTAACACACAGCTAAACTACACACACTAACACACAGCTAAACTACACACACTAACACACAGCTAAACTACACACACTAACACACAGCTAAACTACACACACTAACAAACAGCTAAACTACACACACACTAACACACAGCTAAACTACACACACACACTAACAAACAGCTAAACTACACACACACTAACACACAGCTAAACTACACACACACTAACACACAGCTAAACTACACACACTAACACACAGCTAAACTACACACACTAACAAACAGCTAAACTACACACACTAACACACAGCTAAACTACACACACTAACACACAGCTAAACTACACACACTAACACACAGCTAAACTACACACACACTAACAAACAGCTAAACTACACACACTAACACACAGCTAAACTACACACACTAACACACAGCTAAACTACACACACTAACACACAGCTAAACTACACACACTAACAAACAGCTAAACTACACACACTAACACACAGCTAAACTACACACACTAACACACAGCTAAACTACACACACTAACCTGGTCGTCGGGGTCGGGGTATGGCCGGCTGCAGGTGCAGTAAAGACCAAAGAAGTTTTGACTGTATCTGTTCAGACTGTTCAGCTCCTCCTTATCCTGACACACACACACACACACACACACACACGTTACTCATACAATACACATCACGTGTAAAATGTAAATATGCACACACACACACGATGTGGAGGAACTGACAGGAAACAGTTTGCACTGCAGCTCCATGAACTTCCTGTTCCCACAGTCACAGCGGAAGCTCCTGTAGAGACACAGAGGAGAGAGAGAAGAGTGAGAGAGAGACACAGAGGAGAGTGAGAAGAGTGTGAGAGAGAGAGGAGAGTGAGAAGAGTGTGAGAGAGAGAGGAGAGTGAGAAGAGTGAGAGAGAGACACAGAGGAGAGTGAGAGAGGAGAGTGAGAAGAGTGTGAGAGAGAGAGAGAGGAGAGTGAGAAGAGTGAGAGAGAGACACAGAGGAGAGTGAGAAGAGTGAGAGAGAGAGACACACAGAGGAGAGAGAGAGAGAGAGAGAGAGAGACACACAGAGGAGAGAGAGAGAGAGAGAGAGGAGAGTGAGAAGAGTGTGTGAGAGAGAGAGAGAGGAGAGTGAGAGAGAGAGAGAGAGAGAGACACAGAGGAGAGTGAGAAGAGTGTGAGAGAGAGAGGAGAGTGAGAAGAGTGAGAAAGAGAGACACAGAGGAGAGTGAGAGAGACACAGAGGAGAGTGAGAAGAGAGAGAGCAACACAGAGGAGAGAGAGAGAGAGAGAGAGAGAGAGACACAGAGGAGAGAGAGAGGAGAGTGATAAGAGTGTGAGAGAGAGAGACACAGAGGAGAGTGAGAAGAGTGAGAGAGAGAGACACAGAGGAGAGTGAGAAGAGTGTGAGAGAGAGAGGAGAGTAAGAAGAGTGAGAGAGAGACACAGAGGAGAGAGAGAGAGAGAGGAGAGTGAGAAGAGTGTGAGAGAGAGAGGAGAGTGAGAAGAGTGAGAGAGAGACACAGAGGAGAGTGAGAGAGAGAGGAGAGTGAGAAGAGTGTGAGAGAGGAGAGTGAGAAGAGTGAGAGAGAGACAGAGAGGAGAGTGAGAAGAGTGAGAGAGAGAGACACAGAGGAGAGTGAGAAGAGAGAGAGAGACACAGAGGAGATAGAGAGAGAGAGAGAGAGAGAGAGAGAGGAGTGAGAAGAGTGTGAGAGAGAGACACAGAGAAGAGTGAGAAGAGTGTGAGAGAGAGAGGAGAGTGAGAAGAGTGTGAGAGAGAGACACAGAGGAGAGTGAGAGAGGAGAGTGAGAAGAGTGTGAGAAGAGTGTGAGAGAGGAGAGTGAGAAGAGTGAGAGAGAGACAGAGAGGAGAGTGAGAAGAGTGAGAGAGAGAGACACAGAGGAGAGTGAGAAGAGAGAGAGAGACACAGAGGAGATAGAGAGAGAGAGAGAGAGAGAGGAGTGAGAAGAGTGTGAGAGAGAGACACAGAGAAGAGTGAGAAGAGTGTGAGAGAGAGAGGAGAGTGAGAAGAGTGAGAGAGAGAGACACACAGAGGAGAGTGAGAAGAGTGTGAGAGAGAGAGGAGAGTGAGAAGAGTGAGAAAGAGAGACACAGAGGAGAGTGAGAAGAGTGTGAGAGAGAGACACAGAGGCAGGGCTCAACATTATAAATGGCCCGCTGGCCCGGAAGCACTATTTCGACACCCCGGGCCAGCATAACGTACTTTCCACTTGCCCGCTCGGGCCACTAAAAATATTGTTTAAAAAAAATGGTCCTGTGGTATTTTGACTTGCAATTTAGTTAAATTGTTTAGTTTATCAACGCTACAACATAGCGTTCCGTGAGTCGCTTGTCGTTGTTGGGTGAAAAGCAAACAGCTGTTTGCTGCGGAGTGCAGTGCGAGCAGGCTCCCATGAGCGGGAGCGCGCTCCTTCACTACAGGCTATCGCGCCACCTAACCATTCGTCAAAATGTTTTTAATACCAGCGGTAACCGGCCAAGCGCCGGGCAAAAAACAACCTTCAAATAAAAGAAAGTCACCGGAGGAGTTAAAGGAGAGTGACAGGGAGCAGGAGAAGAAGAGGGAGAGGAAGTTTCAGCTTGATGGATGGAGTTGGCTTCTAGTGGTGCAGTGACGCGTCCTAAAACCCTTTATAATCTATCGATTAGATTTATGATTCGAACATTATAAAAGTAGGGTAGACATGTGGAGATTATCCGGCTGAACAAAACGTGCATTTATCAAACAGGTTTGTTTTCCACAGACCTTATTTCCAGCTATTTTCCAAAACCCTGTGGAGAAATCCCATTGCTTTCTGTGGAGGGAACCAGCAGCTTACTTCCTGGTTATAGGACGCGTCACTGCACCTCTCAATATGATGCCATATAAACAAGGTCTTCTTTAGTCGGCTCTGTGCATCAATGAGTGAAGAGTAGAGAATATCAAGGTATTGGCTTTAGGGAAATGTCCCAGCAGGAGAATGAAGGTTCTAATCAAATCAATTACATAGCCAATACATTTCTAACTCCTAATGACAGGAAGGCAGAAAGCGCATTATACTAATAATAATACTCATAATAATAGCAGACATTTTTTAACAATGACCACAATATCATTATTTTAATAAACCAAATATGAACAATTGAGGAAAATGAGGAAGAACTGATGATTAAAATGTTGTAGTACAAGTAGTAATGTAGTTAGTGCATAAATTACTATTGCAACAAATGTGTTCATTTTCTTCATTATTAGTAGATTTTTTTTGGACGAATGCTCCGGGCCAGAGGTTACAATGGTGGGGCCAGTGATAATACAAGTCCACCGGCCCGGAGGGCCAGTGGCTTTTTACCCATAATGTCTACCCCTGAGAGGAGAGTGAGAAATGTGAGCTATGAGGAGTGAGATCAGTTCCGCCCCCCCACCCCTCCCTACATGCAGATTATGCAGACTGCGGGGGGGCGGGGCCTCAACTCGCTGGGGGGGCCTCACCTCGCTGGGGGGGCCTCACCTCGCGGAGGGGGCCTCATCTTGTGGAGGGTGCCTCACCTCGCGGAGGGGCCTCATCTTGTGGAGGGGGCCTCACCTCGCGGAGGGGGTCTCATCTGGTGGCAGGGGCCTCACCTCGCGGAGGGGGCCTCACCTCGCGGAGGGGGCCTCACCTCGCGGAGGGGGCCTCATCTGATGCGCAAATGCGGCGCAATTAAGCACGCCACAGTTTCGCCGCAGCGAGGCTCCGGAGCTCCCAGTTCATGCGCGTGGTCCTGTGGACCCTCGCGACACAGAGGGCCTCATCACATAACTTTGCGTGGGGCCACAATTTGGCCAGGGGCAGCCCTGAGTGAGATGTGAGGATTGAGATATGAGGAGTGTGGTGTGAAGAGTGAGATATGAGGAGTGATTATTTGGAGTGAGATATGAGGAGTCAATTGTGGGGATATGAGCAGTGAGATGTGAAGAGTGAGATCTGACCTCTTTGTGTAGAGTTCGTAGAGGTCGTGACCTTCATGACACTTGTATGAACACGCCAAACACACTCCAGCTGCTTCTCCTCCCTTTGGTGTGCAGCTGCTGCAGGCGTACAGGGCCTGACGCTTCACATAGCCCTGAAACACACACACACACAAGTTAGCAACATCACTACCCAGTACAAACCAGGAAAGGCATTTTGATGAAGAGGAGAGGAAGAACTGCAGGAACCAATGGAGACAGATTATACAGAGGGTGATCACAGTTTGAATACTACCATACGAGTATATGTAGTACACACTAGGATACAGGTGGTAATATACTGGTATATGTATAGATCCTCACCTGGGGGTAGGAGCAGTGATCAGAGTCACTTCCTGCCAATACGGCAGAAGCTTCTTCCTCCAGCTCCTCGTCTTCCTCCAGAACATCAACCAGAGACAGCGTGTGCTCCTCCTCCATGCTCACTGTCAGCACAACAACTAGCTTTAATAATATATATATATATATATATATGCGGAGGTCAGAGTAAACACTGGATAGACAGAGACAGACAGACAGACAGACAGACAGACAGACAGACACACAGACACACAGACAGACAGACAGACACAGGGGGCTAGCGGAGGGCAGAGTTAGGGCTGGGCGATTTTTTCGGTTTTAACGATTAATTTGCATTTTTACTTTCCTACGGTTTGTGAAATGGCTGAACCGAAAAATCGCGATTTAAAAACATTTCTAGACTCCGCAGATTTGTTTTGCTTTAAGGGACTCCGTAGAGGCTTACTCTCTCACTTTCCAGAACGCGCACAAAACTCAGCCACATTGCCTGTGACTACCCGATCTGCAGCTCTGTGTACACATATATCACTTAAATTATTCAATACATCCTTTGTAGTAAAGTAAAAATTACATGTTTAATATAAATGATTTGCTGTGGCCAATTGTTTTCATTGCATTTACAGACCGTGTAACTCTCTGATACCACCCAATGAATGCATTGACTTGCTTGTAGAACCACGCTACACAAAACAGATAGCAACACCTATAAAAACTATTTTTAAAAAAGGGGCTACTGTATCGACCTATATAAAGTATATAAATATATTATTTTTTTCAAAATACCAAAAAGATCCTGCATTTTAGCCATGCCTCATTTCGCTCCATTTGCTCTTTCCAGCGCTGTTTTTGCAGGGGGCTGATTCTGTGAGCTGCAGCTGACCACGCCCCCCTCTAGCTGACCACGCCCCCCTGCAGGAGAGGGGCGCGTGCTCTGAGATCAGCTGCTGGGCTGTCAGAAGAGGGGGACAAAAAGAGATCTCCGTCCTCCGTGTTTTATTCTTATAGAAGTAAGAAGAGAAGTAATGGGGCAGAAACCCTCCTTTTTACGCAGCGGTCCAGACATAGACATCAAACGGCGACACATATTCAGTTGGCAGTTCCTTTGGCATTAGGGCAGGGATATCTAGATACTTTCCAAGGTTTGACATCATGAATTGTGCTACTTTTAAAGCAAGCAACGATGTTTTCAAAGCTGTAATCAAAAAGCTCCTCAAAAACACTATCGAGCAGTTCCTGCCGTTGCTACGTTAGTTCAAACAGTAACAACGGACTACTTTTCTTAGCGGATGCTTGTCAATTTAAATCAATACATAAAACTATTTTTAAATCAATAAAATCATTTTCTAAATCCATAAAAACATTTCAATTAATATTGGGAGTCATGTCGTTACTTTGTTGAGAATGTGGCCATGTGTAATAAGCGGGATAATGTGCACATTGCACATTGCATAATGTGCCTTCATGCCGATCTAGATCCCTCCGCAAAAAAAAAAAAAAAACGGCTCGTTCGCGGGCGAGAGCCGGCTCCCGTCGTTCACTTAAAAGAGCCGGCTCTTTGAGCCGGCTCGTTCGCGACCGACACATCACTACTGACAGTGTCGTCTACCTCCCAGTCAGAGCAGGACAACATTGAAGCTGAGCTGTCATCCTATTTGTTGTCGTCTGAGACAGACCCTGATACAGACCCACTGCAGTGGTGGAAGCTACATGCCAAGTGCCGTGGTGCTGTTTTTATTTTGTTTTTTTTATTCTTGAACAACTGATTTGTTCACATAGGCCTAGACTACTTGGTAATCTCATTTATTTGTATTGTGTTAATAAAGAAAATATGTATTTAAATGTTGCCTTGGTCTGGTTTGTTTAGAAAAAAACAGAAAAAAATCGAGGTTTAAATCGAAAATTGTCCATTAGTTAGAAAAAATCGAGATTTTATTTTTAGGCCAAATCGCCCAGCCCTAGGCAGAGTAAACACTGGATAGACAGAGACAGACAGACAGACAGACAGACAGACAGACAGACAGACAGACAGACAGACAGACAGACACAGGGGGCTAGCGGAGGGCAGAGTAAACACTGGATAGACAGAGACAGACAGACAGACAGACAGACAGAGAGACAGACAGACAGACAGACAGACAGACAGACAGACAGACAGACAGACACACACACAGACACACACACACACAGACACACAGACAGGTAGCCACAGGGGGCTAGCGGAGGGCAGAGTAAACACTGGATAGACAGAGACAGACAGAGAGACAGACAGACACACAGACAGACAGACAGACAGACAGACAGACAGACAGACAGACAGACAGACAGACAGACAGACAGACAGACACACAGACAGACACACAGACAGACAGACAGACACACAGACAGGTAGCCAGACACACAGACAGACAGACAGACACAGACACACAGACCGGTAGCCACAGGGGGCTAGCGGAGGGCAGAGTAAACACTGGATGGATATTTGTTTAAACACCGATTATTGTTTTAGCTGAAAACATCTTAAACCTACCGTGAGCTCCGGCTGGACAGCAGACAATAACCGGACCAATAACAACAATAACCCGGTTAATAACAACAACAACAATGCGAACGATCCGAAATCAAAACTCCGCCGCGAGCTAATAATGACGGCTTCCGCTTCCGCCCTCAGGGGTCAGAGGTGAGTTTTAAATAAAGTTTTCAGTGTGACGTGAAAAAAACGTTACAACTAATATACTCTCAATGATAATAAGAATAATGATAATAAGAATAATGATAATAAGAATAATGATAATAATAATCATCTTTGATTATGTGACGGTGTGGCGGATCCAAGGAACATTCACGTTCCCTTGGAAATCACGGCGTTTGCAACATCTCCTCACGTGACATTATGCTATCTTATGGTTATCATATTATATCTTATCATATAACCCTGAACGCAGCTTTAAGAGTAGGCTAGTATATCTCCGAGGCACTCCTGATGGCAGCTCCTAGAGTAGTGATATATCCGAGGCGCTCCTGAACGCGGCTATTAGAGTAGTATATCTCCGAGGCGCTCCTGGACGCAGCTCCATTAGTATGATATCTCCGAGGCGCTCCTGAACGCAGCTCCAAGAGTAGTGCTATCTCCGAGGCGCTCCTGAAGGCAGCAGAGATGTTCGCGGAGCTGCGGTTCAGAGACGGTCAGAAAGAGAAACTCTCCGTTAAAGTAGAACCGGATCTGAGTTCTGTGATCAGCGGAGTCCAGGAGCTCAGATCCACCGTGAAGATCCTCCTGAGCGGTCTGGTGGAGCAGGAGAGAGTTGGAGCAGGAGGTGAGCTAACTACTGCTGCTGACTACTGCTAACTGATGCTAACTACTGCTGCTAACTACTACTAACTGATGCTAACTACTGCTGCTAACGGCTGCTAACTACTACTAACTGATGCTAACGGCTGCTAACTACTACTAATTGCCGCTCACTACTGCTAACAGCTGCTATCTGCTGCTAACTGATGCTAGAGACTGCTATCTGCTGCTAACTGATACTATCTGCGGCTAATGGTAGCTAACGGTCCTGTATTAAATAAGTCGGTATAAGTTTATCTGTAGGTCCTTTCAGTATTTAAAACGTATATGTGTCAGTTCTGTGAGACCAAACTAAGTTTTTCTGATTCACCTGGTTTACATGCTGCAGGTGAGGAGGAGGAGCAGGAGGAAAGTGACGAAGGAGACGAGGGGCTTCAGAAAGCTCGACTACAACCTCCTGCTAAAAAATCCAAAAACACCTGAGGACTCGTCCTCAAACACCTGGGGGCTCGTCTTCAAACACCTGGGGGCTCGTCCTCAAACACCTGGGGGCTCTCCCTCAAACACCTGGGGGCTCTCCCTCAAACACCTGGGGGCTCTCCCTCAAACACCTGGGGGCTCGGCCTCAAACACCTGGGGGCTCGTCTTCACCTGGGGGCTCGTCCTCAAACACCTGGGGGCTCGTCTTCAAACACCTGGGGGCTCGTCTTCAAACACCTGGGGGCTCGTCTTCAAACACCTGGGGGCTCGTCCTCAAACACCTGGGGGCTCGTCCTCAAACACCTGGGGGCTCGTCCTCAAACCCCTGAGGACACTTTGAACACCTTTTGTTGTAGTGTATATTTCTAATTAGGCCTATCAACAGGTGTTTCTGTCTGCAGTGAGATGGTCCCCCTGCTCCATGATCAGTCTGTGCACTGGGATGTGTGTGAGTGCACCAGTACTTCCTGTCTTACTCTGAGCAGCTGGTGACCTGGACTGCAGGGAGTTTGTAAAGCCATAGATTACTTCCTGTACCTTTTCATAATAAAAGCTTTTAAATACTGAGGCTTTGTGAAGAAGCAGTCTGTGTCCTACAATCTACGGGTTATACCCTAAAATATGACGCGCTGACTCGTCGCTCCTCCAAGACGCGAGTCGGTGTGTGTATACAGTGGGGCAAAAAAGTATTTAGTCAGCCACCAATTGTGAAAGTTCTCCCACTTAAAAAGATGAGAGAGGCCTGTAATTTTCATCCTAGGTACACTTCAACTATGAGAGACAGAATGAGAAAAGAAAATCACATTGTCTGATTTTTAAAGAATTTATTTGCAAATTATGGTGGAAAATAAGTATTTGGTCAATAACAAAAGTTCATCTCAATACTTTGTTATATACCCTTTGTTGGCAATGACAGAGGTCAAACGTTTTCTGGAAGTCTTCACAAGGTTTTCACTGTTGCTGGTATTTTGGCCCATTCCTCCATGCAGATCTCCTCTAGAGCAGTGATGTTTTGGGGCTGTCGCTGGGCAACACGGACTTTCAACTCCCTCCAAAGATTTTCTATGGGGTTGAGATCTGGAGACTGGCTAGGCCACTCCAGGACCTTGAAATGCTTCTTACGAAGCCACTCCTTCGTTGCCCGGGCGGTGTGTTTGGGACCATTGTCATGCTGAAAGACCCAGCCACGTTTCATCTTCAATGCCCTTGCTGATGGAAGGAGGTTGTCACTCAAAATCTCACGATACATGGCCCCATTCATTCTTTCCTTTACACGGATCAGTCGTCCTGGTCCCTTTGCAGAAAAGCAGCCCCAAAGCATGATGTTTCCAGCCCCATGTTTCACAGTAGGGATGGTGTTCTTTGGAACTCAGCATTCTTTCTCCTCCAAACACGTCTAGTTGAGTTTTTACCAAAAAGTTCTATTTTGGTTTCATCTGACCATATGACATTCTCCCAATCCTCTTCTGGATCATCTAAATGCTCTCTAGCAAACTTCAGACGGGCCTGGACATGTACTGGCTTAAGCAGGGGGACACGTCTGGCACTGCAGGATTTGAGTCCCTGGCGGCGTAGTGTGTTACTGATGGTAGCCTTTGTTACTTTGGTCCCAGCTCTCTGCAGGTCATTGACTCGGTCCCCCCGTGTGGTTCTGGGATCTTTGCTCACCGTTCTTGTGATCATTTTGACCCCACGGGGTGAGATCTTGGGTGGAGCCCCAGATCGAGGGAGATTATCAGTGGTCTTGTATGTCTTCCATTTTCTAATAATTGCTCCCACAGTTGATTTCTTCACACCAAGCTGCTTACCTATTGCAGATTCAGTCTTCCCAGCCTGGTGCAGGTCTACAATGTTTGACAGCTCTTTGGTCTTGGCCATATGGAGTTTGGAGTGTGACTGTTTGAGGTTGTGGACAGGTGTCTTTTATACTGATAACGAGTTCAAACAGGTGCCATTAATACAGTTAACAAGTGGAGGACAGAGGAGGCTCTTAAAGAAGAAGTTACAGGTCTGTGAGAGCCAGAAATCTTGTTTGTTTGTAGGTGACCAAATACTTATTTTACCGAGGAATTTACCAATTCATTCATTAAAAATCCTACAATGTGATTTCCTGGATTCTTTCCCCCCATTCTGTCTCTCATAGTTGAAGTGTACCTAGGATGAACATTACAGGCCTCTCATCTCTTTAAGTGGGAGAACTTGCACAATTGGTGGCTGACTAAATACTTTTTTGCCCCACTGTATACATATATATATATATGCACGTGTGTGTGTGTGTGTGTATATATATATATATATATATATATATATACACACACACTAGTGTGTGTGTGTGTGTGTGTATATATATGTGTATATATATATATATGTGTATATATATATATATATGTGTATATATATATATATATATATATGTATATATATATATATGTATATATATATATATATATATACTGGGCAATGATTCATTTCTTTTATCTCGATTAATTGCATTGTTATGGTCAAAATTAAATAATTAATTCAAAAGTAGTGTATTGCTCACTTTTATTTAAAAGTACTGCTTTATGAACAAAAGTACAATAACATTTGGTTTGCAAACACTTTAAACAATAAGGTGCATTTTAACAGCAGCAGCTAAAATGTGTATTGTAAATCTTAAACATTAATTGATGAAATCAAATATAAAGCCAGGGCGTTAACGTGTTATCTAGAAAACAGTTCCCCTCCGACTCCAGTGGTTACAAATCAGCTCCGTCTGAAGAGATGTGAAATGTCCTTCCTCTAGTGATGGCAGTTTGACACTGAAGCTTCCTATTCCATAGAAGCATGCTTCGAAGCTTGCTTCAAATCACGTGACATGTGACGTCCGAAGCAGCAACTGCTTCATTTCCTGAATGAATCAACTCACTGGTGCGCCGTCCAATCAGGTGATTCAATGCACTGCCTCGTCTCGATTCTGACAGGTTGAAACCGTTTCGAATTTGAGCGCTTCAACACTTTATGACCGCTCTAAACAATGCGCAATGTGTGGGTTGTTGTTGTTGGTATTGCATTTGAATTGGATCATTATAGAGCAAGCCAGGGAGAAAGATGGGTCGTTCTGGGAAACACTTCAAAATGTGAAGTTGTGAACAAAAAGAGAATTATCAGTATTGGAAAAAAAAAAAGTGAATCAGTTTAAAGAATAGACAGCCCAGTGGACAGAGCCGGCGGCCCGCATGCGGCGACGTCCTCTGCGCAACTTGTTCAAATCCCGGAATGGACAAACTTTTAATCATTGCCCGCTTTTCAACTTTAATACTGTAACTGATAAAAGGCCCTCGCCGGACAAAGACATGCCTTTAGAAAAATACAAAATAAAAACAATAACTACCTCAAAGATCTTTCAGTGTTCCCCATCCCACACAATCACCCCCTGCCATCATTACACAATCACCCCCTGCCATCATTACACAAGCACCCCCTGCCATCATTACACAAACACCCCCTGCCATCATTACACAATCACCCCCTGCCATCATTACACAAGCACCCCCTGCCATCATTACACAATCACCCCCTGCCATCATTACACAAGCACCCCCTGCCATCATTACACAAACACCCCCTGCCATCATTACACAAACACCCCCTGCCATCATTACACCATCACCCCCTGCCATCATTACACAAGCACCCCCTGCCATCATTACACAAGCACCCCCTGCCATCATTACACCATCACCCCCTGCCATCATTACACAAACACCCCCTGCCATCATTACACCATCACCCCCTGCCATCATTACACAAGCACCCCCTGCCATCATTACACCATCACCCCCTGCCATCATTACACCATCACCCCCTGCCATCATTACACAATCACCCCCTGCCATCATTACACAAGCACCCCCTGCCATCATTACACAAGCACCCCCTGCCATCATTACACCATCACCCCCTGCCATCATTACACCATCACCCCCTGCCATCATTACACAAGCACCCCCTGCCATCATTACACCATCACCCCCTGCCATCATTACACCATCACCCCCTGCCATCATTACACAAGCACCCCCTGCCATCATTACACAAGCACCCCCTGCCATCATTACACAATCACCCCCTGCCATCATTACACCATCACCCCCTGCCATCATTACACCATCACCCCCTGCCATCATTACACCATCACCCCCTGCCATCATTACACAAGCACCCCCTGCCATCATTACACAAGCACCCCCTGCCATCATTACACAAGCACCCCCTGCCATCATTACACAAGCACCCCCTGCCATCATTACACAATCACCCCCTGCCATCATTACACAAGCACCCCCTGCCATCATTACACAAGCACCCCCTGCCATCATTACACAACGTCCCAACGCTCCTCTCAATAACCCAATACACACAATTATCAATCTTTAATTGCAAATAGAACATGATATTCTGTGCGTGTGTGTGCATCGAATATGTTTCAAGGCAATGATACGTTAAACCCACTGCAGCCTTGCACTTCGCCAGGAGAGGTCGCTGTAACTGAAGCTTCGAGAAATGAACCTATTTCCCACACAATTGTCCAAGTGGTTCGATGCTTCATTCAAAGCTTCAGTTACCCATCACTACCTTCCTCCATGTTTCTGTCACCGCCACTTCTTTCTGTTTCCATGTGAGCGCTGAGGCAGTCCTGCCCCTATGCCATATTTGCCAACCCTCCCGATTTTCGCGGGAGACTCCCGATTTCATAGCCCTCTCCCGGTTTCCTCCCGGGGTCATATTTCTCCACTCGGACTTTATTACAGCTACACCATTGTTTGGTTCCCATGGTAATGCGTTTAGTACCGTGCGCAACTAGATAGTGACAGAACAAGAATCGACAACTCGACCCTCTGCTCACTCCTTTCCTGGTCCAGCCCACACTTGCTCCATCAAGGAGGTGCTTCAGGCCGCAAGGCAGTGCACTCAGAACTACAATAAGCATGTTAATGTTAATCTAACAGCTCCGGCGATCCACTAGCGCCCCCCCCCCGCAGTGGTTTTTGAAATGCTCCCGATGTCTGAGGTCTCAAGGTTGGCCCTATGCTCTCATTGGTTGAGACACGTGATGACGCCCATCCTAAGCCAATACTGATAAACATCACCCCCCGTGACCCATGGTCTGTGTGTGTTTAGAGAGCAACGGACATTCAAAATAACAATAAGAAAACTGTTGCTCAGCCCTAATATATACACAAAGCAACGCAGTGTGTGTAAATACACACTGCATGATATGAGTGGAGGGCCTCTCTGATTGGTCCTCTAAGTGGAGGGCCTCTCTGATTGGCCCTCTAAGTGACGATGAGTGGAGGGCCTCTCTGATTGGTCCTCTAAGTGGAGGGCCTCTCTGATTGGTCCTCTAAGTGGAGGGCCTCTCTGATTGGTCCTCTAAGTGGAGGGCCTCTCTGATTGGTCCTCTAAGTGGAGGGCCTCTCTGATTGGTCCTCTAAGTGGAGGGCTTCTCTGATTGGCCCTCTAAGTGTCGATGAGTGGATGGCCTCTCTGATTGGTGGGCTTGTGCGCATAGTGGCGGCTACAGAGCAGTGCAAGGCAGACAGGAAGTACGCAGTATCCCACGGCTCGAGGGTCGGCTCTCGTGCAGGAGAACAGGAAGAGGAAGAGCTGCAGGTACGGGAGCAGGAAGAGCGACGCCCACATCCAGACAGGAAGTGGAGGCAGACGAGCACCTAAGCTCTGAGACCAGCTGATCGGGGGTGCAGTGGACGGGCCGCCCGCCCCCCTCTCGACGAGCTCCAAACTGAAGCTCTGCACCTCAAAGACGTAGTAAACCAAGATGGCGCTGAGCAGTAGGAAGAGCAACACGCCCAACCAACCCATCCGCTGACGGAAGTTCATCATCCTCCATTCTGAGGAGAGAGAGATCATCATCATCATCATCATCATCACCATCCTCCATTCCGAGGAGAGAGAGATGATCATCATCATCATCATCATCCTCCATTCTGACGAGAGAGAGATCATCATCATCATCATCATCCTCCATTCTGGAGTCTTATGACTCTTTATAATGACTCTTTATAATGACTCTTTATGATGACTCTTTATAATGACTCTTTATGATGACTCTTTATAATGACTCTTTATGATGACTCTTTATAATGACTCTTTATAATGACTCTATGATGACTCTTTATGATGACTCTTTATAATGACTCTTTATAATGACCCTTTATGATGACTCTTTATGATGACTCTTTATGATGACTCTTTATAATGACTCTATGATGACTCTTTATGATGACTCTTTATGATGACTCTTTATAATGACTCTTTATAATGACTCTTTATGATGACTCTTTATAATGACTATGATGACTCTTTATGATGACTCTTTATAATGACTCTTTATGATGACTCTTTATGATGACTCTTTATGATGACTCTTTATAATGACTCTTTATAATGACCCTTTATGATGACTCTTTATGATGACTCTTTATGATGACTCTTTATAATGACTCTATGATGACTCTTTATGATGACTCTTTATAATGACTCTTTATAATGACTCTTTATGATGACTCTTTATAATGACTCTTTATAATGACTATGATGACTCTTTATGATGACTCTTTATGATGACCCTTTATGATGACTCTTTATAATGACTCTTTATGATGACTCTTTATAATGACTCTTTATGATGACTCTTTATAATGACTCTTTATGATGACTCTTTATGATGACTCTTTATGATGACTCTTTATAATGACTCTTTATAAGATAACCCTTCCGGCTCAGCTCTGCTGTGTTTACAGTTTGATGTCTGACTGCAGACCTCCATCTTGAAATGTTTGTTTACACACACATTTCGCATGATAGCAGCCTGTTAGCAGCCTGCTAGCTGCCTGTTAGCATGATAGCAGCCTGCTAGCTGCCTGTTAGCATAATAGCAGCATGATAGCAGCCTGCAAGCTGCCTGTTAGCATGATAGCAGCCTGTTAGCAGCCTGTTAGCATGATAGCAGCCTGCTAGCTGCCGGTTAGCACCCAGTTAGCACGGTAGCAGCCTGTTAGCTGCCTGTTAGCATGATAGTAGTCTGTTACCTGTCAGCCCTTACCTTCCTTTGCTCTAGTTCCTTCAGATTAAAATGCTGGCTGCTCGTTCTGAGGCTGTCGGTGCAGAGCATTGGAAAGTCCCCTCCTCCTCCTCTTCTTCCTCCTCCTCCTCTTCCTGTGTTTCCTGTGATAAAGTGCAGAGCGCCCCCTGCTGTAGTGGAGTGTGAAACATGAGCTGTCCCTGTATTACTTTACATAATATTGGAAATATAATCATAATTAAAAGGACAGTAATTATTATTAAAGCTAAAAAACATTTGCTAAAAACTCAAATAAACAGTAAAATAAAAAATATAATTATCAAGTTTTGCACTAAATACCTCATCAGTCAGCTACATGTTCAACTAAACATTCAGATCTTTATTTCAAAATATTTGAATGAACAAACACTTTCACGGAAATGAAACATGTCTTCATCACATCTTATTTAGCTACAGCCGAGCCAGGATTTAGGTGGCTGGAGACGGCATATCACTGGCGCTATTTCAACACATTTAAATTGTTCATGTTGAGTCGTTTAAATCAAATGTGAGCTAAGACATCAGTACTGAGTGATAGAGTCCCATCAGTGAAGAATCACGTCTTTCAGCAAAGGTCCACAGAGCCCTCGTGGTACTGCAGGAAGCGGATCAGACCTCCAGGGAGCCCTCCTGGTGATCAGACCTCAGGGAGCCCTCCTGGTGATCAGATCTCCAGGGAGCCTTCCTGGTGATCAGACCTCCAGGGAGCCCTCCTGGTCATCAGACCTCCAGGGAGCCCTCCTGGTGCTGCAGGAAGCGGATCAGACCTCCAGGCAGCGGCAACTTCTTCAGCCGGCGACGTCCAGCCAGCCTCTGGACCTGCAGCCTGCAGAGCTGCAGCAGCGGCCGCGGCAATGCTGAGAAAACAAAACAAGAACACAGTAATAACACTGGAAACCACGAGACAAACCACTAACAACACTATAAACTACAAAACAAACCAGTAACAACACTAGAAACTACAAAACAAACCAGTAACAACACTAGAAACTACAAAACAAACCACTAACAACACTAGAAACTACAAAACAAACCAGTAACAACACTAGAAACTACAAAACAAACCACTAAGAACACTAGAAACTACAAAATAAACCAGTAACAAAACTAGAAACTACAAACCAAACCACTAACAACACTAGAAACGACAAAACAAACCACTGACAACACTAGAAACTACAAAACAAACCACTAACAACACTAGAAACTACAAAACAAACCACTAACAACACTAGAAACTATAAAACAAACCACTAACAACACTAGAAACGACAAAACAAATCACTAACAACACTAGAAACTACAAAACAAACCACTAACAACACTAGAAACTACAAAACAAACCAGTAACACTAGAAACTACAAAACAAACCACTAACAACACTAGAAACTACAAAACAAACCAGTAACAACACTAGAAACTACAAAACAAACCACTAAGAACACTAGAAACTACAAAATAAACCAGTAACAAAACTAGAAACTACAAACCAAACCACTAACAACACTAGAAACGACAAAACAAACCCACTAACAACACTAGAAACGACAAAACAAATCACTAACAACACTAGAAACTACAAAACAAACCACTAACAACACTAGAAACTACAAAACAAACCAGTAACACTAGAAACTACAAAACAAACCACTAACAACACTAGAAACTTCAAAACAAACCACTAACAACACTAGAAACTACAAAACAAACCACTGACAACACTAGAAACTACAAAACAAACCACTAACAACACTAGAAACTACAAAACAAACCACTAACAACACTAGAAACTATAAAACAAACCACTAACAACACTAGAAACTACAAAACAAACCACTAACAACACTAGAAACTACAAAACAAACCACTAACAACACTAGAAACTACAAAACAAACCACTAACAACACTAGAAACTACAAAACTAACCACTAACAACACTGGAAACTACAAAACAAACCACTAACAACACTAGAAACTACAAAACAAACCACTAACAACACTGGAAACTACAAAACAAACCAGTAACAAAACTAGAAACTACAAACCAAACCACTAACAACACTAGAAACGACAAAACAAACCACTGACAACACTAGAAACTACAAAACAAACCACTAACAACACTAGAAACTACAAAACAAACCACTAACAACACTAGAAACTATAAAACAAACCACTAACAACACTAGAAACGACAAAACAAATCACTAACAACACTAGAAACTACAAAACAAACCACTAACAACACTAGAAACTACAAAACAAACCAGTAACACTAGAAACTACAAAACAAACCACTAACAACACTAGAAACTACAAAACAAACCAGTAACAACACTAGAAACTACAAAACAAACCACTAAGAACACTAGAAACTACAAAATAAACCAGTAACAAAACTAGAAACTACAAACCAAACCACTAACAACACTAGAAACGACAAAACAAACCCACTAACAACACTAGAAACGACAAAACAAATCACTAACAACACTAGAAACTACAAAACAAACCACTAACAACACTAGAAACTACAAAACAAACCAGTAACACTAGAAACTACAAAACAAACCACTAACAACACTAGAAACTTCAAAACAAACCACTAACAACACTAGAAACTACAAAACAAACCACTAACAACACTAGAAACTATAAAACAAACCACTAACAACACTAGAAACTACAAAACAAACCACTAACAACACTAGAACCTATCAAACAAACCACTAACAACACTAGAAACTACAAAACAAACCACTAACAACACTAGAAACTACAAAACAAACCACTAACAACACTAGAAACTATAAAACAAACCACTAACAACACTAGAAACTACAAAACAAACCACTAACAACACTAGAAACGACAAAACAAACCCACTAACAACACTAGAAACGACAAAACAAATCACTAACAACACTAGAAACTACAAAACAAACCACTAACAACACTAGAAACTACAAAACAAACCAGTAACACTAGAAACTACAAAACAAACCACTAACAACACTAGAAACTTCAAAACAAACCACTAACAACACTAGAAACTACAAAACAAACCACTGACAACACTAGAAACTACAAAACAAACCACTAACAACACTAGAAACTACAAAACAAACCACTAACAACACTAGAAACTATAAAACAAACCACTAACAACACTAGAAACTACAAAACAAACCACTAACAACACTAGAAACTACAAAACAAACCACTAACAACACTAGAAACTACAAAACAAACCACTAACAACACTAGAAACTACAAAACTAACCACTAACAACACTGGAAACTACAAAACAAACCACTAACAACACTAGAAACTACAAAACAAACCACTAACAACACTGGAAACTACAAAACAAACCAGTAACAAAACTAGAAACTACAAACCAAACCACTAACAACACTAGAAACGACAAAACAAACCACTGACAACACTAGAAACTACAAAACAAACCACTAACAACACTAGAAACTACAAAACAAACCACTAACAACACTAGAAACTATAAAACAAACCACTAACAACACTAGAAACGACAAAACAAATCACTAACAACACTAGAAACTACAAAACAAACCACTAACAACACTAGAAACTACAAAACAAACCAGTAACACTAGAAACTACAAAACAAACCACTAACAACACTAGAAACTACAAAACAAACCAGTAACAACACTAGAAACTACAAAACAAACCACTAAGAACACTAGAAACTACAAAATAAACCAGTAACAAAACTAGAAACTACAAACCAAACCACTAACAACACTAGAAACGACAAAACAAACCCACTAACAACACTAGAAACGACAAAACAAATCACTAACAACACTAGAAACTACAAAACAAACCACTAACAACACTAGAAACTACAAAACAAACCAGTAACACTAGAAACTACAAAACAAACCACTAACAACACTAGAAACTTCAAAACAAACCACTAACAACACTAGAAACTACAAAACAAACCACTAACAACACTAGAAACTATAAAACAAACCACTAACAACACTAGAAACTACAAAACAAACCACTAACAACACTAGAACCTATCAAACAAACCACTAACAACACTAGAAACTACAAAACAAACCACTAACAACACTAGAAACTACAAAACAAACCACTAACAACACTAGAAACTATAAAACAAACCACTAACAACACTAGAAACTACAAAACAAACCACTAACAACACTAGAAACTACAAA
Organism: Pogonophryne albipinna; assembly: GCA_028583405.1. Lineage (NCBI taxonomy): Eukaryota > Metazoa > Chordata > Actinopteri > Perciformes > Artedidraconidae > Pogonophryne > Pogonophryne albipinna. The sequence continues at coordinate 54,475 of JAPTMU010000262.1, forward strand.
ACAAACCACTAACAACACTAGAAACTACAAAACAAACCACTAACACTAGAAACTACAAAACAAACCACTAACAACACTAGAAACTACAAAACAAACCACTAACAACACTAGAAACTACAAATCAAACCACTAACAATAGAAACTACAAAACAAACCACTAACAACACTAGAAACAGACAGGTCGAGCTGATCAGTTGTTTTTTACTCACCAGCTTTCTCCTTGATGACGTTCCATTCAGAGTAACTGTCCAGATGCTCCATCAGTTGTGAGCAGAGGGTCACATGACCAACGTAGTCCAACAGGACGTCAATGATCGGCCCCGCCCACCGAGAGATACTAGGAGCTGAGATCATCTCACAGAACTGTCTATCAACCACAGAGATGTCAATCATAATAATAATAATAATAATACATTTTATTTGTAAAGAACCTTCCATTGCTTTAACCAATCCCAAAGTGCTACAAGAGGCGTAACCAATCACAGAGCTGTCAATCAATCACAGAGCTTTCAATCAATCACATAACTGTCAATCAATCACATAACTGTCAATCAATCACATAACTGTCAAGCGATCACATAACTGTCAAGCGATCACAGACATGTCAATCAATCACATAACTGTCAATCAATCACATAACTGTCAATCAATCACATAACTGTCAAGCGATCACAGACATGTCAATCAATCACATAACTGTCAATCAATCACATAACTGTCAAGCGATCACAGACATGTCAATCAATCACATAACTGTCAATCAATCACATAACTGTCAATCAATCAATCATATAACTGTCAATTAATCACAGACATGTCAATACATCACTGAGCTGCCAATCAATTACATAACTGTCAATCAATCACAGAGCTGTCAATCATATATAATATGTTTAAACTGAACCCGGCCTCGCCTATACTCTGCGCAGTCGTGTATCGTCCGCCAAAGTGCAATAAGGATTTCATAAATGACTTTTCTGACATTCTGTCCGGGATCAAGTGAAATATGATCGTGTTTTGATCTCCGGAGACTTCAATGTCCATGTGTGTTGCGAGTCCAAACCTCTGGTTAGGGACTTCTTAGATCTCCTTGATTCTTTTGGTCTCATTCAGTCTGTGGCTGGCACAACACACGAAAAAGGACACACTTTGGACTTAGTATTATCGTTTGGATTGTCTGTCTCTGTGGATGAAATCTGTGCAGCAACGCGTATCTCAGACCATTTACCGGTTCTGTTTACAACCTCGATCCCTTCCGCAGGAGTCGAATCACGTGCCCCTGCGTGCCGTCTGCGTTCGATTAACCCCTTGACTGCCTCACAGTTTTCTGATGTTTTTAATGCTTCTCTGATCTGTAAATCAGAGGTGAACTGTGCTTTTAGTGCTGATGAGCTTATCTCCATGTTTGACTCGACATGCACACTAATACTGGATTCTGTTGCTCCTTTTACGCTTAGACTCACCAAAGTTCTCTCAGAGCCGTGGCTCAATGACTGTACTCGTGCTCTCAGACGCGCTTGCAGGCGTGCAGAGAGAAAATGGAAAAAGGATAAACTCCATGTCTCCTTAGAAATCCTTCGTGCTTGCCTTTCCGACTACCAGACGGCAGTCAAAGCAGCCAAAACAGAGCACATTTCTCTGTTCATCTCCAAAAACAGCCATAAACCTCAGGTTCTTTTTAATGTCCTCAACTCAATCATTAATCCCTGTGATGTTTCTCCAATTGTGCCATCGACTACTCTCTGTGATAAGTTTCTGCTCTAAGGCTAGCCCACACTAGTGCTACCCCAGATCCTGCTCCTTTTCTGTGCCCTGCTGTCCTCGACCACTTTGAACCTGTATCCCTCTCTTCTCTCTCGGATGTAGTCATGCACCTGCGGCCGACAAACCGTATCTTAGATAGCATTCCCTCTTGCTTCCTTAGAGATGTTTTCGAATCAGTTGGAGCAAGTATTTTATTACTTATAAATAACTGTCTTAGCTCAGGATGTGTCCCAGCTGCCTTCAAACATGCCGTGGTTAAGCCACTACTTAAAAAGAAAAATCTCTACCCTTCCATTCTCGCAAATGTTAGGCCCATTTCCCAGCTACCTTTTTTATCTAAAGCCCTGGAGCGAGTAGTCTATGTCCAGCTGCAGTCGTTCTTAACCACGCATGGAATCCATTAAAAGTTTCAGTCTGGCTTCAAACCCATGCACAGTACTGAAACAGCCCTTTTAAGAGTTTTTCATGATCTGCTCCTAGCCGCCGACTCAGGTAGCCCAGCTGTCCTGGTGCTGTTAGACGTGACTGCTGCTTTTGACACTGTGGATCATAGCATCCTGTTGTCACGGCTTGAACAGTCCGCTGGCATCACAGGCTCTGCCCTCGCATGGTTCAGGTCCTACCTGACAGACCATAGCTTCTTAGTGCAGCTAGGTGCCTTCTCCTCTGCTAAAGCCCCTCTTACCTGTGGGGTTCCCCAAGGCTCGATTCTGGGCCCCATCCTTTTTCTACTGTGCATACTGCCCCTAGGTTCAATTCTCACAAAACACAACATCCCCTTCCACTGCTACTCCGACGATGTACAGATCTATCTGCCACTCAATTCAAATGTCAACTCATTACAGCTATTGATGGACTGCTTAGCAGAGATCAAATCCTGGCTGAGCCAACATTTCCTCAACCTCAACGAGAGCAAGACTGAGGTTATCTTTTTTAGACCCCGACCTCCAGCCTCCCAGGTTGATATTCTGGGCTCCCTCAAAAATAATATCCTCCCCTCTGTCACGAACCTTGGAGTGACCTTCAATAGCACTTTTAAATTCGATAAGCAGGTCAGCAGCGTAGTCAAAACCTGCTTTTTTAAAATACGACTATTGGCCAAGACCAAGTTGTTTTTATCTTTTAAAGACCTGGAAAGGGTTATTAACGCCTTTGTTACCTCGAGGTTGTGTTAAGAAATCAGGCACTTAGGATGTAGGACCCAATTGCACGACCCGGGAGACAGAGGTAAAGTATTGGTAAGATACTTTATTTTTCCAAAAAACATGATCAACAAAAAATGGTCACTAACTAATCTCAGGATGAGATGACAAAAATTAGAACAAAAGGAAAACGCTCACGTAGTGAGGAACAAAACTATCAAGAGCACAAAAGAGCATAGACCTGATCAAGGAAAAAGACAAGAGCAAGGCAGAGTCCATGGCGGAGTCCTCGGGCGGACGACCCGGGGGCAAGGCAGAGTCCATGATGGAGTCCTCGGGCTGGGTTGGCAGGACCCCCGGCAGAAGAGCAGTCAGTGGGATCCCCAACGGGACAGGACATGGAACTGGCAGGATCCCCGACAAAACAGGTGTCGGCTGGACGCCCAACGGCACAGGACATAGGGCTGGCAGGACCCCCGGCAGAAGAGCAGTCGGCGGGATCTCCAACGGCACAGAACATAGGACTGGCAGGACCCCTGGCAGAAGAGCAGTCGGCGGGGCCTCCAATGGCACAGGACATAGGGCTGGCAGGACCCCCGGCAGAAGAGCATTCGGCGGGGCCTCCAATGGCACAGGGCACAGGGTTGGTAGGACCCCCGACGAAACATGTGTCGGCCGGACCTCCAACGGCACAGGACATAGGGTTGGCAGGACCCCCGGCAGAACAGTAGTCGTCGGGGCCTTGTAGTGACAAATATGATATGTTACCTAATATGCTAAAACCAAATGCAGTAGTTCCATGATGATGTATTTCAGTTCATGTCCTTTGCTAGACTTATGATTAACCTGAAGAGTGTCTGGGTGACAAACACAGTGTCTTGAACAAGTTCCTGTGTTTGTTCCCTGTTCCACAATGAGTTCCTGATTTCCTCAGTTAAATCTGTCTTTGACCCACAATGAGTTCCTGCTTTCCTCACTTCTAACTGTCTTTAACACATTCCTGTCTTTAACCAGTTCCTGATTTACTATATTAGCAATGTACAGTTTCTGTTCCTCTGGAAAGCAGGCGTAGCTTATCTCTCCATCCAGCCCTGCCACAGTGACAGGTGACGAAGTGTTGTTGAACTGTCAAGATCCTATAAAACCTACACACACACTTGCCTCTGTGTGCACTCTTCCAGAGTACTCTGTACTCTGTGAGACCTGTACCTTCGAGGCCTCGAATAAAGAACCAGAAAGACAACTCTGTTTTGTTTCACCAGTTTATTGTTTGATCATTCTGATTTGTATATCTCCACAATATTGACAAGGTCTAAGATTTCCGTAACAGCCTCCAACGGCACAGGAAATAGGGTTGGCAGGACCCCCGGCAGAACAGTAGTCGTCGGGACCTCCAACATTTCCCCAGCTTTCAAAGACTCATTGCTGTGTAGAAAAGCCTTGTGCATCACCCTGGATCTCTGCATAGGTGCCTGTGAGTGTGAGACCCTGCTAACAGCAGTGAACCTGCTGCCAGTATTACGAACATATTAATCAGGCGTTTTAACACTTTTTTCCATGACATTTTTTTTTATTCACTATCATGGGCTATATAAATCAAATTCCGGGTAATTCGGAGCACAATTGTACCTTTTACTATTTAAATGTATTTGTATTATATATTTTTGGGCTATAAAAGTGACATTTCTGGGTGACTTTGTCAGTTTATGGAGCTTAGCCCACAATTCCCGGAGGTTCCAGGCCGAATTTGGGAGCTCATAGGCGGCCTGCCATGCGCCCCCACCCGTGGAAAGAAGAAAAAAGTAAAGAAAACGGTCAATTATATCTTAATAGAATCAAAAATGAAGTTTAAAAAAATTCTCGAAAAGACGTCTGAGTGCCAACGGAGGAGGGGCTCAATAAAGCTCAACCCTTTGGCGCTTCAGGACGAAGCCCCGGACACTTTTCCACTCCCCCGTTGCAATTTACAACGGAGAGGGGAATCGAGGCCTCCCCTCCTCCGTCAAAAAAATTCGTTCATCATTTTCAAGCTACAATCTACACGAAATCGGAAACCCGGTTTTTGAGAGAACTCAGAAAAAAAACGGTTGTGTCAGTTCATGGAGGAATGTGTCCGCTCCATCTGTCCTCTGGCTCGGATACAATTGTTGCATGGAGACCCCCCAGCATGGTTCTTACCAAACTTTAAGTTTTTGAACTGGTCTCTGGAGGAATGTAAGGGGAGTTGTCAGGGAACTCTATCCGCCTTAAGAGACACTATTTTCAGATACATTTTCTCACTTTCACTTATTTTCTATGGTTCTCCAAAAAGTTAACTCAGACTTTTTCTGACTCTGGAGGAATGTAAGGAGAGTTGTCAGGGGACTCTACTTGCCTTATGAGACACTATTTTCGGATACTTTTTTCCATTTTCACCCCTTTCCTCTGGTTCTCCAAAAAGTTAACTCAGACTTTTTCTGACTCTGGAGGAATGTAAGGGGAGTTGACAGGGGACTCTTGCAGGCTCAAGATGCACTATTTTCGGATACTTTTTTTCATTTTCAGCCCTTATCCATGGATGAATTGAAACTTATTTTTTTTACATTTTGGTCAATTTGACCCAGTTCTGGTACCGCATTGCCTGGAGGATAGGACCGAGAGATGACAGACTCTCTGGCCGCCTCACAAGTCACTATTGTCGGACACTTTCTTTGCTTTACCCCGGTTCTATCACTCTTTCCTCCTTTGACCATAAAACGTGTTTCCTGCTGGGGTACTGCCTGGTTCCGGGGCACCCCAAACCCTCTCATGGTCGGGGCACCATGAATTGATGCATCGGACCCAATGTTGCCATCACCAGCCCCGCGTTGGTGTGGAGGTGGGACCATTTAAACCGGTGGTAACCCAAGTCCTCCCTTGGTCCATGTACCAGGCATTGAAGCATCAGACCCATTGTTGCAATCACTGGTTGCGCTAACGCATATAAACGGAGAAACAGAAAATAATTTAAATACAATTCACTGTGTCTGTTTTAGTAAGGATGTCGTCCGAATGCCCAGTGTGCAGACTCTTATATCTGGCTTTGAACAAGCACCTTAAGCACAAACATGCAGTGCGGAACTTGGAGGAAAGAGGCATCATTCTTAAAATGGCCAATGGCAGAATAATGTAACTCATGATCACCCGAGTTCTCCCGAGATGAGGCACACGTAATCCATGACAAAGTGGAGTTGAGACCAGGAGGAGTAGTCGCAGTTTTATATGTTTCTCTGCGCTCTCTCCAATAAAATACCCAATATTAACGGTGCGTGTGTCTGCCCAAGGACAATTTAAAGTAAACCTAATAGAGGTGTCATACATAATAACTTAATAAAAGTAAATGTAACAACTACAACAGTGCAACAAAACAGGAAGATTAAATGTGGACTCTTAAACATAAGATCTCTAGCATCTAAAGCAATATTGGTAAATGATTTAATATCAGATTATAATATTGATATATGCTGTCTCACTGAAACTTGGTTGAGACATGAAGAATATGTCAGCATAAATGAGGCCACTCCACCCAGCCATATCATATTGCCCGAGGCACAGGCCGAGGAGGTGGAGTTGCAGCCATCTTTGACTCAAATGTACTTATCAATACTAAATCAAAATTAAATTATACCTCCTTTGAAAGCCTCGTTTTTAGTCTTACGCATCCGACCTGGAAAACTGTGCAGCCAATCTTATTTGTTACAGTGTACCGTGCACCAGGTCCTTATTCAGAATTCTTATCAGAATTCTCTGAGTTTTTATCAACTTTGGTTCTTAAAACAGATAAAGTAATTATCGTAGGTGACTTTAATATTCATGTTGACGATGATAAAAATAGCATTACTGTTGCATTTAACTATATATTAGATTATGTTGGTTTCTGTCAGAATGTAAATAAACCAACCCACTGCTATAATCAGACTCTCGACCTTGTTCTGACTTATGGTATTGAAATCCGACCATTTCTTAGTAACTTTTGAAGTACTGTTACTAGACTACAAAGCATTAGTCAAAAGCTCCTGCAGCAGAAACCTATCTGTTAGTGCTATAGCCACATTTAAGGAAGAGATTCCACCAATACTTAACTCGATAGCATGTCTGCATGTAGGGGAGGAAACTTATACAAAATGTACACCACCCCAAATTGATCATGTTGTTGATAGTGCTACAGATGCGCTGCGAATAAAATTAGACTCTGTTGCTCCTTTGAAAAAGAAGAAAATAAAACAACATAGATTAGCTCCATGGCATAATGCCGAAACCCGCAAAATAAAGCAAAAGTCGAGACAACTTGAAAGGATATGGCGTTCCACTAAACTTGAAGAATCTTGTTTAATTTGGCATATTACTCTCAATGAATATAAGAAAGCACTGCATAAAACGAGAGCAGCCTACTACTCTTCATTAATAGATGAGAATAAGAATAATGCAAGATTTCTTTTCAGCACTGTAGCCAGGCTGACAGAGAGCCACAGCTCGATTGAGCCTTCTATTCCCATAGCACTCAGTAGCAATGATTTTATGTGCTTTTTTAACAATACAATTGTTACTCTTAGAAACAAAATTAATGACCTCTTGCCTTTGACCAGTATAGTGTTATCAACAGCTCCCGGAAACCTAAGTTCTAATATTACACTAGATAGTAAACTAGAATGCTTTTCAGCCATAAACCTTGAACAATTACATTCAATGATTCTCTCTTCTAAACCATCAACGTCCATGTTAGACCCAATTCCAACAAAGCTGTTGAAGGAAGTTTTTCCATTAATTAGCACTTCTTTATTAAATATTATGAATATGTCTTTATTATCAGGCTATGTTCCACAATCATTTAAAGTTGCAGTGATAAAACCGCTTCTTAAAAAGCACAACCTCGATCCAGAGGTTTTAGCCAACTATAGACCTATTTCTAATCTTCCATTCCTCTCAAAGATTCTTGAGAAAGCGGTCACCAAACAGTTGTGTGATTACTTAAAAAACAATGATTTATTTGAAGATTTTCAGTCTGGCTTTAGAACACATCATAGCACAGAGACAGCTCTGGTTAAAGTCACAAATGACATTCTAATAGCCTCTGACAAGGGACTTGTCTCTATTCTTGTTTTGCTCGATCTCAGTGCTGCATTTGATACTATCGATCATGATATCCTATTGCAAAGACTAGAGCACTTAGTTGGCATACAGGGAACTGCTTTAGGCTGGTTTAGGTCCTATCTATCTGAACGCTCTCAGTTTGTACGTGTCAACGATGAATCTTCCATGCAAACCAAAGTTAGCCATGGAGTGCCACAGGGCTCAGTGCTTGGACCTATTTTGTTCACACTATATATGCTTCCGCTAGGAAATATTATAAGGAATCATTCTGTAAGCTTTCATTGTTATGCGGATGATACTCAACTATATTTATCCATCAAGTCTGATGAAATTAATCATCTAAATCAAATTCAAGACTGCCTTAAGGACTTAAAAACGTGGATGACCTTAAACTTTTTGATGTTAAACACGACCAAAACTGAAGTTATTGTACTTGGCCCGAAGAATCTACGAAACAAATTATCTAAAGATGTACTAACTATGGATGGCATTAATTTGGCCTCCAGTGAGACTGTAAGGAATCTTGGTGTTATATTTGATCAGGATTTATCATTTAACGCCCTCATAAAATCAATCTCAAGGACCGCCTACTTCCATCTACGCAACATTGCTAAAATTAGGCATATCTTGCCTCAAAACGATGCAGAGAAACTAGTCAATGCATTTGTTACTTCAAGGCTGGATTATTGTAACTCCTTATTATCAGGGTGTACCAAGAAGTCAGTCAAGTCGCTTCAGCTGATTCAAAATGCTGCAGCTCGTGTACTAACCAGAGTTAGGAAAAGGGACCACATTACTCCTGTTCTGGCTGCCTTACACTGGCTCCCTATAGAACACAGGATAGAATTTAAAATTATTCTTCTCGCCTACAAAGCCCTTAACGGGCAGGCGCCATCTTACCTTAAAGAACTCATTATACCCTACTGTCCTACTAGGGCATTGCGTTCCAAGAATGCAGGGTTGTTGGTTGTTCCTAGAGTCTCTAAAAGTACAATGGGAGCCAGAGCCTTTTCTTATCAAGCTCCACATTTGTGGAATCAGCTTCCAGTTTGTGTTCGGGCGGCAGACAGCCTATCCGTTTTTAAGAGTACGCTTAAGACCTTCCTTTTTGATAAAGCTTATAGTGATAAAATAATCTAATAAGAGTGCATTGACGTAGATACGTTGTGCCTCTTCACCTATACATTTTAGTTCTTACTCTTTCACTTAAATCCTAAAAACTTAGATCTTATATTTAAAACTTTATCCAAACCTTTCCCCTCTCTGACCTCTCGAGGTTTATTAGAGGGTAACAGGTTGCAGAGAACGCCTAGCCCGGCCGGGGAGTGTGGAACGTAGTCACTGACCCACTCCTACCTCTGACAAATTCAGGTTCCAATGGGGACCTCTCTCCCTGCGTGCCTCTCCACCTCTGTTTGCTACTTCTTACTTGCTAGCCTTTTCCCTCAACCTATCCTAAGGGAGTGCATGTATGCAGACACGTTAGTTTAGCTGCTATAGGCTTGGACTGTTGAGGGGGGCACCTTACTCCGTCTTTCTGGCTGTTTGTACCTGTGTACTCTCATGTTCCGATTAACCCAGTTTCCCCAAAATCTCTTTTTTGTGTCCATATATACGGCGGGATCCTGAGTCGAGGTTAATCATGTTGCTGTGGTCGTGTGTCCTGGGTCCTCTATCCTGAGCACTGGATCTGAGTCCTGGACTTCGAGTCGTGGCTGAACCTGTCTCTGCGGTCCTGCCAGACTCTCACCATACTACTTCACTGATGGCTCCCACAAGATTGCTGACATCCTCGTGGATTCATCTTCCTATTATAGATTAGTATATTATATTTCCAAACATTTGGACTACCTATGTTGCAAATGTATTATCTTTTCAATTTACACACGGCATCTATTGCACGTCTGTCCGTCCTGGGAGAGGGATCCCTCCTCTGTTGCTCTCCCTGAGGTTTCTCCCATTTTCCCCTTTAAACTGTGGGGTTTTCTCTGGAAGTTTTTCCTTGTACGATGTGAGGGTCTGAGGACAGAGGGTCTGAGGACAGAGGGTCTAAGGACAGAGGGTGTCGTATTGTCATACTGATATTCTGTACACACTGTGAAGACCACTGAGACAAATGTAACATGTGTGATATTGAGCTATATAAATAAACATTGATTGATTGATTGACATCAGGTCATGGCAAGGCTGAAGCATAGTGTGGCCCTGCAGTTGCTCCATGACCTCCGAGAGACTAATCCCATCATTGGAATGGCTACATCATTGGCTATAGACGATGAGGAGGAATACCCGGTGCACCCTCCACCCTTCTCCCCACATTCTGAGTGTGACGAAGAGGACTGCAGGCAGGTGATGCTGGACAATGTGGCATTGAGGGCTCAGAAGGATGCCCTCATTGATGTCAAATGTCTCTTTCATACACTCCGCCCCCTGGTATACCCCCGAACTCCGCCAAATGAAATCAAGGAAACGTCAACTTGAACGCCAACACAAGAAAACCACACTAACAGTCCATATTCAAATCTACAAAGACTATCTCCAGCAGTACAGTAACGCACTCAAAGCAGCCCGGTCTAATTACTACTCACAACTCATTCAGTCTGGCTCCAGCAACCCCAAGCGTCTGTTCTCCACCATCAGAAAACTTCTCAAACCCTGTAACGCCACCTCATCCTTCACCACCGAACGGTGCAACTCCTTCCTCTCGTTTTTCCAAACCAAAATCAGCAACATTTACAGCAATCTGACACCCTCATCAGCACCCCCCACCTCCCCTCCTGGCTCCCCCCCTTCACCTCACAGCCCCTGTCCCACTTCTCCCCTGTGACCCCCATGCAACTGTCCCACTTCATGACTGGAATTAACTCCACCTTCACACTTGACCCAATGCCCTCCAAATGTGTTAAAGAGAGCCTCCCTGCCATCTCCCAACTCATCGTCACCATCATTAACTCCTCCCTCAGAACTGGATCAGTTCCCCCCTCTCTCAAACTGGCTGCTGTCACACCCATTCTCAAAAGACCTGGACTCACACCTGACATCATGTCCAACTTCCGGCCCATCTCAGATCTCCCCTTTCTGTCAAAAATACTTGAACGTGTCGTTGCCTCACAACTAAAATCCCACCTCAGCTCCAATGACCTCTTTGAGCCATTTCAATCCGGTTTCCGATCAAAACACAGCACAGAAACAGCCCTTCTGAAAATCACAAACGACCTCCTCCTCTCCTCTGACTCCGGCAACCTGAACATCCTCATCCTCCTCGACCTCACCGCAGCATTCAACACCATCAACCACACCATCCTGATGTCCCTCCTCGAATCATCACTCAACATCACTGACACTGCACTCTCCTGGCTGAAATCCTACCTCACCGACAGACATCAGTTTATCAACATCAACAACTGCACCTCCTCCACTGCTCCTCTGTCCCAAGGCGTCCCCCAGGGTTCGGTGCATGGCCCCCTCCTCTTCATCCTCTGCATGCTCCCCCTTGGCAAAATCATTCGTCGCCACAACCTTCAATTTCACTGCAACACCAATGACATCCAACTTTATATCTCAACAAAAGCCATCACCCCCACAACACACTCCACTCTCACCAACTGTCTCTCAGAAATAAAAGCATGGATGCAAACAAACTATCTCCAACTGAACAGTGCCAAATCAGACATCATCATCATCGGCCCCCCATCCCGTATCAAAGACATCCAGAATTTCAACTTCACCATTGACAGCCACACTCTATCTCCCCCCCTCACATCCGCAACCTCGGAGTCATCTTCGACAGTCAGCTCAAATTCAACCACCACATCAATCACATCACCAGGACCGCCTTTTTCCACCTCAAAAACATTGCCCGTCTCCACCCATCACTCTCCTCCTCTGCTGCTGAAACCCTGATTCATGCATTCATCACTTCACGACTCGACTACTGCAATAGCATCCTCTACGGCATACCATCCAACCTCCTCAATAAACTCCAACATATCCAGAACTCTGCTGCCCGCCTCCTCACCCACACCCGCTCCCGAGACCACATCACTCCCGTCCTCCAGAACCTCCACTGGCTCCCCGTCCATCAAAGAATCAACTTCAAAGTCCTCCTGATTACTCACAAAGCCCTCAACAATCAGGCCCCCCCTACCTCACAGACCTGCTGCACCACCACACCCCTTCCCCCCTCCCTCACAGACCTGCTGCACCACCACACCCCTTCCCCCCACCTCACAGACCTGCTGCACCACCACACCCTTTCCCCCTACCTCACAGACCTGCTGCACCACCACACCCCTTCCCCCTACCTCACAGACCTGCTGCACCACCACACCCCTTCCCCCTACCTCACAGACCTGCTGCACCACCACACCCCTTCCCCCACCTCACAGACCTGCTGCACCACCACACCCCTTCCCCCTATCTCACAGACCTGCTGCACCACCACACCCCTTCCCGCTGCCTCCGCTCATCAGAAGCCAACCTCCTATCCATCCCCACCCACATCAATCACCGGACCTGGGGGGACAGAGCCTTCTCCGTCGCTGCCCCCTCCCTCTGGAACTCACTCCCACAACCCATCAGAGACTGCACTGACCTCACCACCTTCAAAAAACTTACAAAACTCACCTCTTCAATCTGGCTTTTAATGTGTGATTGTTTTTGTATTATTTGACTTTAACTATATATTTATTTGTTGTTCCTTTATTTTATTTTCTCTTCACTATATCTGTAAAGCGTCTTTGAGCACCTGTAAAAGCGTTAACAAATTAAATCTATTATTATTATTATTGATGAGGTGAAGACCCTGCGCTCCAGGCTGAAAAAGGGGCTAAAACCCAGGAAGCAGTGTGCCACTGCTGCTGTGCTTGAGGAAGAGGAAGAATGTATACGATTTAAGGGCCTGGTAATCTCAAGTACCTCCGGCATAAACACAGTATCCTCCGGCAGCAATACCCCTCTCAAGACCCCGGTCAAGACTGTCATGCGGTCCCCAGCAGCCTCCGGTAGTGAGACCCCTCTCAAGACCCCGGTCAAGACTGTCATGCGGTCCCCAGCAGCCTCCGGTAGTGAGACCCCTCTCAAGACCCCGGTCAACACTGTCATGTAGTCCCCAGCAGCCTCCGGCAGCAATACCTCTCTTAAGACCCCGGTCAAGACTCTCATGCGGTCCCCAGCAGCCTCCGGTAGTGAGACCCCTCTCAAGACCCCGGTCAAGACTGTCATGCGGTCCCCAGAAGCCTCCGGTAGTGAGACCCCTGTATGCCAGAATACCTGTGCGTCTGTCTACAATAAGCTGAAAGCTAATCTGGCTAAGGACTGGCCCTCTCCCCCAAATCACTGGTCCACTGGGAAGGGACGGGGGAATACCATGCGTGAAATCACGTTGCCTAAAAGCATGGAGACGTACATTCAGACATACAGGGATCATTGTGAGGGTGTCGCACCGACAGTAAAACGGAAAGAAAATTGTCTGTCCAAGGTCAGCCGGATAAAGAACTTCCTCGTATTCATGTCCCATGGTGTTAACCGGCTGTCAGACTGGTTGTTCCTAAAAGACACGAAGAGGGTCCGTGGCTGGAGCGAGTATATTACAAAAAAGTTGGGCCGTGCAGTCACAACAGCGCTGTTGTTCCTGAAGAATGTGAACTATTTCCTGAGGTACTTGTCTGAATCAAAGCTCCGGGGGTGCAGGCTCACCCAGTCTGATATGACCCACATCATCAGAGAGGTGACAGCCAACATGAATGACTTGAAAAAGTCTGTCACTGTCCACCAGTTCAAGATGAAGAGGAACAAGCTGGATCATCTGCCGAGCCAGGCGGAGCTTCTCGCCGCCATGGCGGCCGCTGAGAAGCGCATCCCTGATCTCCTTGACCTAATGGCTAGCAATCCTACCTCAATCACCCAGTACCTGCTATATGGCTATCTAACCCTCCATTGGAGCCTCCTGTATGGCCACCGTTCGGGTGTGTACGCAAACATGACCAACACTGAGGTCTTTGAGGCGGACAGAAGGGGCACGGCTGAGGGCTACATCATCCATGTGCAGGATCACAAGACTGCCAAGACATTTGGCAAAGCATAGCTGGTGCTTACAGTAAAGGAGTTTAGCTGGGTCATGCGGTGGATGGGGATAAAAGAGGGCTTGTCGGGTCCTCAGAATGAATTCTTCCTTTTCAAAATGGGGAAGCATGCCTCCAGGAACCTGAATGCTCACTTGAAGAGGGCTTGGGCTGATGCTGGGCTAGAAACAACCGTCACCTTCACAATCCTGTGCACTGCCCTGGCTGACATTATCAAGCATCACCAAGATCCAGAAAGCAGGTAGATTCTCGCCAGGTTTATGTGTCACGACGTAAGCACTGCAGACCGGTTTTACGCGAATACGCCTGGAATAAAGGAGGGATTGAAGATCCGCTCCATGTTCAGGGCGGCTGCAGCTGCAGCAGCATCATCAGAAGGAGGTCTACCGCCGCCAGATACCTCCGAAGAGGGCTCAGGGGCGGAGAGCAGCGATACCTCTTCTTCAGGGCCGGTTGATACTCCTGATGAGGGGGTAGGGGCCGTGGACTCAACCTTTTTTCCCCGGTGCACCGTACAAGTTAGATGGCTAATATGGCCCCCGGGCCCGGTTAAATGATATCAATCAATCAATGTTTATTTATATAGCCCAATATCACAAATGTTACATTTGTCTCAGTGGTCTTCACAGTGTGTACAGAATATCAGTATGACAATACGACACCCTCTGTCCTTAGACCCTCACATCGTACAAGGAAAAACTTCCGGAGAAAACCCACAGTTTAAAGGGAAAAATGGGAGAAACCTCAGGGAGAACAACAGAGGAGGGATCCCTCTCCCAGGACGGACAGACGTGCAATAGATGCCGTGTGTAAATTGAAAAGATAATACATTTGCAACATAGGTAGTCCAAATGTTTGGAAATGCATGTGTGTATAAAAGGAAGATGAATCCACGAGGATATCCATCCTGGACCTATGATCCAGGACCACAGCCACGACTCAAGATCCAGGGCTCGCGATGCAGGACACAGGACCGCAGGATCATCCATGACTCCGGATCCCAGCGTATATAGACACCAAAAAGAAAGACATTTGGGGAAGCTGGGTTAATCGGAACATGAGAGTACACAGGTATAGACAGAGAGAAGGAAGAAGTAAGATGTCCCCCGACAAACTAAGCCTATATCAGCAAAACTAGGGGCTGAATCTAATCAGCCCTAACTATAAGCTTTATCAAAAAGGAAGGTCTTAAGCGCACTCTTAAAAACGGATAGGGTGTCTGCCGCCCGAACACAAACTGGAAGCTGATTCCACAAATGTGGAGCTTGATAAGAAAAGGCTCTGGCTCCCATTGTACTTTTAGAGACTCTAGGAACAACCAACAACCCTGCATTCTTGGAACGCAATGCCCTAGTAGGACAGTAGGGTATAATGAGTTCTTTAAGGTAAGATGGCGTCTGCCCATTAAGGGCTTTGTAGGCGAGAAGAATAATTTTAAATTCTATCCTGTGTTCTATAGGGAGCCAGTGTAAGGCAGCCAGAACAGGAGTAATGTGGTCCCTTTTCCTAACTCTGGTTAGTACACGAGCTGCAGCATTTTGAATCAGCTGAAGCGACTTGACTGACTTCTTGGTACACCCTGATAATAAGGAGTTACAATAATCCAGCCTTGAAGTAACAAATGCATGGACTAGTTTCTCTGCATCGTTTTGAGCAAGATATGCCTGATTTTTGCAATGTTACGTAGATGGAAGTAGGCGGTCCTTGAAATTGATTTTATGTGGGCGTTAAAGGATAAATCCTGATCAAATATAACACCAAGATTCCTTACAGTCTCACTGGAGGCCAAATTAATGCCATCCATAGTTAGTATATCTTTGGATAATTTGTTTCGTAGATTCTTCGGGCCAAGTACAATAACTTCAGTTTTGGTCGTGTTTAACATAAAAAAAATGTAAGGTCATCCACGTTTTTAAGTCCTTAAGGCAGTCTTGAATTTTATTTATCGTGCAAAATGACAGGCTACAACTCTCTTCCAGACGTTTATAAACACTTTTCCCGACCATTTAAACATTATTTCTGGCTTGTAAAGTGCAGTGATGAGCCCTGGTAGTATCAGACTATTTAAAGGGTTACCAGGAGCATGAGAATATCCTCCACAGAAGGGGGGGTGGTGGTGCCGTGAAGAAGGCCGAATATGGATGCTGATGGGCGGACGGTAAAGCACCGCAAAATCCACCCCCCTTTTAGGGTTACCAGGGGCATGAGGTTCTGTAGGGTGTGATCATCTGGGTTTAGTCCGTGGGGGAGTGCTTAAGTCCGGGGGCCCAGGGTCCCGGGGACTCACGGGGACTCACGGTGTGCAAGCTTATGGAGGTGTCCATGTCAGGGAAACATGCTGGAGGTCATTAGTCCGTCCTTTGGGGCTCTTTGAGGGGCCACAGAGAGGTGCAATTACTGGTCTCTCTCCTGGAGGTGTGAAATAAGCAGAGTGCCCAAGTAATGGAGGCATGCTGGAGATCATTAGTCCGTCCTTTGGGGCTCTTTGAGGGGCCACAGAGAGGTGCAATTACTGGTCTCTCTCCTGGAGGTGTGAAATAAGCAGAGTGCCCATGTGAGGGAGACATGCTGGAGGTCTGTAGTCCGTCCTTTGGTGGTCTGTGAGGGGCCATAGAGAGGTGGTTTTCGCGGTCTCTCTCCTGGAGGTGGGAAATAACCTAAGTGCCCAAGTTATGGAGACATGCTGCATCATTAGTCCGTATTTTGGGGCTCTTAGAGCAGCCAAATTGGCCATCATAAGATGCATCACCACATATGATGCATGGTGCAGCACATGTGCTGCAAAGTCAACCTCAACAGCCTGACTCTTCCGCCCAGAATGCACTATTTTCGGATACTTTTTGTTCATGTTCCCCCGTTTCTCCTGGTTCTCACTCCAAATGTGACTCTGGAGGAATGCAAGGGGAGTTGACAGGGGACTCTACCCGCGTTGTGAGGCACTATTTTGGGATACATTTTCACCCCTTTTCTCTGGTTCTCAAAAAAATTACTCTGCCAAATTTTGACTCTGGAGGAATGCAAGGGGAATTAAGTCTGTCACTTTGGGTAACTGCACCACTGTCGGACGTCTCCCGAGAGTGGACGTCCATTGCCTCTAAATAGGGGTATGGACTTGAGAGGGAACTCGAGAGGAGCCTCGAGAGGGAACTTGAGAGGGGATTCGAGAAGAGACTCGAGAGGGGACTTGAGAAGTGACTTGAAAGGGGATTCGAGAGGGAACTCGAGAGGTGACTTGAGAGGGAACTCGAGAGGTGACTTGAGAGGGAACTGGAGGGGTGACTCGAGAGGGAACTGGAGGGGTGACTCAAGAGGGAACTGGAGGGGTGACTGGAGAGGGGACTCGAGAGGGAACTCGAGAGGGGACTCGATAGGAGACTGGAGGGGTGACTCGAGAGGGAACTGGAGGGGTGACTCGAGAGGGAACTGGAGGGGTGACTCGAGAGGGGACTCGATAGGAGACTGGAGGGGTGACTCGAGAGGGAACTGGAAGGGTGACTCGAGAGGGAACTGGAGGGGTGACTCGAGAGGGGACTCGAGAGGGAACTCGAGAGGAGACTCGAGAGGAGACTCGAGAGGGGACTCGAGAGGGAACTCGAGAGGGAACTTGAGAGGGGACTCGAGAGGAGACTTGAGAGCTGACTGGAGAGGGGACTCGAGACGGTCGGTTCGCCGACAGAACACGGGGGGCTGGAGTCGGTCGGAATGCCGACAGGACACGGGGAGCTGGCGTCGGCCTGGTACGCCGACAGGACACAGGGAGCTGGAGTCGGCCGGTACGCCGACAGGACACGGGGAGCTGGCGTCGGCCAGAGAGCCAGTACTGGAGCTGAAACCATGGCTGCTGGGGCCGGTTCTGGAGCAGAGACCATGGCTGCTGGGGCCGGCACTGGAGCCGGAAACATGGCTGTTGGGCACGGAGCAGAAGCCTGGACCCTGGCTGTGCAAGCCAGGTAATGGAGCACGGAAGCATGGCTGTGTGGGCCGGTACTGGTGCACGGACCCATGGCCTTGTGGGACGGTTCTGGAGCCAGAACCATGGCTGCTGGGGACAGAACTGGGGCTGGTACCATGGCTGCTGGGGCCACGGCTGGAATCCTGGCCTTGCGTCTCCTAGAGACCTTTTGGAGGCTCCGTGGACCTCCTAAAGCAAGGCGGGATCCCAAGAAGGGGTTTGAGGCTTGAGGCTGGCACTCAGGGCTACTTGTAAAATCCTTAAGCCACTCGGGCAACAAGCTCCAGAGCCAGGGTTTGCGAGCAACCTCCTGACGTGCCTCCTTCAACGCAGCCTCTCTACCCCGTCTAGTTGAGGTGCCATTCCACGTATAAAAAATGTACTCCAGAGAGTACCCAAGACGTTCCGCCTGTATCATCAAAAAGGCTGAGTCTGCTGGGTCCATAATGTTCAGTTAGTTCAGTTAAGAACTCAGGCACTTAGGATGTAGGACCCAATTGCACGACCCGGGTGACAGAGGTAAAGTATTGGTAAGATACTTTCTTTTTCCAAAAAACACGATCAACAAAAAATGGTCACTAACTAATCTCAGGATGAGATGACAAAAATTAGAACAAAAGGAAAACGCTCACGTAGTGAGGAACAAAACTATCAAGAGCACAAAAGAGCATAGACCTGATCAAGGCAAAAGACAAGAGCAAAGATCTGACCATGGCAATAGATAAAAGCATGGACCTGACCATGACAAGAGACAAGACGAACTGACCAAGAACACATGGGAGACAGGGGAATTTAAACACAGGGTAACAAGACACTGGTGGGAACAATCAGGGGCGGGGCTGACACTGATGAGCACAGGAGACTAGGGGTGTAACGGTTCGCAGAAGTCACGGTTCGGTTCGTACCTCGGTTTGGGGGTCACGGTTCGGTACAACAAGAAAAAGCAAAAAAAAGTCCCAAATGCATAATTACAGGTTTGTTGTTATTTATTTTTGAACAGTAGTGCAAGTTTCAGTTTAAAAATAAGGAACTCTGACATTTTGAATAATTAACTGTATTAAACAGTTAAAAACAAACCACACACACTCAGATAGCCATATTATCTATAATGGCTGATGTCAAACGAAAAGGTTCATCAAGCTGTAAAACTAAAATGAATGTCTTGAAAATATTACATCATAAATAATAAGAAAGTGTTTCAAGAGCGCATAGTCGTTGAAAAACATATGCCAAAAGCTTCCATTATTTATTTTGGTTTCACGGCTTTCATGTCTATTGGTGTATTAAAAACAGCGGGGATCAGCTGTTGAGCTGCTGCTGTCTTTTGCCGGGCTCCGGTGATTGGCAAATCTGGGTGATGCCTTCTGATATGATTTAGCATGTTTGGCGTGTGTTCCCATTAGCATACCGCACCACTGTAGAACAACGCCGACACACCGTCCTCGTCCGATCTTCCACTAGCACTTCATCGTTATTGTAGTCCACAGGGAACCCGAAATGTTCCCACACAGCTGATTTAAAAGAAGCAGGTGGGTTCTAGCTCCTGTGTGTTATCTGAAATCGCCATATTAACTTTTCTTCTTCTTGTATTTTGTTCGTTTTGTTGTTGTGTTTCTTCTTCTTCTTCATTTGTTTTTAAGGGCGGCTGGCAGCTTTTAGGCGCAATACCGCCCCCTGGATTATATATAGTGTAATGGATACTCAGGGTTGGGAGGGTTACTTTGTAAATGTAATCAGTTACTGATTACTGAATACATGGCTCTGAAAGTAATCCGAATACAGTTACAGTTACGTGTCTTAAAAAAGTAACGTAATCAGATTACTTTTAGATTACTTTTGGATTACTTTCTTTTTCCATCACAGATGGGATGTTTTGGTGAACAGGAGACACAAAAAGGAAACTGAACGTGTTTTTATTGTTTTAATGGCTTATCAAGAGCACAACTGAAACATAACATCTGAAACGATGCAACAACATAATACACTTTCTGGGGATGCAGCTTGGGATGTGAGGAGTGAGGGACACGGCTTAGAACGGGCGTGTCGCCTTCTGTCCTGCCAGTGTTGGCAGGACATTAATTAAAATGTCGAACTCGGACTTCATTTTAAGGACATGTCAGCCAGGGGTTTAGAGCTATATTTGTTTAAGCACCGGATTGGCAAAACAGGAGAGTGTCTGCCTTGATCTATGAATTCATGTCCGTGACTCTCACAGTATCTGCTGCCCACAGCTGTTTGATAGAAGGAAAACCTCCTTCACTTCATGAAATCTCTGCAGCACCAGGAGGCAGCGGGAGGGTTAACTCAGCCTCTGAGAAGAGGAGCGTGCAGTGCCTTTCACGCACCGCCTTTCACGCACCGCCTTCGCTGTGTTTACCTTCAGAATCATTAGAAAGACTAAAGAGCGACCGCAGGCTGATGTGTTTTAACCACACACACATCTACACACACAATTTCAACGCAGACTTTTGTTCCTCCATGTTTCGTTGTTATTGTTTCACTGAGCGGACCCGCACATTTTTTTCAAACGCTCCCTTTTTTGGTCCATCTGCGGCGGTAATAGTTTTTGTGCGCTGTGATGATTCGGCTGTGCCTTTAGTAATGAATATTAAATGTTGTGAGGAAATCTTTCCACCAATAATTCCAATAAGTAATCCAAAATGTATTCACTTCAGGTTTACGAAAGTAACTGTAATCAGATTACTCGTTTTTCAAATGTAACGCAAGCTGAATACAGTTACTTGATTTTTGTATTCTGATTACGTAACGCCGTTACATGTATTCCGTTACAACCCAACCCTGTGGATACTGCCCTGAATGACAGACTTTTTTCCCACTCGTAAAAAAAGGCGTATTCGTCGTGTGACTGCATGCACCGAACCGTGACGTCCGAACCGTGACGGTACGGGACGAATACGGATACCGTTACACCCCTACAGGAGACACAGAAGGGGTGACAGGTGAAAACAATCAGGAAATTAGACACACCAGGGAAACTAACGACAGACAGGAAAACACAGGGAAAAAGACCAGACAATACACAGGGAGGAAAACATGACAAGGAGAACAGCAAAACACCCACTACCAGACACACAAAACTAAAAACGTGACACAACACAAGAATCGTGACAGGTTGGACCAGGCGTCAATTAGACGCCTGCAGCTAGTGCAGAACGCAGCTGTACGTCTTCTCACTGGCCATAAAAAGCGTGACCACATCACCCCAATTCTGGCCTCACTGCACTGGCTTCCAATTCGGTTCCGAATTGATTTTAAACTCCTGCATTTGTTTTTAAAGCCCTAAATGGGCTGGCTCCGGCCTATATAGCCGAACTCCTCCATCGCTACACCCCAGGCAGAGCCTTAAGGTCTGCTGACCAGCTGCTGCTGGTAGTGCCTAAGACCAGGCTTAAAACCCGAGTGCACCGAGCCTTCGCAGCAGCTGGCCCTAGGCTCTGGAACACTCTGCCCCTCCATGTGAGGTCGGCCCAGACCCTGTTTTTTTTTTAAATCTACTCTTAAAACACGCTTCTTCTCCCTGGCCTTCTAGTCAGAGCGGAGCACGACTCCTGACTTTTCCCTGTGCTTTTTATATATCTGTTGTAATTTATTGTCTTTTATTGTGATTGTAGTAATGTGTTTTTATGTGATTGTAGTATTTATTACATGTACAGCACTTTGGCCCGACCAATAATCGCTTTTAAATGTGCTTTATAAATAAACTTTGATTTGATTGATTTGATTTGATAACTGTCAATCAATCATATAACTGTCAATCAATCACAGAGCTGTCAATCAATCATAGAGCTATCAATCAATCACATAACTGTGAATCAATCACCTACATGTCAATCAATCACATAACTATCAATCACATAACTGTCAATCAATCACAGAGCTGTCAATCAATCACACAACTGTCAATCAATCACAGACATGTCAATAAATCACCTAACTGTCAATCAATCACAGAACTGTCAAAAAAGACGTTTGGTCACCTGAACGCCTCCGTGCTGTTCGGAGACCCTGTCTGAGTCCCTCTCTGATCGTGTGGTTTTGATTGGTGGATGAGGTCGGTTTCCATAGACACAGTTGAAGCAGGAGCGGGCGTGGCCCCCGTGGTCGAGCAGGTACTTGAACATGGGCAGGTTCTTCATGGAGAACATGTAGACGGCAGGGAAGGTGGTGAGGTGTGTGGGGATGGAGGCGTTGATATCTGCTCTGTGCTCCACCAGCAGGGTGACGGTCTGGATGCAGTTCAGCCTCGCCGCCACCATCAGAGGTTTGAACATGTCCCGGTTGGGGTCTGCGCCGGCCGCCAGCAGCATGCGCACTGCATGGATGTTGTTGTTAATGACGGAGAAGTAGAGCGACGTGCTGCGGCGGTCCTGGTAGAGCCGCAGCCGTTCTTCAGACAGCTGAGCGTTCACATCGAAACCTGCCTCGATCAGAGCCTCCAGGACGTCATCACGGTTACGCTCAGCCGCCAGGTGAAGCGGGCTGATGCCGGCGCGGCGAACTCTGGTCTTACTGGTGACCGAGATCAACATGGAGACGATGCTGGGAATAGGAAACACAGGAATTAGACCAGACCAACTCTCGGAAAACTGTGGAAATTAGAGTGTGTGTGTGTGTGTGTGTGTGTGTGTTATTAGCTAAGGCAGACACAAATCCATGATCTCACCTGTCGCTTCCTCTCTGAGCGGCAACGTGAAGCGGTAAAAACCCAGTTTTTCCTGGTTTGTTGGCATCAGCATTCTGAGAAAGGAGGAACTCCACGATCTCGTCGTGTCCATTTTTAGCAGCTTCATACAGAGCGGTGGCTCCATCAGCAGCCTGGCTGTTAATGTCTGCACCTGCAGTGACCGAAAGGGGAGCAGGATTTAGGGATCAGGATTTAGGGATCAGGATTCAGGAATGAGGGGTCAGGATTCAATCAATCAATGTTTATTTATAGCCCAATATCACAAATGTTACATTTGTCTCAGTGGACTTCACAGTTTGTACAGAATATCAGTATGACAATACGACACCCTCTGTCCTTAGACCCTCTGTCCTTAGACCCTCTGTCCTCAGACCCTCTGTCCTCAGACCCTCTGTCCTCAGACCCTCTGTCCTCAGACCCTCTGTCCTTAGACCCTCTGTCCTTAGACCTTCTGTCCTTAGACCCTCTGTCCTCAGACCCTCACATCGTACAAGGAAACACTTCCGGAGAAAACCCACAGTTTAAAGGGAACATGGAAGAAACCTCAGGGAGAGCAACAGAGGAGGGATCCCTCTCCCAGGATGGACAGACGTGCAATAGATGCCGTGTGTATATTGAAAAGATAATACATTTGCAACATAGGTAGTCCAAATGTTTGGAAATGCATGTGTATATAATAGGAAGATGAATCCACGAGGATATCCATCCAGGACTTATGATCCAGGACCACAGCCACGACTCAAGATCCAGGGCTCGCGATGCAGGACACAGGACCGCAGGATCATCCATGACTCCGGATCCCGGCATATATAGACACCAAAAAGAAAGACATTTGGGGAAGCTGGGTTAATCGGAACATGAGAGTACACAGGTATAGACAAAGAGAAGGAAGAAGTAAGATGTCCCCCGACAAACTAAGCCTATATCAGCAAAACTAGGGGCTGAATCTAATCAGCCCTAACTATAAGCTTTATCAAAAAGGAAGGTCTTAAGCGCACTCTTAAAAACGGATAGGGTGTCTGCCGCCCGAACACAAACTGGAAGCTGATTCCACAAATGTGGAGCTTGATAAGAAAAGGGATTCAGGGATCAGTAGGGATGTAACGGTTCACAGAGTTCACGGTTCGGTACAACAAGAAAAAGCATAAAAAGTCCCAAATGCATAATTCCAGGTTTGTTGTTATTTATTTTGAACAGTAGTGCAAGTTTCAGTTTAAAATTAGGAACTCTGACATTTTGAATAATTAACTGTATTACACTGTTAAAAACAAACCACACACAGTACCACACACACTCAGATGGCCATATTATCTATAATGGCTGATGTCAAACGAAAAGGTTCATCAAGCTGTAAAACTAAAAAGAATGTCTTGAAAATATTACATCATAAATAATAACAAAGTGTTTCAAGAGCGCATAGTCGTTGAAAAACATATGCCAAAAGCTTCCGTTATTTATTTTGGTCTCACGGCTTTCATGTCTATTGGCTTCTTAAAAACAGCGGGGATCAGCTGTTGAACTGCTGCTGTCTTTTGCGGGGCTCCAGTGATTGGCAAATCTGGGTGATGCCTTCTGATGTGATTTAGCATGTTTGGCGTGTGTTCCCATTAGCATACCGCACCGCTATCGAACAACGCCGACACACCGTCCTCGTCCGATCCACCGTCCTCGTCCGATCCACCACTCGCACACTTCATCGTTATTGTAGTCCACAGGGAACCCGAAATGTTCCCACACAGCTGATTCAAAAGAAGCAGGTGGGTCCTAGCTCCTGTGTGTTATCTGAAATCGCCATACTAACTTTTCTTCTTCTTGTATTTTGTTCGTTTTGTTGTGTTTCTTCTTGTTCTTCATTAGTCCTTTAAGGGCGGCAGGCAAACAGCTTTTAGGCGCAATACCGCCCCCTGGATTATAAATAGTGAAGTGGATACTGCCCTGAAGGACAGACTTTTTTTCCCACTCGTAAAAAAAAGGCGTATTCGTCGTGTGACTGCATGTGCCGAACCGTGACGTCCGAACCGTGACGGTACGGGACGAATACGGATACCGTTGCACCCCTAGGGATCAGGCATGTTGCTGTTTATTCTGCACATTTCTGCAGCTGCTGTTAGCATTAGCAGAGATCAATAAGGTAACCCATCCTCTTACCGTGTTTGAGGAGGAGGCGCAGGATTGCCAGCTGCCCGCTCTGCGAGGCGGTAAACAGCGGCGAGAGGCCGTACACATTGACCAGAGTGTGTTTGGCTCCAGCCTTCAGCAGCATCTCACAGATCTCCGCGTTGTTTTGAATAGCAGCTTCGTGTAGGGCCGTGAAACTCCAAATACAGGGAGTGTTGACGGCTGCACCGTGGTTCAACAAAGCCGCCACTATCGCGGCGCTGCTCCTCTCACAGGCTGCAGAGAAACCAGAGTTTATTGAGGGAAATATCACCAGTCGACTACATACAGTATCACCATTTCAAACCCCTGCCCTCCAGGATAATCTGAGTTCAGATCGTTATGTTGGTTATCTTAATGCCCAAATAAAAACCGTCAATGTTACCTTTGTAGAGCGGTGTCTCTTTGTCATAGTTGGGGGTATTAGTATCAGATCCCTTTTCCAGCAGCACCTGAACGCATGGCAACTGGTCTTTGCTGACAGCGACCATCAGAGCCGTCTCCCCGTGCTCGGTCCGCTTGTTGATCATCCCCGGCTGAGCTGAGCACGAACACCAGAGAAACTGTGTGTGAGAGTGTGTGTGTGTGTGTGTGTGTGTGTGTGTGTGTGTGTGTGTGTGTGTGTGTGTGTGTGTGTGTGTGTGTGTGTGTGTGTGTGTGTGTGTGTGTGTGTGTGTGTGTGTGTGTGTGTGTGTGTGAGTGAGTGAGTGAGTGAGTGAGTGAGTGAGTGAGTGAGTGAGTGAGTGAGTGAGTGAGTGAGTGAGTGAGTGAGTGAGTGAGTGAGTGAGTGAGTGAGTGAGTGAGTGAGTGAGAGAGAGAGAGTACCTGACAGCAGTACTCTCAGACAGCTGTCCTGCCCGTACCATGCCGCCTGGTGAATGGCGAGCCAGCCCGGTTTACTTGGAAGCATCAGGTTTGTTTCCTGGACCATCGTCAGCGCTTTCACTTTGCTAACATCCCCGACACGGACCGCTCTGAACAGAGGCTCCTCCTCCCTGCAGGGAAGAGACACATCAGGTACAGGTGAGATAGGTGAGACAGGTAGAACAGGTGCTAAGGTGAGACAGGTGAACAGAACTGGACTCACTCCACAGGTTCTGGAGCGATGTGGACCAGACTGCCATCAGGTCGGCGATACGCCACCATGCTCTTCCCAGCTCCCGTCATGAAGCGACTGACGGTCCCATCAAACGTCTTCCTGTCACAGTGACACAAAGACAGCAGCCAATCAAATCCCAGACACTGACCCAACATCCAATCAGAGCTTAGACACTGACCCAACAGCCAATCAGAGCTCAGAATATGACTCAACAACCAATCAGAGCACTGTCAACACCTTATTGACATGCATGCAATGCAAGTTTGAGTAGTGCAGGAATAAGTCCTGAAGGCCTTACATGAGTCAGCTTTTTTAGCCCTTCCGGTTTGCTTGTCTTGTAGTCAATGGTTTTCTGAATGTGTTTTTGGTTGTATTAGACAGGCAGAGAGAGAGAGAGAGAGAGATCTCGGGACGCATTACCTATAGTTAATTCTAACACACTGAGGTAAAATAAATCCAATCCTTTCCACTCTATTTTCCTAATCTTACTATCTGTCTTAGATGTTAAATGTAATCTAAACCCAATTAATGTCTACTAATGGTTGTGCCATATCCCTAAACATTGTTTCCACCCACTGTAACATGGCTACTCCAAATAACTCTTTCAGGAAACCATTTTCTTCTATAAATTAAAAATACCTCCATGTTTCAAGCCCCACATATTTCACACACCATAAAAGAACGTCCCTATATTTTCTCCATCACTTTAAATCTCACTGTTATTTAGAACATAACTTTTGTGACTGGACATATCTGCAATGTCGCCACAATCTGCTGGGGAATGTTGTTCATAGAGTTTGTACGTACAAAGCTGTACTTGTGGGTTAGTAGCCTGTTTCTACTGTAATCATTTTCAATAATTGTGCTCAGGTCACCGGTCGGTTGTTCATAAACTTAACAGGGGTGTTTCTGGCACAGACTAAAACATGGATCCTGTGTATTTGGAGATTCCCCTAATCTGTAAATCCCCATCACTTACATATCCCGATCACTTAAACCCATCTCATCATTTGATACAAGAACTGCATATATGGGGGGTGAATCATCTTGATTATAACCGCCTCACCTTTGGGAACGAGTATTTCTAACTCCTCCTCTTGTTGCTCAGCTGATCTTTTGGCTCTGGGGATAAGTGAAAGTCTCTGAAACACAGCTGGAGTTTTGTTAGTGATGTGGGCATTATCTATGAGTAACTAATGGATCCATGTGTTACTTGATATTGTACTCCCCATCCAACCAGAAAGGTGCCAAGTGTAATGAACACAATCAACAATGCTATTCTGACTCTTATCCCTAGGGGACCCCACAATTGCTTTGGCCTTGTTCTTGACATCATTTCTATTTTCTCCCTGGTTGTGTCAGTTACAGAATTTAAATAATGAGTATTATAATAACGTATACAAAAATTGGACTCTTTTTCAGATGTAAAGCAAAAATAGGTTTTCACTTTAGTGGACAATCTATAAAAATCTATACACAATTCGTCTTTTGAGCTGTTTCTATCTTTATCTTATTTCTATTTATTGTTTTGTTCCAGCTCTGCCAAATCAGTCCTAACTCCCAATAATGTTCTGGAAGTTGCCAGTGAAGGGTGACAATGTGTGAGGTGGTGTCAATTTGCTCCTTTTTCTTTAGCTTTAAACCGGAGTGCGTGTGAAGTTCGTTACAACTTCTCACTGTTCCGTCCACCGGGATCAGCCCACTGTCTTTTGTGAACTTTCACCCTCACCCAATCACCTGGCCGAACAGGAGTCTCTTCTGGTGTCTCGTCTGGTATCTCTGTAGCTTTCCTAGCCTGTGTAGACAAAACTTGGATAATATTACTCAGAGTTCTGACATATTCATCACTTCTATTCGTCTAATATCTAAAACTGGACCACTCCCTCCTTGGAGTAGGCCAAAGCTTCGGCATACCTTTTGT
The DNA here is from genome assembly GCA_028583405.1 of Pogonophryne albipinna. Lineage (NCBI taxonomy): Eukaryota > Metazoa > Chordata > Actinopteri > Perciformes > Artedidraconidae > Pogonophryne > Pogonophryne albipinna. Next base: position 82,407 of record JAPTMU010000262.1, read on the forward strand.
TGTTATGAGACTTATTGTTAACTACATGTTATTATTTATTAACTACAACGTCACCGAAATCAATATATCTGTATAATCATGACACTCCCTCCTTTGAGCATAAAATGCTCAATTAATATTGCAATGATTACCCTATTCTGAACAGGACATGTAAAACCCATAACGTTGTATGAAATAAATATAAATTCTCCGTGTACCCACAAGGCGTACACAAATATCGTATGATGTATGGTTTTCTGATGGTATAAATGCATATTCACTCAAATCTGCCATTAGCACAAAAAATAGTTTACTTGTTTCAATAATGGCTTTTGTCCTGGTATTATGCATCATTGTTGCTGCGAAAAACAATACCCCTGGTCTCGCTAATGCGTCTTAATTGGCTCTAGGATTAGAGGATTGAAAAACCAGCAGAGTGCGCTGTTGTAATTTTCAGCTTCATCCACCAGGGGTAGCTATTGTAAAACTGAATTCAATGTGACAAGAATAAACGTATCTTTCTTAAAAATATCTTTCAAATGGGAAGAAAATTACAATATGGTTAAACAATAAAGCATAAACAAGCCAAAACACATTTGCAAGCACAAATACTTCAACAATCCGTTCGGAAAGCCTAAAAATCTGGTATCTAACAACTCACTACAGAACACAAAATACAATAATCCTTATTTACAAACACCAAACTTCAACTACAATATGTATAGACAACCTGATTTAGCTAAATGAACTATTTTCTAGTTCCACCTGTGACAAGAAGTATGATTTGTTCTTCACAAGATGGAGGTCAGAAAAAAATGACTTAGCCTCATGATAAGAACAAACAGAGGAGTACTTTGAATTTGCATTTCACAAAATGGCGACTGCCATGTGTTTGTTTGTCAACATGAGGTCAAAACAAGATGGCTACTGATTATTTCAACCTCTGACCCCCAGAACAAAGAGCTGTGTGAGAACACAGTGGACTCTCCCAGATGAGGTGAAATCATGAGGTGCTGATCTTAATAAAAAAAAACAGCTATCAGGCTAAACTTTAGCGTAGCACAACAACAAGACGCACTCCAAAATGCTGAACAATTTACAACAATAATAATAACAATACAAATAGTTAGAGACCATCAAAACTATTAGTCTATGGTTGTTCGAGGAACTCTCACGCTATTATGCGACAAAATGGGAAGCCAGTCAGACACTATTAGTAGAATATCGTCTATCTAACGCACGAATGCCGCATTTCTTTCCGTAATCAGTGCTCGAGTTGAGGGGGGATGAGGGGGGATGGCATCCCCCCTGAAATAAAAACGGTCAAAATCATCCCCCTTCTAAAACTGCCATTCCCCCTTTCCATCCCTTATGTAATTTTATCAATGAACGTGGCACTGGTATTACTGCTATTTCAATATTAATTTTGCGCATTTTGAGTAAAATACTGTGGGCGAGTGAGCACGCACACACGCAATGACATTTTTACCAAGTCACTGACGCTATACTATGCGAGTGCCCTAGAGGGCGCCAGAGCGCCGTGATGCGCCTGTTTGATCGATGCCAGAAGCGCAGGTAATGGTCATCACAATGGCCAAGCAACCAATAGGACAACGCGATCTGAAGGACTTCATATTTAAAAATACTAAAAATAACATTTCAGGTAAGTCAAGAATCAGTAATCTTAGTCATTACTCATTACTTTAGTCACCAAAGGTGGAATCTATGGACATAAGCAGCAATAACAACTTAGTTTGGAGTTATACGTTTTTCTCTCGTGTTAGCTAGCTGGTAAGACTCAAAACTGTTGATGAAATGATACCACCAGTACCAGAAGAGCTGAAACCCCTCCTTCAAGCAGTGAACACTCTGGTCATCTCCACAGCTGAGTGTGAATGTGGGTTTAGTCAGATGAACATTTTAACCACAACTAGAAGCTCCCTAGAGGTAAAAAGCATGTCAGCCTTGCTTTTCATCAAGTGTGTTGGCCCTCCACTGAACAAGTTCAGACCAGAGGTATATGTCAAGACTTGGCTTCAAAGCCATTGCTTAGCTAACAATCCGAAAGCAAGAGCCAGAAAAATTGAGACCAAAAAACATGATTATGAAAATCTTTGGAAACTTCTATGAGATGGGGGAGAGTGGAGTAGGCAGCTATTGACAACATTGGTCCTATTTTGTATTATCTGTATAATATATTTTCATATTTTGTAAACAATTTCAATTTGCACTTAATGCCCTGTTAAAAAAAGTAACATTGGGAATGTTAACATAAAATATTTGTATTTGAACTGCAATAAAATGATGACGGACCAATATTTTTCTAATTTTTTTCCTCTAATTTTTCATGAAGAATTTACATAATGATTTAATTAATCACGATACAAATGTAACCCTTTACCAGTTTTGATCGTATAAAATACACTATAATTCAATATTCTAAAAACTATTTTGACTTTATTATTAGTATAATCAGTTGATCCATCTGAATAATAAAGGAGGGACTGTTAACCTACAAGATTTGTACCATATACTTCCATTATAACCACATTTTTGTATCCCTTCCCCCCCTTTAAATTAAAGTGAAAAAAAGATTTTGCACTAATTGTCCTCTACATTTGACCCTAAATGTTAGTGTATGGCAGCCCGGGGACCGACTCTAATTCTGAGGTGTCTTGGTAAAGAGCAATGAAAGGAGTATCTGAACATCCATAACATGCATGTTGTTTTAGGAGTATAATAATTATCTTTATGCTGGTTGGTCTCCCACCCTCGGCGGGTTATCAGCACAAATTATGTCCCCATATGATAAAATCCACCATCCCCCCTGATTTTTTTTTACAACTTGAGTACTGTCCGTAATGCACACGCAATGATTAAAAAGTATACTTCAGACTTCCACAGACTCACCAATCACCAATTAAACAAGAGACCATCTCATTTATTTGGGAGTAAACCAACGGATGCCATCCGAATCACAACCTTTCCAGAATTAAGTAAGAAACATAGAACACTGGACTCCATCCGTTTGTTCAACCAACACACAAATATATATAAATACAAACAATAAATACTGGCTAAAAACACATTAATATATATCCGGCTTAAGAAACTCACACATTAGTATCAGGCATGCAGCGTTAGTGAAAGATCAAAGAAGGAAAATGCTTACCTCCTGTTTGGCTCAGAACAATGCCACGTGTTATATGCTGCCTATGCTTATAAATGTAGGTTTGTTTAATATTAAATGCAGTTATTTTCAGGATCACCTGCCCGCCATAAACACACAAATCTCAAAGTTTCTACATAAGCTATTGAAGAATTCAATTCAACTGGCTTCTTCTCACCATGTTTCTGGGCCCTTGTGTGTCTATGGTGCAAGATCTCCGTTGAAAACTGACTTGTTGTCTCTCCCGGTCCAGCAAAATCACGTCAGGGTCACCAACTATTTAGGTATTCGTTATTCTCGCGTCCAGGAGAGAAGCTTTAAAAGTAAGAGACGATGGAGTCTCTGAGAAAGGTTCAAATGGGTACTTTAATTAAATGGCGCGGTAATGAAACAGACAGGAGGTAGTTGGAGAGAGAGAAGCTGCAGCTTCCTCTCGCAGTCCGGGCCGTGGAGAAGATGCCCCACACACATTCGTCTTTCCCGCTTGCCTGCATCCCCCTTTGCTCCTCCTCTCTGAGGCTGTGACGTAATCTTCCGCCCTCCTTTCACCAATGTCCGATATCGCACACAACAGAGGATTTCGACATTTACATTCATTGCTTACTTCCACACGCCTTTTCTCCTCCTTATCTCTTTCATTACTTTTTATTTATTGCATTGTGACGGCTGTAATTCGTTACTTTTCCGTAAAGCCTGAAGTCAAGCTACTGTTGGTATGTCGGAGATCCCTTCCGGAATAGCTTTTCAAAATAAACTTTAACCACAGGCGAAAGCTAACCGGATGTATTTTCACAATAAAACAGTTATAAAATTACTGGTGTTTAATCTATCTTATATCATTAAATATTGATTTTAATTTGTTGTTAGACTGAAATAAGGTCTGTGGTTAATAAGAGATCTTTGTAAAAGAAGGTAATAAATGAGACTACTGAACGTCATTAAGCCAACATGGAGGGGATCAGGCAGATGCTGCCTTCAGGGTCCACTACAGGAATAGGACTTCCCTGCACAATGATATTGTCACTGCTGAAAGAAAGAAGAGGAACATCCATTTATTAGCTGATACCAGCGTTCTGATTGTCAGTGCAATCTGCCCGAATGAAAGTCAAACAAAGAGGAAGAGGAAATAAAACCATAAGGTCACCTACGGGTCAGGAGGCTCTTCACTTGGAGGATTGTGGGAGCTGTAGTTTACAGGTGGATTGTGGGAGCTGTGGTTTAATGGTGGATTGTGGGAGCTGTGGTTTAAAGATGGGCTGTCCGTCAGACTGCGTGTGATGGCGAGCTGCAGCAGCTCTTCATCACTCAGGTTACTGTAGACAGAATAATCTTCAAAGTAGTCCGCCATGCTGGAGCTGTGAGGAGAAACATCATAAAACAGACACCAGCACTGACTGCATACATGTCTGTTGGTGTGAAGCAGCACTGACTGCATACATGTCTGTTGGTGTGCAGCAGCACTGACTGCATACATGTCTGTTGGTGTGAAGCAGCACTGACTGCATACATGTCTGTTGGTGTGCAGCAGCACTGACTCACCTGTCTGTAAGTGTGAAGCAGCACTGACTCACCTGTCTGTAAAGCTTCTCTTTGTTAATCCAGCGTTCCCTTCAGCGTTCAGAAGAGAGAGATTCTGTCTGTGCTGCAGTCAGGGGGGAAGGGGGTGGGGCTTCTGGGTATTTTAGGAGCTGCCATGTCAGCGGGGCGACCTCTAGAGTGACAGACAAACCTCTAGAGTCACAGACACCTATATAACTACAGCAGAGGGAACACCACAGAAGAAGAATAGGGCCTCTTTAAGTAAACATAGTTAAACTTAGAGTGTGTGTGTGTGTGTGTGTGTGTGTGTGTGTGTGCGTGAGCGTGTGCGCGTGAGTGTGTGTGTGTGTGTGTGTGTGTGTGTGTGTGTGTGTGTGTGTGTGTGTGTGTGCGTGAGCGTGTGCGTGTGTGTGTGTGTGTGTGTGTGTGTGTGTGTGTGTGTGTGTGTGTGTGTGTGTGTGTGTGTGTGTGTGTGTGTGTGTGTGTGTGTGTTATTTTTAGATTCAGCTGCTGGAAAGTGAGCAGGGGTTGTCAGAACAACACAGAGCACTGAGCCGAGTGGTTGCAAAATGAGTGAATTAAAGACAATGCAACCTGTGTACCCTTATGAAATCTGGGTATCTTGTGTTTATTATCTGTAGATCCTCTTTAGATACTAAGGTCTGTATATGACCTGTAATTTTGTACCGGAGAAATTAGACACATAGATTATATGATGGGTTTGACTCATTTTTATTTTGAACTCCAGTTATACAACACAGAATCAGAGACACATAAACACTGTGTCCAAATGTATTTACAACAAACAGCTGTTGTAAAACAACAAAAAACAAAAACAGGGATCTCTGGTGATTGGGACGCACCCCCTGATCTAAACATAAATAAACAGTTCATCATTTTGAACGCAAAGACCAAACTGTGAGGCAGCCAAGCACTTCCTGGGATGGGACTGCCAGGAATGAAAGCATCATAAAGAATGCTCCACACGCAGCGTGCTTCCAACGGCCTGGCCAAAGCTGCTGCTGTAGTTTGAATAGCCGTTGTTGGCAAGCCAATGAGAAAGTACCTCCCCTCCCTCAGAGAGGAAACATGGTATCAGTGGCGGCGCTAGGGGGTGGCTACTTGGGCTCAAGCCCCGGATGTTTTCTGAAAAGCCCCGGATGTTTCACTTAATTTATTTATTTATTTATTTATTTATTTTTTGAAAACGTCTCGGAAGTAATGTGCAGTACCGGAGTCCACCAGAGAGGCATCCGCTGCGGGACATTATCCTGCGTACTGCGTAGCCTGCCCTGAAGTAGAAGTGATCCTTCCTAGTGCCTGACGAGTTTTAAGCTAATAGCCTATACAGTTATGGATATTAGAAAGTTATTGTCATTGAAGCAGGCGCCGCAAGCTGCAGCAGCAGCAGTATCAGCAGCTGACAACAATGTCATCACCAGCAGTGAAGAAATGGATAATGTTTCAGGTTTGTTAATCTAATGGTGATATCTGCACTCTGGCTGACTGAGTAAGAAGTGAAAAAGAGTGATGTAACATTAATGTTATAGCTAGTAAACATGGAGTAACCACACTAAGTATACCCTTATATGTTAGTATGTATACAGAACATGACTAAAAATTATCCTAAGATGTAACGTTAACCCTTCATACCTCAGTCTACTTTTAAGACACTAAAATAATGTATTCCATTTTTTATTTTGTTTTCACGCGTGGAATTATACCGGCTCTCGTTTCAGTACACATAACAACGGAACTGACAGGCAACCCTCTGAATCAGACTCCGATTGGCTGTGACTGCATTAGAGTGTCCGATTCAGAAAGTGACTCTTACACATTTTTTACGTCACAAACAAAGATGGTGGATGAGAATAGATCTATAAAACGATAAGCAATGCGCCAGAATCAAGGTGAGACTATCCGCATCCTTTAAAACTCTACGCACATTCGTTTCACCTTAATAAGTAAACGACTGTTTGAGTGAGTTAAGGCATTAGTTTGCTTCATTAAAGGGTGTTAATGAGTGTTCTCCAGTGCCTTTTGTCCGCTTTAAGGTGTTATTAAGGTAGGGTTAATGTTGCTCTCAAAGTGCACCAGATTGATGCTTTCAACTTCAATATTTAAAAAAAAATCTTCCCGGGGGAGCATGCCCCCGGACCCCCCAGAGGAGGCGATGGACCACCTAAAGGATGTTCGGTCCACCCCCCACTTATACAAAATAGCACTGTACCCCTGCACCCCCCCCCAACAACTCCCGGGCTAAGCCCCGGATCTCCTACAATCCTAAATCCGCCACTGCATGGTATCATCCCCAATCCGGGCAGGACGTTGTGAGACCCTCAGGTGCTCTGCAGAATCACTTTGGGCTTCAATAACAAAGGCTTGTTTCCACAGCTGCTCGTGCTAATTTAGCTAATTAGCTATCATCTGTTTCTGACCACCACACAAACACACACACACACACACCATCACTGATGTCTGTTCAGGGCCCGCCCTTGTAACTCCCATGATGAAAACCCGAACTGGATCGTGTGCTTACGCAGACCCAGGAAGCGTTAGTGTTGCTGAATTACCTCAATGTGTGTAACAGGTTCAACAGGTGAGCTGTTCCAGGTGTAATGTCCTAATCTAAGAAGCTCGCCAACTGCAAAGCTTATTGAACCTCCTCAATAGCTTTAATACGATACGATAATAAACCATTTGTCCACCAACTAGCTCCGCGATCCTTACGATGAAGCCTCCACACGTGTACCAGTCACATGTACCAGTCACATGTACCAGTCACATGTACCAGTCACATGTACCAGTCACATGTACCAGTCACCAGTACCAGTCACCAGTACCAGTCACATGTACCAGTCACCAGTACCAGTCACATGTACCTGTCACATGTACCAGTCACATGTACCTGTCACATGTACCAGTCACATGTACATGTCACATGTACCAGTCACATGTACCAGTCACATGTACCAGTCACATGTACCTGTCACATGTACCAGTCACATGTACCAGTCACCAGTACCAGTCACCAGTACCAGTCACATGTACCAGTCACATGTACCAGTCACATGTACCAGTCACCAGTACCAGTCACCAGTACCAGTCACATGTACCAGTCACATGTACCAGTCACATGTACCAGTCACATGTACCTGTCACATGTACCAGTCACATGTACCAGGCACCAGTACCAGTCACATGTACCAGTCACATGTACCTGTCACATGTACCTGTCACATGTACCAGTCACATGTACCAGTCACATGTACCTGTCACCAGTACCAGTCACATGTACCAGTCACATGTACCAGTCACATGTACCAGTCACATGTACCAGTCACCAGTACCAGTCACATGTACCTGTCACATGTAACTGTTACCAGTACCAGTCACATGTACCAGTCACATGTACCTGTCACCAGTACCTGTCACATGTACCAGTCACATGTACCAGTCCAACACACTCTCACTCCATAATCGTCCAGGAGCGACACTTGGTCAGTGTCCGTGGCGTGCAGTTGTGACGCTCCTAGGCTCCTTCAGCTTCATAAAGGGACGCAAATAGCTTTCAAATAATTGCAATGTATTCCCATCTGCGGCGGGATTTGACGCTCATGGAAGCACGGCATTCGTTTGTGTCGGCTGCCCTTAAAGGCAATGTGAGCGTCCATTCTCATTGGATAATGGACAATTGTACACCCGGAAGTAAGTATTCCCCTTACTGTCGATTGATTTTACACAGTGATATCTGCACTACTCATCAACTAAAAAACACCAGATTATCCTTGTTAATTACACAACATTGATTGGTTTAAATTGTGTGCAATGCTTTTGTATTTTCCCCCTTCGATTCGGAGAAACAAATATTTTTTCGGAGTAAAGGATGGCAGAAGACACTACACTACCCAGAATCCCCAGCTATCGTTTGGACTACACCATGTGCTCTGTTTGACAAACCCCGTGATAGTCCTCAAGCTCTGTGATTGGAGAGTGTGCTCCGAGGTTTACACCGAGCCTCGAACAGCACCTGAAATGGGATGGAACCAAGGCAGACTGTCCAAAACTGGATTTGAACGGGTCCACCGCGTCCCCCCCTCCCCCACCCCATCCCCAGAACTACACATGCTGGCTATTCTGTTTCGCAACATGTTCTCTATCTATGGCACGTCTCTACTGGGAGTTGTAGTTTTAAAAGACGTTTTCGTATTTCCCATAATAAGAAGTTGCCAGTATTAAACTGTGTACATCCCTGGAGGTTTAGGGGATAGGAAACACTCACATTTAAAACATATAATTAATAAATGACTGAAAATTGCTTGTGCCCATAATGGGCAGCATTAATATATATACACATGCCAGCTAAGGTCAGAAGAGCTTTATTTAACAGCTGGTCTTATGTCTGTGACCCCTCCTGTTGTTCATTGATAAGCCTGAAACATGCACTTGTCAAGGTTCAGAGGCACATTTAGCAAATATGGCAGTAGCCATCGATCAGCTTAAGATGAGATATACTTTATTGATCCCAAGTTGAAACATTTGCGTTACATCAGCATGTGTAACAGTTGTAAATATGCAGTGGTGTTTATTTGTAAATCATTTAGTATAATCACACACATTCTGTGTTTTATATTTAACAATTCTGTGTTCTTTATTTATTGATTGTTCAATACCTGACAAGGCCGGAGATGAAAAATCTACATACATCTTATAAGAGTATAATACATTATGTATAATATCAGTTAAAATAAGTGCTTCAACATAGTTAACATTGCTGGAGGTATGCACACATATTGATAGATGTCTTGTAATGCGCTATTGAGGAACCTGCGACCCAAGTTTTTCATTCAATGCATAACTACACCATAGTTGTGTAGGCCTATATGATATGTCAATAAACCTTAGTACATCTTGAAATCTTGAAAGGGATGTGCAAAATAGTCATTATATACAGTCTTTAATTAACTATTAGTAGAGAATAACGAGTAATGAATATACTTTATAGGGATCCTATTAATATCTAATAATACAAATAATACATTTCAATAACATGCTTTAACCACCAGGTGTCCCTTTCTATCAGCTGTGCACCTTTATGGTGTAAATATAGCCTATCTACCAATTGGATCGAATATAAAAGTCAGCCGAATTAGTGTTGATACTGCAAGGAGACGTATTGTGTGAAAAGAAATGTAAGATGTTGTTTAATTGCTGATATATTTATGATCCATGTCACGTTTTCAGTTCCTCATGTTTGTCCAGAAGTCTTCTCATCAGGGCTCTATAAATACAGAACTACGGCAGATATGTAACATTTAATGCAGCCGAACCATGTATCACAATGCCGTTATGTGATGACTTCCAAAGAGAAAAGCAAGCACACACGGAATAAAGTATTATTTTATTTTTTTTAAATGTTTTCGGTCTGTTTCCGGTATTTGTTAATGACGATGTGCTGTGAGATGTGAGACTGGAATTGCACAGGGGAAAATAACGTATCTTTAGATGCGGATTTTGTTAAACTAATATGTTTGCGCTGTGGACCAACACTATACATTGACGGGGAAGGGGGTAGCAATAAAGTTAACACCATTAAATAGTTACACAACATAACAGAAATAATATCGATAGCAGCGTCCCTAGCAACCACCTTGGTAACAATGAAAACGTTCTATGGACGCAATTTCCTGAAGTAATCTTCGTAATAACTAGCAAACTAAATATCATGTACATCCACTGCACACATCATCTGAAATAACAACTCATATTTCTCGCATCAAATGACATCAAAACGCATTTTAATGGCCAAACTAACTTTAAAATAGGCATTTTCCACGAGAATAAAACGAAGTTCGGCCATGTTTTTTTTTTCTGCAGGGAGAAATTTGAAGATCACGTGACATAGACGCCAGCCATTGGAATGAATGTTGAAAAAAAATGGGGTTTGTCAAACAGAGCACATGGTGTAGTCCAAAACGATAGCTGGGGATTCTGGGTAGTGTAGTGTCTTCTGCCATCCTTTACTCCGAAAAAATATTTGTTTCTCCGAATCGAAGGGGAAAAATACAAAAGCATTGCACACAATTTAAACCAATCAATGTTGTGTAATTAACAAGGATAATCTGGTGTTTTTTAGTCGATCAGTAGTGCAGATATCGCTGTAACATCAATCTACAGTAAGGGGAATACTTACTTCCGGGTGTACAATTCTCCGTTATCCAATGAGAATGGACGCTCACATTGCCTTTAAGGGCAGCCGACACAAACGAATGCCGTGCTTCCATGAGCGTCAAATCCCGTCGCAGATGGGAATACATTGCAATCACTTGAAAGCTATTTGCGTCCCTTTATGAAGCTGAAGGAGCCTAGGAGCGTCACAACTGCACGCCACGGACACTGACCAAACGTCGCTCCTGGACGAGTATGGAGTGAGAGTGTGTTGACCAGTCACATGTACCAGTCACATGTACCAGTCACATGTACCAGTGACATGTACCAGTCACATGTACCAGTCACCAGCACCTGTCTCATGTACCAGTCACATGTACCAGTCACATGTACCCGTCACAGGTGACGTCGTAGTGCAGGAAGCGGACAAGTCTGACAGGAAGTGGCAACGTGTGGAGCAGTTTGAGTCTTTGAACGGCGAGCAGACGTCTGATCTCCAGCCGACAAAGCTGCATCAGAGGATGAGGAGAAACTGAAAAGAAAACAGACGGCAGGTTAGAGAACACACCTGATCAATGTTGACCCTTCCCCTACACTGCAAGCCAATCAAACTGAGGCTTACACAGAAATATTTATATCAATGTAAAACCCATTAAAAGACACTCAGCCAGCTGCACACGATTTAGGGTAAGGTTTAGCTGTAACCATTTCCTGTCCTTGATTCTTACCAGCTTTCAGTTTGATCGGCGCCCAGTCGCTGTGAATCTCCAGGATCTCAATCAGTCGGGAGCAGAGACGAACATGTCCGACGTAGTCCAGCAGCAGCGAGATGATTGGACCGGCGACATGGCAGAAGGTCAGGCAGGAAATGGCCTCACAGAACTGAAAAAGATAGAGGAGACCCTCTTTATAATCCTAATGACCAGGTTCATATGTGTTCAGCAAACAAATGGGTAATCAGTGATGATCAGCTTCATAGAGGCGGGTCACATGGGACCGGCTACATCAACAACAGGTTTTATCATCCTGGTTACGGTGGAGACGAAAATAGGTGGTTTGTTTGCCTTGACTATAAAAGTGTTAGGGGTTGTTTCTGGTTTCAAGTTTTATTTTTTTCCACACTATGAGGACAACACCCACTTTTCTTGCCTTTTAGTATCAGAAAGGGTGTTACATGCTTCAGTTTGGATATTTCTGATTCACATGAATGCAACACTGCACTGACCTGCATTTCCTCGTTGGGAAAGCCGGACGGCTGGACGGCCAGATGTGGTTTTTGTCCGTATGTACAGTCGAAGCAGCACCCGGCGTCGCAACCGTTGTCCAGCAGCAATTTGAGCATGGGCAGTGACTCCATCCTCAGCAGGATGGCTGCCGGAAACGAGGACGGCTGGGTGGGGATCTGAACGTTGGCGTTGGCGCCATACCTCAGCAGCAGTGCGGCCATATCTATCCGGCCCAGCCGCACAGCGATGAGCAGCGGGTTGAACAAATCCAGGTTGGGGTCGGCTCCGGCCTCCAGCAGCATCTCGGCCGCCTCTAGGTTCATGTTGTGGACGGAGAAGCAGAGCGCCGTGCTCCGCCGGTCCTTGTACATAATGGAGAAGGCCTCCGATAGCTCGGAGTTGACCTCAAATCCAGACTTGATCAGCAGATCCATGATTTCATCCTGGTTCTTCTCTGCCGCGATGTGCAGAGGACTAATGCCGCTGCGCTGTACTCTGACCATGCTGGTCACCTGGATCAGTAACGACACGATTCTGGAAATACACAACACATCTGTCAGGGGGGCAAAGGGGTCTTTATCTGGAGACTAACTCACACCACCAGACCTGTTTTTACTTTAGACAGAAACAAGCTTGAGACAGGGAAAACAAGTACTGTATATACTGAAAAAGGGTTAGTCTGAATCGGTACACCTGATTGGTAGAGCCCCTGGCAGATTGTATATACTGGTTTAGGTTCAAATGAGGTGTAAATCAATGAGAGAGAGCTGTCTCACACCTGAAGTGGTTGTTCTGAACAGCCACGTGAAGAGGCAGCAGGCCCGACGTCATGGAGCGGTTAGCATCTGCCTTCAGAGAGAGTAGCACCTCCACTGCGGAAACATGGCCATTCTTACAGGCTTCAAACAGCGGCGAGGCTCCGTCTGCCGCCTGGCCATCTACATCTGCACCTAAAGGGACCAAAACCCCTTTAGAAACCCCTTAACATCAGCTCCTGACGGACTCTGATTGATGGGCAGGTGCGTCAGCTCACCTTTCTTAGCAAGCAGCTGGATGATGTCGGCATGCCCGTGCTGTGCAGCAATAAAGAGAGGCCGGATGCCGTAGACGTTTTTGCTCTGGAGGTGGGCTCCGGACTCCAGTAACATCCGGCAGAGCTTCAGCTGGCCGTTCATGCAGACTTCATGAAGAGCGCTGGCTCCCTGAGCGTTGGACCGGTTCACCTCAGCCCCACCCCTCAGCAGCAGATCCACAATGGCCTCGTTGGGTTTCTCACAGGCTAAAAACAACAACAATTAAACCAGAGAGCGGTTCGTCACATGTTTCTGTATTGCAATGATTATGGATTATGGTTTTGAAATATCAAGTCTGCCGTTTTTCTCTGTCAACATTTCATTTAGTTTTTAAGGAAACGAGGCAGCCAGGTCTAGTTGGTTATCTTTGATTTGTCCAACTCCCAAAAGATGCTTAGATGCTTAGTGTTAGGAAGAAAATCTCCTTAGAGTTTGGCAACGTTTTTGACTTATTTTAACCAGAGGCATTTGGGCTGGATATCAGAAAGGATGAAGGTTTCACAAAATGTTTTGTCTTCACTTTCAGATCATCAGGATCGCCCTGAGGGTGATATCCAGTTTCAAAACCTACTGAACTTTAGGAAACTCTTATATTCTTACAGCACGGAGCCTCGTAACTCACCGATGAACAGCGTCGTCTCTCGGTCCTTGTTGGCGATGTTTGGGTCGGCTCCGTGCTTCAGGAGGAAGTCGACACAGGAAACGTTTCCTTGTCCAGCCGCCAGCAGCAGAGCGCTCTCACTCTTCAGACTGCATCGGTTCACTGAGTCGGGAAAAGCTGAAGATGGAAACAAAGGTTAAGATTTATGTCACCTCTAAATTAAATATATGTAATAATTAAGTACTTAAATAGTTTGAAGTGTCATTTTTGAGTGAACCTATATTTTAGTGTAAGGGGTGCATTTACCCAGGGGTTCAGATTTAAGGTAGATATTTTCAGTTTAGGAATATGAGGTGAGATCAGCTGAAGAGTGGTTTCAGGAGAGGTAGAATCATAGATATATAGATGGATTCTACTTTCAGGTCACGATATTGACAATATCAATTATATATAAATAAAGATAAAACATGACCCATTATGAACTCCTGCAAGAAATCAGGAGAACATTTCTCTTTTACCGAACTGAATGGGTGGAAAGGCTTAAGGCCTCATTATATTTTATATAAACCATAACATTAAAAAAACTCCCTCTCACCAGGAACAGAAAGCCTCACCTGTGACGAGGACTGAGACACACTGTAGCTGTCCATAAAAAGCAGCTTCATGGAGAGCGATCCAGCCTTCATCGCTCTGCTCCGTCAGACTGCTGGACCTCCGCCTGGCCAAATCCATCAGAGCATCGGCCTCTCCGTTCATGATCAGGGTCTGCAGAGGACTGAACTCTCTGCCAAGAACCAGAGACTCGCTATGAGGACCACAAAACGAGAACAACATATACAACATGTACACTGACATCTAACTGATGTTTTGCAAACATGTTTGTTTTGTTGATGTTTTCAAATGTTTGCACGTTTTACTTGATATAAGATATATTTGCAGATGTCAGCAGATGTTCACCCCTGCTAATACTTGCTAATATTTGCTAATACTTGCAGATGTTTGCAGATGTAACTTGGTATGAGATGTGTTTGCAGATGTAACTTGGTATGAGATGTGTTTGCAGATGTAACTTGGTATGAGATGTGTTTGCAGATGTAACTTGGTATGAGATGTGTTTGCAGATGTAACTTGGTATGAGATGTGTTTGCAGATGTAACTTGGTATGAGATGTGTTTGCAGATGTCACCTGTGTGGATGCTGATTTCCTCTGTCAGGTGTCCTGCATTGACTCACCTCCTAAAGGCTCTGTAGGGGAAGTTGGACATGGCTCTGGTCGGGTTAACGCCGCTGGAGGCATGGGGTGGGCTGGGAGGTGGAGGTGTGGCTGGGGGCAATGAGGAGGCGGTGCTCAGGTCGGAGAGGCTTCTCTCCACAGCGATCTGCAGCAGCTCCTCGTCAGACAGCTGGTTGTACATACTGTAGTCGTCCAGCTCCATGTTGTCCTGCAGAGACACAAACACGAGTTACTGCAGGACTGAGGCCTGTACTACGAAGCCGGTTCAACCTAACCTGGATATGTTTGAGTTAGCCGGTTGGCCTAATCCAAAACATACGCGCTCTCGCTAAGCGGTCCTACGACGCGGGTTATCAACTCGTTAACTCAAGCCAGCCGTGTCCTATATCGTTAGGTGCGCGTTCACATGAGAGGGGTGGTATCTGGAGCATTCGACCAATCACAAACATGGAGAAGCGTACTGACAGCGCAGCGTCATACTTCCTGAATGAAAAGTCAACTATAATATTAGACATATGAAGAAGTTAAACTTTAAACATCCATGACTTAAACACTTGATCCAGGATCAAAGCCACAGAGCTGCACCTGCAAGGTGAATACAGCTGGTAACAGAACAAGTGTTTGAATGCGTACATTAACAGGTTTATGATATCACTGCCCCGTCTAAGACACCATCTGACTTTCATTACATTTGACTCGAGTGTTTCCTCAACTTAATGTGTTGCTTAAAATAATCCTTCTGCATACAGTATGTGACACTGTGAGTGTTGCACGGCCAGATACTGTTCAGAAGGGGCATAAAGCAAAACCCGCAGGTCCCCACCAACCCGTTCACGTATCTAACAGATATTCCCCACTCAGCGAGACACCCGCTGAGAAGCCAACTCTGGTTATTGGTAGCTCTATTATGAGACACGTGAATTTAGAGACCGAAGCCTCCACAGTCACATGCATTCCGGAGGCCAGAGCGGGCGACGTTGAGGCGCATCTTAAACTGCTGGATAAAAATAAACGTAAATACAGTAGGATTGTTATTCACGTCGGTGGTAATGATGTTCGTTTACGCCAATCAGAATGCACCAAACTTAATGTGGAGTCGGTGTGTAGTTATGCTAAAACAATGTCGGACACCGTAATCTTCTCGGGTTCCCTCCCCAATCTGATCAATGATGACATGTATAGCCGCATGTCATCATTTCAGCGCTGGTTGTCTTGGTGGTGCCCAGCAAACAATGTGGGCTTCGTAAATAATTGGACAGCCTTCTGGGGAAAACCTGGTCTGATTAAGAGAGACGGCATTCATCCTACTTTGGAAGGTGCAAATCTCATTTCGGCAAACATTTCAGGGCTTTGTGGACTTAATCCATGACAAACTGGAGTTGAGACCAGGAGGCGGAGTCGCAGTCTTACACGCTTCTCTGCGCTCTCTCCTAGGCAGTCATCCATAGGAATCCCGAACCCAATAAAATACCCAATATTAGCGGTGTGTGTGTCTGCCCAATTCAATTCAATTCAAAACCTTTATTTATCCATGTAAAATCCCATTGAGATCAATGATCTCTTTTTCAAGGGAGACCTGCAGCAATAGGTTCCACAAGAAGACATAAAAACATAAACAACAGAACAACAAAAGGACATCATACAGCAAAATGTACAGGGATTACAATTTACATATTTCACCACATGTACAGGTACCAACAGCATCTGATTTTGTAGCATCCAGCCCAAGGACAATTTAAGGAAAAACCTAATAGAGGTGTCATACATAATAACCTAATCAAAGTAAATGTAACAACTACTACAGTGCAACAAAACAGGAATATTAAATGTGGACTCTTAAACATAAGATCTCTAGCATCTAAAGCAATATTGGTAAATGATTTAATATCAGATTATAATATTGATATATGCTGTCTCACTGAAACTTGGTTGAGACATGAAGAATATGTCAGCATAAATGAGGCCACTCCACCCAGCCATATCAATACTCATATTGCTCGAGGCGTGGGCCGAGGAGGTGGAATTGTAGCAATCTTTGACTCAAGTTTACTCATCAATACTAAACCAAAATTAAATTATACCTCCTTTGAAAGTCTCGTTTTTAGTCTTACGCATCCGACCTGGAAAACTTTGCAGCCAATCTTATTTGTTACAGTGTACCGTGCACCAGGTCCTTATTCAGAATTCTTATCAGAACTCTCTGAGTTTTTATCAACTTTGGTTCTTAAAACAGATAAAGTAATTATCGTAGGTGACTTTAATATTCATGTTGACGATGATAAAAATAGCCTTACTGTTGCATTTAACTCTATATTAGATTCTGTTGGTTTCTGTCAGAGTGTAAATAAACCAACCCACTGCTATAATCACACTCTCGACCTTGTTCTGACTTATGGTATTGAAATTGAGCAACTATTAGTGGAACCGCATAATCCTGCTTTATCCGACCATTTCTTAGTAACTTTTGAAGTACTGTTACTAGACTACAAAGCATTAGTCAAAAGCTCCTGCAGCAGAAACCTATCTGTTAGTGCTATAGCCACATTTAAGGAAGAGATTCCACCAATACTTAACTCGATAGCATGTCTGCATGTAGGGGAGAAAACTTATACAAAATGTACACCACCCCAAATTGATCATGTTGTTGATAGTGCTACAGATGCGCTGCGAATAAAATTAGACTCAGGGCTCAGTGCTCGGAGGATCGAGGGAGCTATTTTGTTATCTTCCTTAGTTCTTTGGAACACTGTACACCCAAGATGGTCTTCTCCTTTGTCACAGGCGGTCTCATCACTGAAGTAGCTCTTTGTGAGTTCAGTTGACCTAGAGTTGCTGAATATTTCTTTGATGAGTAGGCGATTCGGACAAGGTTGAAACAGAGATGGACGACCGTTCTCTAGCATGTTTGTGAGGAAAGTGTTCACGATGGATGGCTTGTGGACCTTTCCCAAACAAACCTCTCCCACAAGGACCCATCCGAGGTCGAGCCTCTGAGCATAAGGTGCATCGTGGGGACCATTGATCTGTTCCCGCACTTTGTGTAGTCTTATTATGTCTCTTCCAAGGAGAAGCAGTATTGGGGCTTGGTTGTCCATCTTAGGAATCTGAAGAGCTACAGATTTCAGGTGTGCGTGGTGGAGCTCAGCTTCTGGAGTGGGAATTTCTGATCTGTTGTTAGGAATCTCCATCCATCCATCCGTCTTCTCCCGCTTATCCGTGGTCGGGTCGCGGGGGTAGCAGTTCCAGCAGAGAGCCCCAACATTTATTTTCCCTGGCGACATCAACCAGCTCTGACTGGGGGATCCCAATGCGCTCCCAGGCCAGCGAAGAGATATAATCCCTCCGCCTGGTCCTAGGTCTACCCCTTGGTCTCTTCCCAGCTGGACGTGCCTGGAACACCTCCCTAGGGAGGCGCCCAGGTGGCATCCTAACTAGGTGCCCGAACCACCTCAACTGGCTCCTTTCGACGCGAAGGAGGAGCGTTTCAACTCCGAGTCCCTCCCGGATGACCGAACTTCTCACCTTATCCCTAAGGGAGACACCAGCCACCCTGCGGAGAAAACCCATCTCGACCGCTTGTATCCGCGATCTCGTTCATTCGGTCATGACCCATCCTTCATGACCATAGGTGAGGGTAGGAAGGAAAATGGCCCGGTAGACAGAGAGCTTTGCCTTCTGGCTCAGCTCCCTTTTCGTCACAACGGTGCGGTAAAGCGACTGCAGTACCGCTCCCGCTGCTCCGATTCTCCGGCCCATCTCACGCTCCATTGAATTGAATTGTTAGGAATCTCGTTACACTCAATTAGCGTAGGGAGGGATACACGAACCTGTCCATCGAGAGATTCGATTTGGAAATCACTCGTTCTTCTTCCAGCTGTCTCTACCACTCCTGCGCATGTCTTCAGTGAGTAAGGTGACTTGGGGCCTTGTATCTTGAAAAGATCAAAAAACTCTGGTCAAGCAAGAGACCTGTTACTTTGATCGTCGAGGATGGCATAAAGCTTTAGTGCTTTGTCTGGATAACTTGAGTGGAAGACTTTAACGAGACAGATCTTGGAACATGACTTGCCGCTCAGGTCCCCACCGCAGACACTGGTACACAGGGCTGCAATGTCGGCAGGTGTGCTTTCATCCTCCCCGCCATACTCTATGGCAGGGTCTGTGGCCTTCCAGGTTGGGGGTCCTGGATGTAGGGCTGTGTTGTGACTTTCACTTTCGCACTCTGAGCACTTGACGCTCGCTTTACAGTTTCGAGCAATATGTGATGTTGAGGCGCAACATCTGTAACAGATCCGATATTCCTTAAGAAAGGCCTTACGATCTTCAAGGGATTTCTCTCTAAATCCACGACATTTTTGTAGAGGATGAGGCTTCCTATGGATAGGACACTGTCTGTCAGGCTCCTCAGTCATCTTTTGAGTCATCTCTGCATTGGAGGGGGAATACACATCGGTATTATGGACTGAAATAGTTGTTCTATTATTGCTCTGCTTGGAGGCAGGCGTTTCTGAGTAAGACAGGGTATTGTTGAACATGGTAAGATCAAAACTGGGGTCATTTCTTGTCATTGCTTGTTCGCAGACAAAGTCCACATAGAAGGAAAATGGTGGAAATGGTACACCATTTTGACGTTTGTATCTGGTGCCCTCACTTATCCATCTCTCTTGTAGGTTTTATGGTAACTTTTGTGCAATGGGGTTGACGCCACGTGAGGTATCTAGGAAGGCGAGGCCCGGTAGATCTCCCTCAGCCTTGGCAGAAAAAACCTCCACCAACAGATCACCAAGCTCTCTCAACTTCTGAAATTCCTTGTTCGTCAACTTGGGGAAGCCATCAAGTCTCTTGAAGAGTGAGCTCTCAATAGCTTCTGGTGATCCGTAATAGTGTTCCAGTCTTTCCCACACTATGGCTAGCCCTCTTTCAGGTTGGTTCACATTCACTGCTCTGATCCGCCTTGCATGACCAGCAGACTCATTTCCTAGCCATTTGACTAGCAGGTCCATCTCTTCGCTAGCCGATAAATCTAGGCCTCTGACTGTGTTAAAAAACGAAGCTCGCCAGGCTCTAAAGCTTTCTGGACGATGGTCAAACTGTAACAATCCTGTGCTGACAAGTTTGCGGCGAGCAAAGAATCTCACAAAGTCTGTCATGCTCTGACTCTCCTTTGTGTTGCCAGCTAATGGAGAACTGAAAGAACACTACGTTTATATCAATTGTACATACCAATAATGCGACCAAAGGCACGGAACGTCAAGGATTAGGGCAGATTGTGGTCACCAAAAAAACATGTGGCTGTCCTGTTCACATGCAGCTTCCTTATGCACTAGGTCACATGGTACATATTTTACGACTACCGCCAGCAGGGGGAGACAAATCCAACAAATGAACAACAATGTCCTGATGAGGACAGAACAGGTGCTATTCCACCAGACGCGCCGCGTTACGGCTCAGAAGCGTCCCAGAAGCGTCCCAGAAGCGTCTCGCGGCTGGGCTCCGCTCGAAATAGGATTGAAGTCTATTTTTCGAGGCGACGCAGCCGTAAGGTAATGTCGGGCAGGCAGGAAGTGGAACGTTCAGAGCATATATATATATATGCACACACACAAACTAATTTTGCAGACCCTATCCCTCCGTAGTCTTTCAAGTAGGAGGAGAAATGCCAGCGTTCTCCTCCGGTTTACAGGCACTGTGTCAATTCTATATATAGAATAATTATGATGATGAATGCATTTTTTTACCACTAAAATACAGCAACACATCTTTGATTCATGTCGTTTATAACTGGAATATTACAATTATTATTAACTTAGTCTGCAACCTAAGCTGCTCCGGACCAGGCTAGCCGCTCAGCATCAGTTACCATGGAGATCTAGCCGCTAAGAAGAGAACCAGCGCCGTAGGACCGGAAACCCGGAGTTTTCCATGAAGTTAGCCGCTAAGAGAACATCCGGCTTCGTGGTGCAGGCCTCTGGTCTGAGTCTCTGGGATAAACAAGCCTCTGATGCAAACTGCAGCCGGTCATCTGAGGCTCTCTAGATGTTGGCTGAACCTGCTGCTAAATGTGAGATCAGTGAATGTAGTTATTGAGGTCAGCGGTGTTTGCTTCCTCTGTCCTGAAGCCAGAACATTTCGAGCTGCCAAGAAACACACACTGAAGCATTCTCACATGAAACCATCACACATGAAGGAGGCCGTGCTGGAATGTTCAAAAAGACAGATCTGAGTGATGACCCAGATTTGGGTTTCATCATCTTCCTTTAGGACCCATACTTTGTTTTTGTCATCTTAATTCAAAACAGCTCCATAAAATCACTATTAATAGATGCATTTAGCTCAGAGTCATGAAGACTACACGACATGATGACAACATGGAAAACACAGCGAAACAACAACAACATCATTAGACAATAATAACACAGCGCCATAGAAACAATACCTATACAAAATAAAAGGTGTGTCTCCTACCTGAGAAACGATCCAATCAGGATGCAGCTGTCTGTCTGTCTGTCTCTCTGTCTCTCTGTCTCTCTGTCTGTCTGTCCCTCTGTGTCTCTGGCCCTTTTTAATTTCTCTAACTCCCCTCCTCGACTCCTATCCTCGACTCCTATCCTCAAGACTTAGTCCCGCCCACAGGAGATGCGAGCCGAGGAGAGAGGAGGGCAACCGAGGAGAGAGGAGGGGAACCGAGGAGAGAGGAGGGGAAGCAGCAGGCGGTTAGAGAAATGAGAACTCCTCTCCTCTGAGCGGTCATTTTAAAGAGACGTCCATTAATGATGACAGGAGGCACAGCAGCCCTCTGTCTGATGGACAGATGTGTTCATGACCACTTCTTTACTTTGATTCATTCACAGTGCGGTGTCATGAGACAATAACAGGACACACACACACACACACACACACACACACACACACACACACACACACACACACACACATATATAAATATATACAATTTCAGAATCAAACAGAGCACTCTCATAATAACGTAACACTATCAGAGACTGGATATATCCCCCCCCCTCTCTGGTCGCTACAATGAGGGAAATAAATTACGCGCCAAAAGTGTTATTTACAAATATTAAAAGTAAGCAGAGGACACCAAACCAACTGAGACCCGTCTGTCCGCCGCATCTACACACTGTACAACACACACACCGACACACTGTACCACACACACCGACACACTGTACCACACACACCTACACACTGTACCACACACACACCTGCAGCTCCTAAAGCATAATCAGGCTGCAGCCGTTGTGTATTTTATTTTGTGAAGCACTAAATGGTCTTAGAAACATCTGGACTCTTTGTTTGTAGATATCTACTAAACTAAAGCAAAGAGAGTAGGCCTGTTCTACTGAGTGATATATATTATACACACTGCTCTGCTTTCTGCACGGACCTCACAGCTGTTCTCTCTGGAAACATCGCGACACGATGAGAGCAGTCACTAAAATAATATCCAGGGGATGCATGCAGAGCTGTGATTGGCTGAGATCAGTCCGGCCGTGCGTCACGCCTCTTTGAAACATCTCTGTTCCCGGAAATGCATCCACGAAGGAGCCGTGGAGGACCGTGGAGGACCCATCAGTGTATCCTCGGTTAGAGCTCCTCCAGAGAGCCTCCTCTCTCCTCTCTCCTCACTCCTCGGTTAGAGCTCCTCCAGAGAGCCTCCTCGATGCTCGGTCCTCGGTCCTCGAAGTGCATTGAGAGAAATTAGATGTCCTTCAACATGGCGCGCTGAAATTCATTTCCGGGCCACTACCGGAGGACCGAGGAGTCGAGGAGTCGAGGAGTCGAGGAGGGGGCATTAGTGAAATGAGAAAGGGCCTCTGTCAGTCTGTCAGTCTGTCTCTCTGTCAGCAGGTCTGGGTCTCCAGCAGGTCTGAAACTGAGTCACTTCTGGCTGCAGGTCAGAGACACTAAATGTTTATAGGGGGGGTCAGTGTGTTGAAGGTGGGGGAGGGTCAGTGTGTTGAAGGTGGGGGGGGGATCAGTGTGTTGAAGGTGGGGGGGTCTGTGTGTTGAAGGTGGGGGGGATCTGTGTGTTGAAGGTGGGGGGGATCAGTGTGTTGAAGGTGGGGGGGGGTCAGTGTGTTGAAGGTGGGGGGGGTCAGTGTGTTGAAGGTGGGGGGGGGGGGGCAGTGTGTTGAAGGTGGGGGGGATCAGTGTGTTGAAGGTGGGGGGGGTCAGTGTGTTGAAGGTGGGGGGGATCAGTGTGTTGAAGGTGGGGGGGGGGTCAGTGTGTTGAAGGTGGGGGGGGGGATCAGTGTGTTGAAGGTGGGGGGGGTCAGTGTGTTAGAGGTGGGGGGGTCAGTGTGTTGAAGGTGGGGGGGGTCTGTGTGTTGAAGGTGGGGGGGGATCAGTGTGTTGAAGGTGGGGGGGGATCAGTGTGTTGAAGGTGGGGAGGGGGGTCAGTGTGTTGAAGGTGGGGGGGGGGTCAGTGTGTTGAAGGGGGGGGGGGTCAGTGTGTTGAAGGTGGGGGGATCAGTGTGTTGAAGGTGGGGGGGGGGTCAGTGTGTTGAAGGTGGGGGGGGTCAGTGTGTTGAAGGTGGGGGGATCAGTGTGTTGAAGGTGGGGGGATCAGTGTGTTGAAGGTGGGGGGGATCAGTGTGTTGAAGGTGGGGGGGGTCAGTGTGTTGAAAGTGGGGGGGGGTCAGTGTGTTGAAGGTGGGGGGATCAGTGTGTTGAAGGTGGGGGGGATCAGTGTGTTGAAGGTGGGGGGGGGGGTCAGTGTGTTGAAGGTGGGGGTGGGGGTCAGTGTGTTGAAGGTTGGGGGGATCAGTGTGTTGAAGGTGGGGGGGGGGGGATCAGTGTGTTGAAGTTGGGGAGGGGGGTCAGTATGTTGAAGGTGGGGGGGGTCAGTGTGTTGAAGGTGGGGGGGGCAGTGTGTTGAAGGTGGGGGGGGGGGTCAGTGTGTTGAAGGTGGGGGGATCAGTGTGTTGAAGGTGGGGGGGGGGGGGTCAGTGTGTTGAAGGTGGGGGGATCAGTGTGTTGAAGGTGGGGGGATCAGTGTGTTGAAGGTGGGGGGGATCAGTGTGTTGAAGGTGGGGGGGGGTCAGTGTGTTGAAGGTGGGGGGGGGGGTCAGTGTGTTGAAGGTGGGGGGGGGGGGTCAGTGTGTTGAAGGTGGGGGGATCAGTGTGTTGAAGGTGGGGGGATCAGTGTGTTGAAGGTGGGGGGGATCAGTGTGTTGAAGGTGGGGGGGGGGTCAGTGTGTTGAAGGTGGGGGGGGGGTCAGTGTGTTGAAGGTGGGGGATCAGTGTGTTGAAGGTGGGGGGGATCAGTGTGTTGAAGGTGGGGGGGGGTCAGTGTGTTGAAGGTGGGGGGGGGTCAGTGTGTTGAAGGTGGGGGGATCAGTGTGTTGAAGGTGGGGGGGATCAGTGTGTTGAAGGTGGGGGGGGGGGTCAGTGTGTTGAAGGTGGGGGGATCAGTGTGTTGAAGGTGGGGAGGGGGGTCAGTGTGTTGAAGGTGGGGGGATCAGTGTGTTGAAGGTGGGGGGGGTCAGTGTGTTGAAGGTGGGGGGGGGGGTCAGTGTGTTGAAGGTGGGGGGATCAGTGTGTTGAAGGTGGGGGATCAGTGTGTTGAAGGTGGGGGGGATCAGTGTGTTAAAGGTGGGGGGATCAGTGTGTTGAAGGTGGGGAGATCAGTGTGTTGAAGGTGGGGGGATCAGTGTGTTGAAGGTGGGGGGGGGGTCAGTGTGTTGAAGGTGGGGGGATCAGTGTGTTGAAGGTGGGGGGATCAGTGTGTTGAAGGTGGGGGGGATCAGTGTGTTAAAGGTGGGGGGATCAGTGTGTTGAAGGTGGGGGGATCAGTGTGTTGAAGGTGGGGGGATCAGTGTGTTGAAGGTGGGGGGGGATCAGTGTGTTAAAGGGGGGGGGGGGTCAGTGTGTTGAAGGTACTTTCACTTTAGCACTTTTACTTTTCACTTCAGCACTTATTTTTTCACCACAGGGCTCAGTGCTCGGACCTATTTTGTTCACATTATATATGCTTCCACTCGGCAATATTATAAGGAATCATTCTGTAAACTTTCATTGTTATGCAGATGATACTCAACTATATTACTCAATCAAGCCTGATGAAATTAATCATCTAAATAAAATTCAAGACTGCCTCAAGGACTTAAAAACGTGGATGACCTTAAACGTTTCGATGTTAAACATGACCAAAACTGAAGTTATTGTACTTGGCCCGAAAAATCTACGAAAACAAACTATCTAAAGATATACTAACTATGGATGGCATTAATTTGGCCTCCAGTGAGACTGTAAGGCAGGGGTGGGGAACCTTTTTCCTCTCAAGGGCCATTTCAATTTTTTCAACATCCTCTGAGGGCCGTACAAATTATTGACCTCTGCTTAAAAATACTAAAATCACATCCCATTGATTCGGCCTTTCTTTCATGCTGTGCAAAGAAAAAGCAACCTCTCAATCCAGATATCTTACCATGACTCGCACAGAGACACACAAGATGTGTGCAAATGTATTTAGTTTCCTATCCATGTGGACATGATTTAAGTGGGGGGGACCTAACCTCCTCTAGGGGGGTCTGGGGGCATGCTCCCCCAGGAAGATTTTTTTTTAAATGTTGAAGTTGAAAGCATCAATCTGGTGCACTTTGAGAGCAACATTAGGAGATCTATGGAAACCTCTCTCAACATCCATATGAAACAGAACTGTAAACAGATTTCTTTTTCTTTATGGATATTTTACAAATCACTCTCCTTTCAAACTCTATTCTTGTTTATTAATAACAACTTTTTTTTACTGTCATATAGTATTTTATACCTGTTTGTTTTATTATCTTGTTTTTTATAACTATAATGATCATAAAGATGTGCCTTTACCTCACTGGTTGGAGAAAAAGCTTCTTATATTCGTAAGCATAGCTAGCTAACCAGATGCTAATAACAACAAAGTTATTGCCTGTATGATCAGTATGTCAGATGAACAGATGCCACTGGGCTTTCAGCTAAAGACACAGCCACGCAGAAACTGCGGCATGTATACGGCTCCTTATGGGTACTGATATTTATGAAGCACCCGAGCGGCGTTCTGGTGCTTTCCGGCAGAACTGCACCCCTGTCAGACGAGACATATACCACGTGATGACACGTTTGTGTTGTGTTCAAGGACCCTGACCGTTGCCAGGAAAAACAGGCACTCTCTTCTTTAATTATTTTGCGGTCTAGATTTTTTACATTTTTTTCTTTTTTGCGTGTGTTTATAAATTACCTCGAGGGCCGTACCAAATAGTCCCGCGGGCCGTATACGGCCCGGGGGCCGGAGGTTCCCCACCCCTGCTGTAAGGAATCTTGGTGTTATATTTGATCAGGATTTATCCTTTAACGCCCACATAAAATCAATTTCAAGGACCGCCTACTTCCATCTACGTAACATTGCAAAAATCAGGCATATCTTGCCTCAAAACGATGCAGAGAAACTAGTCCATGCATTTGTTACTTCAAGGCTGGATTATTGTAACTCCTTATTATCAGGGTGTACCAAGAAGTCAGTCAAGTCGCTTCAGCTGATTCAAAATGCTGCAGCTCGTGTACTAACCAGAGTTAGGAAAAGGGACCACATTACTCCTGTTCTGGCTGCCTTACACTGGCTCCCTATAGAACACAGGATAGAATTTAAAATTCTTCTTCTCGCCTACAAAGCCCTTAATGGGCAGGCGCCATCTTACCTTAAAGAACTCATTATACCCTACTGTCCTACTAGGGCATTGCGTTCCAAGAATGCAGGGTTGTTGGTTGTTCCTAGAGTCTCTAAAAGTACAATGGGAGCCAGAGCCTTTTCTTATCAAGCTCCACATTTGTGGAATCAGCTTCCAGTTTGTGTTCGGGCGGCAGACACCCTATCCGTTTTTAAGAGTGCGCTTAAGACCTTCCTTTTTGATAAAGCTTATAGTTAGGGCTGATTAGATTCAGCCCCTAGTTTTGCTGATATAGGCTTAGTTTGTCGGGGGACATCTTACTTCTTCCTTCTCTCTGTCTATACCTGTGTACTCTCATGTTCCGATTAACCCAGCTTCCCCAAATCTCTTTCTTTTTGGTGTCTATATACGCTGGGATCCGGAGTCATGGATGATCCTGCGGTCCTGTGTCCTGCATCGCGAGCCCTGGATCTTGAGTCGTGGCTGTGGTCCTGGATCATAGGTCCTGGATGGATATCCTCATGGATTCATCTTCCTATTATACACACATGCATTTCCAAACATTTGGACTACCTATGTTGCAAATGTATTATCTTTTCAATTTACACACGGCATCTATTGCACGTCTGTCCGTCCTGGGAGAGGGATCCCTCCTCTGTTGCTCTCCCTGAGGTTTCTCCCATGTTCCCTTTAAACTGTGGGTTTTCTCCGGAAGTTTTTCCTTGTACGATGTGAGGGTCTAAGGACAGAGGGTCTAAGGACAGAGGCTCTGAGGACAGAGGGTCTGAGGACAGAGGGTCTAAGGACAGAGGGTCTAAGGACAGAGGATCTAAGGCAGGCTTGGATTTTTGTCATTTTAGGGGCAAGGCCATTTGGCCTTTGGTGTCACACATTTTTTCAAGGCACAAAGGCCATTGAGGGAAACATTTGGATTTGGAGCTTACAAATAAATAACTTCACTTTCTGATAAGAAAAACACGCGAATGACATGGAAAACAAATCACTTTTTTAATATCAATAATGTCTAACATTATATCATCATAGGCCTATGCCTCCTTAGTATTACCGTTTATAAAATGAAATACTCTACTTTGAATAATTAGTGTTTGGTATTTTTTCCATCTACTACTTCTCCCATTCACAAATCCAAAATCAAATCCAAAAATCTAAAATTCTATTAATATGTAACAAATATATTCAATTTCAGAGCAGAAGAAACAGGATTCAAGGGTCCAACTCTGCATCATTCAGCAGTGCACAGTGAAGCTCCAACATCCAACTGTATGAACAAGCAATACTTTGAAATGCAAAAGTGTGTGTGTGTGTGTGTCTCTTTAATCAACTCCTCACAGCTCCTCATATCTGTTCAGAAACTGGACAAAAGTTAAACATGTACAAACCACAGACTGTCTGTGTCATGGCGAATACAGTCGCTGCTTTAATTCTGTCTTTAGGACGTTGTTGTGAGTTTGGACGGAGCAGCTACAGGTTAGTTTAGCCCAGGGGTCGGCAACCTTTTTGATATGTCGTGCCATTTAAAAAAAAAATTGTTATCAGCGTGCCAACGATCGAGAATTATGGAGGGGGGGGGGGGGGGGTTGAGGAGCTTGACGCTCGTCAACTATCAGCAGGAGGGCGGGGGAGCCTCGCTGCGGGAAAGCAGTGTGTGGACCTGTCAGCAACTTACATGATGCCGAATTTAACAAACAACTTTAAATAATTGATTTAAACGGCATAATAATAAGGACGATCGTCCGTTCTGTGATTCTCCAGAGCACACATGTTGTGATATCAGGGTCATGCAGAGTGAATGAGATCGCTGTCCCTTTAAGAGAGAGAGAGAGAGAGGGGTGTGGCTTGTGCATGTGTGTTTGTGGATGGTAGAGCGACAGTGAGGGAACGTGTGTATGTTCCCTCTCCTCTGTCATCATCCTGTTGGACCTGTCAGCTGCATTCGACACGGTGAACCATCAGATCCTCCTTCGCACTCTCCAAGAACTTGGAGTTTCAGGCTCTGCACTTTCCCTCCTCACCTCATACCTCAAAGACCGTACCTACAGGGTAACTTGGAGAGGGTCCGAGTCCGACCCTTGTCAATTAACTACAGGGGTCCCTCAGGGCTCTGTTCTTGGTCCCCTCCTCTTCTCCCTGTACACAAACTCGCTCGGATCAGTCATTAGCCCGCATGGTTTTTCATACCACTGTACAAACTGTGAAGTCCACTGAGACAAATGTAACATTTGTGATATTGGGCTATATAAATAAACATTGATTGATTGAATGATTGAGAGAGAGACAGAAAGGGAGAGAGGTGAGACAGGTGAGAGAGAGACAGAAAGGGAGAGAGGTGAGACAGGTGAGAGAGAGAGACAGAAAGAGAGAGGTGAGGGTTGCAACATTCCGGGAATTTTCAAAGGTGGAAACTTTCCACGGGAATTAACTGGGAATTTTCTAAATGGAAGGTTGGCTCTTCAAAGGGAACTTAAATATAGTTGGGGAAAGTATATTTTAGTATAATCTTGACTAAAACAAACTGATGCCATTCAAGTACACTTGAATATCCATGCCATAGCACACTGCTTACTGCATGGCTATTGAGACCACACCCCCTACAGGCACTGTGCATTGCTCCATCACATGCACAGATGATTTCGAGAAGACTGGATCACACTGTGGGACTTTTTGGAGGAAGAAGGGCTCTTTTCATTTAACATTTTGAATGGGACTTTGTGGGGATTTTTGGATGGGGGTGCATTTTTGTTCATTTTTTAATGAGTGGGGTTGGGGGGGATGAGTAATATTTAACTCAACATTCCTGTTTTCGTTCTTCAATAAAACAAATAATTGTTCAATAAAATAAATAAAACTTGTTCTGTTCTACTTAAAAAAAAAAAATTCTGTTGAAATGACATGTTTTTTTGTTTAATTTTGCATCGAATATTTCCAAAATTCCCCAGCTTAACCTAGAGGTGAGACAGGTGAGAGAGAGAGACAGACAGGTGAGACGCAGACAGGGAGAGAGGTGAGAGACAGACAGGGAGAGAGGTGAGAGACAGAGGGGAGACAGGTGAGAGAGAGACAGGTGAGAGACAGATGAGAGACAGACAGGTGAGAGAGAGACAGGTGAGAGACAGACAGGTGAGAGAGAGACAGGTGAGAGAGAGACAGGTGAGAGACAGATGAGAGACAGACAGGTCCACCTGCTGCTGTGTGATGGTATGAAAGTGTGTGGACTGGTTTGTGATGTGTTGGAGAGATCAGACAGGCAGAGGGTTATTGAATGTTTAATTGTTTACAGTGCAGGTTGTACATGTTTAATATTCATTTAGGTACAGGAAGCGTTTCAGACATACAGCACGCTAAGATCATGCTGTAACGTTAACTAAGAAGCTCTCAGCATGACTCAGTGATCATCCGCAGAACCGCCGGTCGCTCACGCCCCGCCTTCACTTACTAGACTGTCAACACTAACGGGTAATACTGCCTGGTGGGTTAAAGGGGAAACAAGCTAATGATCTGGATTACATATAAATATATTTCAGTGTTAGGTTCATTAACATCTCAGAGCTGAGGTACCCAGAGGTTCCTGCTCTCAGGCCTCACCATCATAATAACAATAACAAACAATACTAATCATAATAATCGTAATAACCTGTGATATATGTCTGATTTAACACGTGTTGGATATACAGAATGACCCTTCAGGGTCTGCGCGGGGTCTCATGCCTCAGGTTGGGAAACCTCTGAAGACCGGATCCAGTCTGTTCTGATTGGACCCACAGCTGGAGCAAGCTACATAAAACTAAATGTTTTCAGAGGCTGTAACTGACAGGATATCCTACCACCTCTACTCAATAACAGATACAGAACAAACATTACCTAATATAATAATATATAGTATGACCTCATGCCTTCCATATGATTTGTTTAACTCTCTAATGACATCACCTATAAACTGTCTCCAGATGGTAAACACTATGAATCATGGGGTTTGTAGTTTTTACTGCTTGTAGTCTTTAGGAGTCACTTGCTGGACGGGTCGATGACGCGTCCGATGGACAGCACGGCGCCGCTCGTCTGCAGGTAGACGACGAAGATAAATGGTCTGTTGACCGTCAGTCGGGGGGGCAGTGTGGAGAAAACACTGGCTCCGCCTCCTGCACCGTCACCGTCGGCAACCGTCACCACAGCTTTATGAAAAACCTGAAATAACAAACAGGAAGTGTTGACAATAGACAGGAAGTGTTGACAACAGGCAGGAAGTGTTGACAACAAACAGGAAGTGTTGACAATAGACAGGAAGTGTTGACAATAGACAGGAAGTGTTGACAATAGACAGGAAGGGTTGACAACAGGCAGGAAGTGTTGACAATAGACAGGAAGTGTTGACAACAAACAGGAAGTGTTGACAACAGGCAGGAAGTGTTGACAATAGACAGGAAGTGTTGACAACAAACAGGAAGTGTTGACAACAAACAGGAAGTGTTGACAATAGACAGGAAGTGTTGACAACAGACAGGAAGTGTTGACAACAAACAGGAAGTGTTGACAACAGACAGGAAGTGTTGACAACAAAAAGGAAGTGTTGACAACAGACAGGAAGTGTTGACAACAGACAGGAAGTGTTGACAACAGACAGGAAGTGTTGACAATAGACAGGAAATGTTGACAACAGACAGGAAGTGTTGACAACAAACAGAAAGTGTTGACAACAAACAGGAAGTGTTGACAATAGACAGGAAGTGTTGACAATAGACAGGAAGTGTTGACAACAAACAGGAAGTGTTGCAAACAAACAGGAAGTGTTGACAATAGACAGGAAGTGTTGACAACAAACAGGAAGTGTTGACAATAGACATGAAGTGTTGACAACAAACAGACTGTGAGTTTCACAGCTCCGCCCTCCCCCCAGAGACTCACCTGGGTGAGTTTCACAGCTCCGCCCTCCCCCCAGAGACTCACCTGTGTGAGTTTCACAGCTCCGCCCTCCCCCAGAGACTCACCTGTGTGAGTTTCACAGCTCCGCCCTCCCCCAGAGACTCACCTGGGTGAGTTTCACAGCTCCGCCCTCCCCCAGAGACCCACCTGGGTGAGTTTCACAGCTCCGCCCTCCCCCCAGAGACTCACCTGGGTGAGTTTCACAGCTCCGCCCTCCCCCCAGAGACTCACCTGGGTGAGTTTCACAGCTCCGCCCTCCCCCAGAGACCCACCTGGGTGAGTTTCACAGCTCCGCCCTCCCCCCAGAGACTCACCTGGGTGAGTTTCACAGCTCCGCCCTCCCCCCAGAGACTCACCTGGGTGAGTTTCACAGCTCCGCCCTCTCCCAGAGACTCACCTGGGTGAGTTTCACAGCTCCGCCCTCCCCCCAGAGACTCACCTGGGTGAGTTTCACAGCTCCGCCCTCCCCCAGAGACTCACCTGGGTGAGTTTCACAGCTCTGCCCTCCCCCCAGAGACTCACCTGGGTGAGTTTCACAGCTCCGCCCTCCCCCAGAGACTCACCTGGGTGAGTTTCACAGCTACGCCCTCTCCCAGAGACTCACCTGGGTGAGTTTCACAGCTCCGCCCTCCCCCCAGAGACTCACCTGGGTGAGTTTCACAGCTTCGCCCTCCCCCCAGAGACTCACCTGGGTGAGTTTCACAGCTTCGCCCTCCCCCATGTTGCTCAGGTCGGCCTCCTCCTGGAACACCTGAGTGATGTTGAGAGTCTGCAGGACGTCACGCAGAGAGTAAGAGCGTTCCAACAGGAAGCGAGGAAGCTGCACCTCCAACTTCCTGTTTCGGAGCAAAAAATAAACAAGAAACTAAAATAAATCACGTCAAGAACGAGGATGGAAGGAATGAAGGAGTTAGGAGGTATGACATGAGGGTATAGGAGATAAGGGGTAGGAGGTAAGGGGTCAGGAGGTAGGAGGTAAGGCGTCAGGAGGTAGGAGATGAGGGGATAGGAGATGAGGGTATAGGAGGTAAGGGGTCAGGAGGCCTCACGTCTTCTTCAGCTGTCTGATCCAGGTCTGGATCTGGTCTCCGGTCACTGCCTCCTCCACTGAAGTGATGTCCACGTCTTCATCGGGCAGGACCACCAACATGGCCGCCCCGCCGGCCATCGGCAGCTTCAGCACGCCGGCCTTCAGCCCGAGGTCGTAGGCCAGGAAGAACTTATCTGCCCGGAACATCATGGGAACCATCACCACGCGGTACTTGTTCACGTAGAACCGCTCGTCCTGGGTGAGGGACTCGTTAAAGGACGGACTGAACTTAACTGCAACACACAAACAACTGTATTTATACAACAAGACAAACATATAAACAACACAATCCTCAATACTTTAATAAAATGGTATCAGGGGGTAACTCTGAAACTGGTATCAGGGGGTAACTCTGAAACTGGTATCAGGGGGTAACTCTGAAACTGGTATCAGGAGGTAACTCTGAAACTGGTATCAGGAAGTAACTCTGAAACTGGTATCAGGGGGTAACTCTGAAACTGGTATCAGGGGGTAACTCTGAAACTGGTATCAGGGGGTAACTCTGAAACTGTTATAAGGGGATAACTCTGAAACTGGTACCAGGGGGTAACTCTGAAACTGGTATCAGGGGGTAACTCTGAAACTGGTACCAGGGGGTAACTCTGAAACTGGTATCAGGGGGTAACTCTGAAACTGGTATCAGGGGGTAACTCTGAAACTGGTATCGGAGGTAACTCTGAAACTGGTATCAGGGGGTAACTCTGAAACTGGTATCAGGGGGTAACTCTGAAACTGGTATCAGGAGGTAACTCTGAAACTGGTATCAGGGGGTAACTCTGAAACTGGTATCAGGGGGTAACTCTGAAACTGGTATCAGAGGTAACTCTGAAACTGGTATCAGGGGGTAACTCTGAAACTGGTATCAGGGGGTAACTCTGAAACTGGCATCAGGGGGTAACTCTGAAACTGGTATCAGGGGGTAACTCTGAAACTGGTATCGGCGGCAACTCTGAAACTGGTATCAGGAAGTAACTCTGAAACTGGTATCAGGGGGTAACTCTGAAACTGGCATCAGGGGGTAACTCTGAAACTGGTATCAGGGGGTAACTCTGAAACGGGTATCAGGGGGTAACTCTGAAACTGGTATCAAGTGGTAACTCTGAAACTGGTATCGGAGGTAACTCTGAAACTGGTATCAGGAAGTAACTCTGAAACTGGCATCAGGGGCTAACTCTGAAACTGGCATCAGGGCGTAACTCTGAAACTGGCATCAGGGGGTAACTCTGAAACTGGTATCAGGGGGTAACTCTGAAACGGGTATCAGGGGGTAACTCTGAAACGGGTATCAGGGGGTAACTCTGAAACTGGTATCAAGGGGTAACTCTGAAACTGGTATCAGGAGGTAACTCTGAAACTGGTATCAGGGGGTAACTCTGCAACTGGTATCGGAGGTAACTCTGAAACTGGTATCAGGGGGTAACTCTGAAACTGGTATCAGGGGGTAACTCTGCAACTGGTATCAGGGGGTAACTCTGAAACTGGTATCAGGGGGTAACTCTGAAACTGGTATCAGGGGGTAACTCTGAAACTGGTATCGGAGGTAACTCTGCAACTGGTATCAGGGGGTAACTCTGAAACTGGTATCAGGGGGTAACTCTGAAACTGGTATCAGGGGGTAACTCTGAAACTGGTATCAGGGGGTAACTCTGAAACTGGCATCAGGGGGTAACTCTGAAACTGGTATCAGGGGGTAACTCTGAAACTGGTATCAGGGGGTAACTCTGAAACTGGTATCAGGGGGAAACTCTGAAACTGGTATCAGGGGGTAACTCTGAAACTGGTATCAGGGGGTAACTCTGAAACTGGTATCAGGGGGTAACTCTGAAACTGGTATCGGAGGTAACTCTGAAACTGGTATCAGGGGATAACTCTGAAACTGGTATCAAGGGGTAATGTCAGGAGGATAGGTCCCCAGCTGACCCAGAAAGCGACGCAGGTTCTGGTCCAGGCTCTCGTCATCTCACGCCTAGACTTCTGCAACTCCCTCATGGCTGGTCTACCTGCATGTGCCATCCGACCTCTGCAGCTCATCCAGAATGCAGCGGCTCGTCTGGTCTTCAACCTTCCTAAATTCTCCTACACCACGCCGCTCCTCCGCTCCCTCCACTGGCTTCCGGTAACTGCTAGAATCCACTTCAAGACACTGGTACTTGCGTACCATGCTGTGAATGGATCTGGCCCTTCCTACATCCAGGACATGGTTAAACCGTACACCCCAGCACGTGCACTCCGCTCTGCATCAACCAAACGGCTCGCTGCACCCTCGCTGCCAAGGGGACCCAAGTTCCCATCAGCAGAAACACGTGGGTTTGCTATCCTGGCTCCAAAATGGTGGAATGAGCTCCCCATTGACATCAGGACAGCAGAAAGCTTACACACCTTCCAGACTGAAAACTCATCTCTTTCGACTCCACTTCGAGCAATAGAACTATTAACAAAGCACTTATATACTAACAAAGGACTGGCTTATCTAAAGCCAGTTGAGTAGCACTTGAAATGTTTGGCTCTATGAAACCTGATGTACTTTATGATTCTGTTTTCTTCAAGTTTGTATTTTGTTGGTCGAACGCACTTATTGTAAGTCGCTTTGGATAAAAGCGTCAGCAATGCAATGTAATGTAACTCTGAATCTGGTATCAGGGGGTAACTCTGAAACTGGTATCAGGGGGTAACTCTGAAACTGGTATCAAGGGGTAACTCTGAAACTGGTATCGGAGGTAACTCTGAAACTGGTATCAGGGGGTAACTCTGAAACTGGTATCAGGGGGTAACTCTGAAACTGGTATCGGAGGTAACTCTGAAACTGGTATCAGGGGGTAACTCTGAAACTGGTATCAGGGGGTAACTCTGAAACTGGTATCGGAGGTAACTCTGAAACTGGTATCGGAGGTAACTCTGAAACTGGTATCGGAGGTAACTCTGAAACTGGTATCAGGAAGTAACTCTGAAACTGGTATCAGGGGGTAACTCTGAAACTGGTATCAGGGGGTAACTCTGAAACTGGTATCGGAGGTAACTCTGAAACTTACCCTGGTAAGCAGCAGCAGTGGCGATCAGCAGCTGGGTCTGGGGGTCCAGGTCGGTCACCAGCTCCCTGACGGTGTCTCCGGTCCATTCCTGAGCCAACAGGTTGATGGTGCTGGCCGCTTCCAATGGTGACGTGTAGGCCAGACTCTGAGCGTTCCCTCCAAACTTGGTCTGAACCAGGTCCAGGAAGGACGAGGACACCTCGAGGCCTTGTCTGGGGAGGAGGGCCGTGCCCTGCCTCAGGTTCATGTCAAGACTGCCACCCTGCACCGCGGTCCTGAGACTCTGGAACAGGTCTGAGGACAGATTCTGGATTACTGACCATCATGAGGTCTCAGAGACTGACTGATGGTACTCATCATGTGAGCCGAAACCAGTTTACACCGGCTTCATTTTACATTTCCTACTTCCTGATTTAACCATCTTCTTGGCCCTTGAGTTGGATCTGGATCATCCCAGCCGGAGTAAGATGCTGTTATCCCTGTAATCAAAACCTTTAGTGGCCATAAACTGCCTGTCTCTATAAACCTGGTTCCTAACTGGTGGCAGTCGCTCAGTCTGTACAGACTTGGTCTTGGAACCGAAGGGTCGCCGGTTAAAAAATACAGAAGATAAAGAGTGTGAGCTGGTAGCTAGAGAGGTTGTGTTTGTGCATATACAGTACCAGTCAAAAGTTTGGACACACCTTCTCATTCAATGGTTTTTGTTTATTTGTATTTGTTTCTACTTTGTAGATTAATACTGAAGACATCAAAACTATGAAAGTACCAGAATATGATTTTTAATTTAGATTATTCAAAGTAGCCCCCTTTCGCCTTGATGACAGCTTTGCTCTCTCTTGGCTTCTGGCTTGGAAGCATGGAGGAGGAAGTGTGAGGGGGGGGGGGGGGGGGGACCTGGTTCCTACCTGGGAGGCTCTGGGGGTCCAGGCCCTGCAGACGGAGGCCTTGCAGTAGCTGGTCCTGGGTCGGTCCAGCAGCAGCGCTCAGCAGTGGCAGCAGCGCGGAGGACAAAGTGAAGACGGACAGGAAGACGTTGTCGTCTGTCCGGCTGGAGACTGCGCGGTACAGCCGGGTCGCAAAGTCTGCGTTCCTATTGGTCAGGTCCTGTAGAGAGGCAGGCTGACAGGAGGCAAGCAGCAGGAGGCCGACCAATGAGAGAGGAGCACAGGGAGCCATGGTAACAGCGCCCTCTGTAAAGGAGACGGGAACATCACTAACATGCTAACTGCTATCATTATTACCATACACAGATCAATACAAATATACTTAAGATAAAAATATTTATACGATATAAATACATCATATATGTAATATTTAAATATACACACACACACAGACTAAAAAGCACAAACAGACACACCCTTACAAACACAGACACCCCCTTACAAACACACACACACACCCTTACAAACACACACACACACCCTTACAAGCACACACGGTGTGTGTGCTTGTAAGGGTGTGTGTGTGTGTGCTTTTTAGGCTGTGTGTGTGTGTGTGCTTGTAAGGGTGTGAGTGTGTGTGTGCGTGTGTGCTTGTAAGCTTACAAGCACACACGCACACACACAGCCTAAAAAGCACAGGCACACTCTTGCAAGCAGACACATACACACACACCCTTACGTGCACACACAAACACAGGCACACCCTTAAAAGCAAACATGCACGCACATAAACAAACACACACACAAAAACCAACACACACCTTTGTTGATCTTCTTTGTGTTTCAGTATTTTCCCGAGATGCGCATCACCATGAACATCGAGCCCTGTTCAATCAGCATCACTTCCAGTCACTGATTTTCAAAATAAACCTTCCGTCCCCACGCAGGGCCCCCGATCAGACTCCAGGCGGCCCGGAGAGGAGGCGTGAAGTTATCTTTGCTTTGACATAACAATTAATATGTAGATTAAACTAAATGTGAAACAAACAGCGTCCCGCTTCACTTCGTGGCAGCGCTCCGACACTTTCACGCTTTTATTGTGAAGACGCCTTTTCCGGACCTCATTTTCTCTAACAACAACAGAACCGCGCATGCGCACTGGGAGCAGCCTGATGTCATGGCCTTACCTGTTCAAGTCAACAGGGGGCGCTGCAGCAGCACGAGACACTATGGCCCTTTCTCATTTAATCTAGGCCCTTTCTCATTTCATCAAATCCCCCTCCTCGACTCCTCGACTCCTCGGTCCTCCGGTAGTGACCCGGAAATGAATTTCAGCGTGCCATGTTGAAGGACATCTCATTTCTCTAAATGCACTTCGAGGACCGAGCATCGAGGAGCCTCTCTGGAGGAGCTCTAACCGAGGAGTGAGGAGAGAGGAGAGAGGAGGCTCTCTGGAGGAGCTCTAACCGAGGATACACTGATGGTTCCTCCCAGTGGCGTGCACAGACATTTATAGGGGCAGGTGCTCAAGAGAAAAAAAAGGGCACCTTCTGAGTCGTCGTGGCGGTCGCGCCGAAATTGTGCACAAAAATTTGCCGGATAATGGCGGATTTTGCCCCTGGTGGAACCGCCGGCTGCCTTAGTAGTGTGAGATTTATTAAAGGCACATCTTGTATGTAGTAATTGCATATATATTTATTTCAATAACCATATGCTGTCTGATGCAGATGCCTATCTAAAACTAATCAAATAGTAGCTTACTAGCTTCTACTCGCTAAAGCAACTGCAGTCAGGGATGCAAACTCATCAGGTATGAAAAAGGTGACAAGGATCCGAGCCCCTCGACCCCACGGAATATCGGCTTTAAAATTAGGAATAACAGAGGATTTTAGCAGTCAGAACAACTAAAGCAGCAGGTAATGATAACAGAAACGCCAAAGAGTTACATCTAATAGAAATATATAAAAGCATTTATTTTAATTGTGTAGCAGTCAGTTTATAATGTTGGCAGCACTGTTGAGCATTATGAAAATGTATCTTCATGCCTCTTAGTATTTTTATAATACTTTTCTACTTTCACTTGAGGAACATTTTGATTTCAGGACTTTTACTGTAACAGAGTATTCCTACACTCTGGTACTTCTACTTTTACTCAAGTACAAGATCTGAGTACTTCTACTTTTACTCAAGTACAAGATCTGAGTACTTCTACTTTTACTCAAGTACAAGATCTGAGTACTTCTACTTTTACTCAAGTACAAGATCTGAGTACTTCTACTAAAGTACAATATCTGAGTACTTCTACTCTAGTACAATCTCTGTACTTATACCACCTCTGTTTATAGCCTATGAAACTCAACGATTCCTTAAATTATATTGCGACAGAAAAACGTTTCAGTTCACATCACGCTCTGCCGCTCTGAGCACCTGAACGGCCCGCTCTAACAGCTGTTCACCAGCGGCTCAGTCTGTGCCACAGTGACTCCACACAGTTAACGAACGCACCGTAGCTAATGTAGCTGACCCTCATCCCGGAGCAGCAGAGTTCAGCCGACAGGCAGGAAGACTCGAGCACACAGCTCGCGCTTCATATATTAAAAAATAACACCATGCGCGTCATGACGGCACATAACAGCTCGCGACCGCAGATTATTTCGACGATTAGATAAAATGTAAATTATATTTGACGCAACTTTAGTTACATTTCCATGACTTTTCCAAAACTTTGGGAAAAATATTGTTTTCCATAACTTTTCCAGGACCTGGAATTTGCATTTTGAATTTCCATGACTTTTCCAGGTTTTCAATGACCGTACGAACCCTGTATAGTTTAGTTTGGCATCTGATTTAGGGGATTAAACAATACACTCGTTGTATTTGTTACCTGGTGGTTACTTACTTGGTCGTCACTAGGGCACTTTTAATCGTGTTGCTGCGTGCTGCTGCACCGCACACCCGCCGTGACAGTCTGAGTGACTGACTGTCAGCTCTGCGCGCTGCGCGTTCACGTTGAGAACAGGGAAGGGAGGGGCTGCAGCCAGGGCACGTACGGGAGTGCCGCGGGGCACGTGTGGGGATGTCTGACAAAATTACAACGCGCATTTGGGGCATTGTTGTATATATTAGAAGCTTTTAATCCAGAATTGATCGATGTTACCATGAGCCACATACAGTACACTGGAAAAAAAAAAAACTGTAAAAAACGAACTTTCAAAAGGGCACATTGCTGTCCAAAGGGCAAAACGGGCAGGTGCTCAAGCACTACCT
Source organism: Pogonophryne albipinna (assembly GCA_028583405.1). Lineage (NCBI taxonomy): Eukaryota > Metazoa > Chordata > Actinopteri > Perciformes > Artedidraconidae > Pogonophryne > Pogonophryne albipinna. The sequence goes on from JAPTMU010000262.1 coordinate 122,270, forward strand.
AGAGTCTATGGCCCTTTCTCATTTCTCTAACTCCCCTCCTCGACTCCCCTCCTCGACTCCTATCCTCGATACTTAGTCCCGCCCACAGGAGATGCGAGCGGAGGAGCCGAGGAGGGGAACCGAGGAGAGAGGAGGGGAAGCAGCAGGCGGTTAGAGAAATGAGAACTCCTCTCCTCTGAGCGGTCATTTTAAAGAGACGTCCATTAATGATGACAGGAGGCACAGCAGCCCTCTGTCTGATGGACAGATGTGTTCATGACCACTTATATATTTACTTTTAATTCATTCACAGTGCGGAATAATGAGACAATAACAGGCTACAGATGCGGGGACACACACACACACGCACATACAGTTCCTAAAACAGGCTACAGCCGTTGTGTATTTTATTATGTGAAGCACTAAATGGTTTTAGAAAAATATCGACTCTTTGTAGATATCTACTAAACTAAAGCAAATAAAAAGAGTAGGCCTGTTCTACTGAGTGATATATATTATACACACTGCTCTGCTTTCAGCACGGACCTCACAGCTGTTCTCACTGTAAACATCGCGTCGCGATGAAAGCAGTTAATAAAATAATATCCAGGGGATGCATGAAGAGCTGTCATTGGCTGAGATCAGTCCGGCCGTGCGTCACATCTCTGTTGCCGGAAATGCATCCACGAAGGAGCCGTGGAGGACCGTGGAGGACCCATCAGTGTATCCTCGGTTAGAGCTCCTCCAGAGAGCCTCCTCGACGCTCGATCCTCGGTCCTCGAAGTGCATTTAGAGAAATGAGATGTCCTTCAACATGGCGCGCTGAAATTCATTTCCGGGTCACTACCGGAGGACCGAGGAGTCGAGGAGGGGGATTTGATGAAATGAGAAAGGGCCTATGTGTGCACGTCTCTGGTTCCTCCACGGCTCCTTCGTGGATGCATTTCCGGGAACAGAGATGTTTCAAAGAGTCGTGACGCACGGCCGGACTTATCTCAGCCAATCACAGCTCTGCATGCATCCCCTGGATATTACTTTAGTAACTGCTTTCATCGCGACGCGATGTTTCCAGAGAGAACAGCTGTGAGGTCCGTGCAGAAAGCAGAGCAGTGTGTATAATATATATCACTCAGTAGAACAGGCCTACTCTCTCTGCTTTAGTTTAGTAGATATCTACAAACAAAGAGTCCAGATGTTTCTAAGACCATTTAGTGCTTCACAAAATAAAATACACAACGGCTGTTAGGCTGATGATGCTTTAGGAGCTGCAGGTGTGTGTGTGTGGTACAGTGTGTGGGTGTGTGTGGTACAGTGTGTGTGTGTGTGTGTGTGGTACAGTGTGTAGGTGTGTGTGGTACAGTGTGTAGGTGTGTGTGTGGTACAGTGTGTGGGTGTGTGTGGTACAGTGTGTGTGTGTGTGTGTGTGTGTGTGTGTGTGGTACAGTGTGTAGGTGTGTGTGGTACAGTGTGTAGGTGTGTGTGTGGTACAGTGTGTGGGTGTGTGTGGTACAGTGTGTAGGTGTGTGTGGTACAGTGTGTAGGTGTGTGTGTGGTACAGTGTGTAGGTGTGTGTGTTGTACAGTGTGTCGGTGTGTGTGGTACAGTGTGTAGGTGTGTGTGTGGTACAGTGTGTAGGTGTGTGTGTTGTACAGTGTGTCAGTGTGTGTGGTACAGTGTGTAGGTGTGTGTGTGGTACAGTGTGTGGGTGTGTGTGGTACAGTGTGTAGGTGTGTGTGGTACAGTGTGTAGGTGTGTGTGTGGTACAGTGTGTAGGTGTGTGTGTTGTACAGTGTGTCGGTGTGTGTGGTACAGTGTGTAGGTGTGTGTGTGGTACAGTGTGTGGGTGTGTGTGGTACAGTGTGTAGGTGTGTGTGTGGTACAGTGTGTAGGTGTGTGTGTTGTACAGTGTGTCGGTGTGTGTGGTACAGTGTGTAGGTGTGTGTGTGGTACAGTGTGTAGGTGTGTGTGTGGTACAGTGTGTAGGTGTGTGTGTTGTACAGTGTGTCGGTGTGTGTGGTACAGTGTGTAGGTGTGTGTGTGGTACAGTGTGTAGATGCGGCGGACAGACGGGTCTCAGTTGGTTTGGTGTCCTCTGCTTACTTTTAATATTTGTAAATAACACTTTTGGCGCGTAATTTATTTTCCTCATTGAAGCGACCAGAGAGGGGGGGGGGATATCCAGTCTCTGATAGTGTTACGTCATTATGAGAGTGCTCTGTTTGATTCTGAAATTGTATATATTTATATAAATATATACATATATATATATATATATATATATGTGTGTGTGTGTGTGTGTGTGTGTGTGTGTGTGTGTGTGTATATCTGTAGCCTGTTATTGTCTCATGACACCGCACTGTGAATGAATCAAAGTAAAGAAGTGGTCATGAACTCATCTGTCCATCAGACACACATATATATATAAATATATATATATGTGTGTGTGTGTGTGTGTGTGTGTGTGTGTCTGTGTGTGTGTGTCCTCATCTGTAGCCTGTTATTGTCAGAGGGCTGCTGTGCCTCCTGTCATCATTAATGGACGTCTCTTTAAAATGACCGCTCAGAGGAGAGGAGTTCTCATTTCTCTAACCGCCTGCTGCTTCCCCTCCTCTCTCCTCGGTTCCCCTCCTCTCTCCTCGGTTCCCCTCCTCTCTCCTCGGTTCCCCTCCTCAGTCCTCCGCTCGCATCTCCTGTGGGCGGGACTAAGTCTCGAGGAGGGGAGTTAGAGAAATGAGACATATGTCCCATATAACATATATGAAATATACAATATATAAAATATACAATACGTGCTTGAGTGTGTGTGCGTGTGTGTGTGTGTGTGTGTGTGTGTGTGTATGTGTGTGTGTGTGTGTGTGTGTGTGTGTGTGTGTGTGTGTGTGAACAGGAAGCGTCATCAAGCGTCGCTGGGTGAATCCAGAGCCCTGGGTGAATCCATTATGTTTGCGGGGGGGGGTGCTTCCGGTATCAAACGTGAATCCATTCCGCTATCCGGACTGCGGTTTATTTATATTATCAAATAAATATAAAACACATGATATTATATTTATAATGATAGTGTTTGTTTACGGAGACACGTGGTTCCTCCTCACAACTGCTTCATCTTCCCGCGCCAGCAGCGCTGAGCTCCAGATGACGTCATTAGACCGCGCCACAGGAAGAAAACAAACGGTCAGTTTCATATTGTTATATACAACTACTGTTATGATACCTATTATATACATTTACTACTGTTGTTATACTTATTATATACGTGTACTAATGTTATGATACGATCTATTATCTTATTATCGATCTGTATTCAGTAACATCAACAGGACATCATAGATAATAACACATTGATATAATGATATCACATGTACTATATATAATAATCCAACCCTTACCCTAGTAGCATTAGCAGTGAATACAGTAGTAATAGCATCAGTAGCATTAGCAGTGCATACAGTAGTAATAGCATCAGTAGCATTAGCAGTGAATACAGTAGTAATAGCATCAGTAGCATTAGCAGTGCATACAGTAGTAATAGCATCAGTAGCATTAGCAGTGCATACAGTAGTAATAGCATCAGTAGCATTAGCAGTGAATACAGTAGTAATGGCATCAGTAGCATTAGCAGTGAATACAGTAGTAATGGTATCAGTAGCATCAGTAGCATTAGCAGTGAATACAGTAGTAATAGCATCAGTAGCATTAGCAGTGCATACAGTAGTAATAGCATCAGTAGCATTAGCAGTGAATACAGTAGTAATAGCATCAGTAGCATTAGCAGTGCATACAGTAGTAATAGCATCAGTAGCATTAGCAGTGCATACAGTAGTAATAGCATCAGTAGCATTAGCAGTGAATACAGTAGTAATGGCATCAGTAGCATTAGCAGTGAATACAGTAGTAATGGTATCAGTAGCATCAGTAGCATTAGCAGTGAATACAGTAGTAATAGCATCAGTAGCATTAGCAGTGAATACAGTAGTAATAGCATCAGTAGCATTAGCAGTGAATACAGTAGTAATAGCATCAGTAGCATTAGCAGTGCATACAGTAGTAATAGCATCAGTAGCATTAGCAGTGCATACAGTAGTAATAGCATCAGTAGCATTAGCAGTGAATACAGTAGTAATGGCATCAGTAGCATTAGCAGTGAATACAGTAGTAATGGTATCAGTAGCATCAGTAGCATCAGCAGTGAATACAGTAGTAATGGTATCAGTAGCATTAGCAGTGCATACAGTAGTAATAGCATCAGTAGCATCAGCAGTGAATACAGTAGTAATGGTATCAGTAGCATTAGCAGTGAATACAGTAGTAATGGTATCAGTAGCATTAGCAGTGAATACAGTAGTAATGGTATCAGTAGCATCAGTAGCATTAGCAGTGAATACAGTAGTAATGGTATCAGTGGCATCAGTAGCATTAGCAGTGAATACAGTAGTAATGGTATCAGTGGCATCAGTAGCATTAGCAGTGAATACAGTAGTAATGGTATCAGTAGCATTAGCAGTGAATACAGTAGTAATGGTATCAGTAGCATTAGCAGTGAATACAGTAGTAATGGTATCAGTAGCATTAGCAGTGAATACAGTAGTAATGGTATCAGTAGCATCAGTAGCATCAGTAGCATTAGCAGTGAATACAGTAGTAATGGTATCAGTAGCATTAGCAGTGAATACAGTAGTAATGGCATCAGTAGCATTAGCAGTGAATACAGTAGTAATGGCATCAGTAGCATTAGCAGTGAATACAGTAGTAATAGCATCAGTAGCATTAGCAGTGAATACAGTAGTAATGGCATCAGTAGCATTAGCAGTGAATACAGTAGTAATGGTATCAGTAGCATCAGTAGCATTAGCAGTGAATACAGTAGTAATGGTATCAGTAGCATCAGTAGCATTAGCAGTGAATACAGTAGTAATGGTATCAGTAGCATTAGCAGTGAATACAGTAGTAATGGTATCAGTAGCATTAGCAGTGAATACAGTAGTAATGGTATCAGTAGCATCAGTAGCATTAGCAGTGAATACAGTAGTAATGGTATCAGTAGCATTAGCAGTGAATACAGTAGTAATGGTATCAGTAGCATCAGTAGCATTAGCAGTGAATACAGTAGTAATGGTATCAGTAGCATTAGCAGTGAATACAGTAGTAATGGTATCAGTAGCATTAGCAGTGAATACAGTAGTAATGGTATCAGTAGCATCAGTAGCATTAGCAGTGAATACAGTAGTAATGGTATCAGTAGCATCAGTAGCATTAGCAGTGAATACAGTAGTAATGGTATCAGTAGCATTAGCAGTGAATACAGTAGTAATGGTATCAGTAGCATCAGTAGCATTAGCAGTGAATACAGTAGTAATGGTATCAGTAGCATCAGTAGCATTAGCAGTGAATACAGTAGTTATGGTATCAGTAGAATCAGCAGTGAATACAGTAGTAATGGTATCAGTAGCATTAGCAGTGAATACAGTAGTAATGGTATCAGTAGCATCAGTAGCATTAGCAGTGAATACAGTAGTAATGGTATCAGTAGCATCAGTAGCATTAGCAGTGAATACAGTAGTAATGGTATCAGTAGCATTAGCAGTGAATACAGTAGTAATGGTATCAGTAGCATTAGCAGTGAATACAGTAGTAATGGCATCAGTATCATCAGTAGTATTCGCAGTGAATACTGTAGTAATGGTATCAGTAGCATTAGCAGTGAATACAGTAGTAATGGCATCAGTAGCATCAGTAGCATTAGCAGTGAATACAGTAGTAATGGTATCAGTAGCATCAGTAGCATTAGTAGTGAATACAGTAGTAATGGTATCAGTATCATTAGCAGTGAATACAGTAGTAATGGTATCAGTAGCATCAGTAGCATTAGCAGTGAATACAGTAGTAATGGTATCAGTAGCATTAGTAGTGAATACAGTAGTAATGGTATCAGTAGCATTAGCAGTGAATACAGTAGTAATGGTATCAGTAGCATCAGTAGCATTAGCAGTGAATACAGTAGTAATGGTATCAGTAGCATTAGCAGTGAATACAGTAGTAATGGTATCAGTAGCATCAGTAGCATTAGCAGTGAATACAGTAGTAATGGTATCAGTAGCATCAGTAGCATTAGCAGTGAATACAGTAGTAATGGCATCAGTAGCATCAGTAGCATTAGCAGTGAATACAGTAGTAATGGTATCAGTAGCATTAGCAGTGAATACAGTAGTAATGGTATCAGTAGCATTAGCAGTGAATACAGTAGTAATGGCATCAGTAGCATTAGCAGTGAATACAGTAGTAATGGTATCAGTAGCATCAGTAGCATTAGCAGTGAATACAGTAGTAATGGTATCAGTAGCATCAGCAGTGAATACAGTAGTAATGGTATCAGTAGCATTAGCAGTGAATACAGTAGTAATGGTATCAGTAGCATTAGCAGTGCATACAGTAGTAATGGTATCAGTAGCATCAGTAGCATTAGCAGTGAATACAGTAGTAATGGTATCAGTAGCATCAGCAGTGAATACAGTAGTAATGGTATCAGTAGCATTAGCAGTGAATACAGTAGTAATGGTATCAGTAGCATTAGCAGTGAATACAGTAGTAATGGTATCAGTAGCATTAGCAGTGAATACAGTAGTAATGGTATCAGTAGCATTAGCAGTGAATACAGTAGTAATGGTATCAGTAGCATTAGCAGTGCATACAGTAGTAATGGTATCAGTAGCATCAGTAGCATTAGCAGTGAATACAGTAGTAATGGTATCAGTAGCATCAGCAGTGAATACAGTAGTAATGGTATCAGTAGCATTAGCAGTGAATACAGTAGTAATGGTATCAGTAGCATTAGCAGTGCATACAGTAGTAATGGTATCAGTAGCATCAGCAGTGAATACAGTAGTAATGGTATCAGTAGCATCAGCAGTGCATACAGTAGTAATGGTATCAGTAGCATTAGCAGTGAATACAGTAGTAATGGTATCAGTAGCATTAGCAGTGCATACAGTAGTAATGGTATCAGTAGCATTAGCAGTGAATACAGTAGTAATGGTATCAGTAGCATTAGCAGTGAATACAGTAGTAATGGTATCAGTAGCATCAGCAGTGAATACAGTAGTAATTGTGATGGAAACTTCTGTGCAGCAATGCAGAGCCAAAGCTCAGGAAAGGATGGAAGCTGGAGAGGCTTTAGTCAAACACTGATATTTATTGAGAGTATTAATACGGCCGGAGAGATCACAGAGTATATCACACTTTCATGTGAGCCACCATGCGACACTCTGAAGACAAAGTAAAACATGGATCTGTATATTTAAAAAGGAGGGACTTAGAAAGCCCGCCTTTTCCTATCTTAATCATTGCCAGACATTGGAACAAAGACCCGTTTGTGTTTACAACCTCACCATGAACCAAACTTCCCCCACAGGAAGACAGAGGACCTCTTGAGCTGTGTCCTCCTCAAGTCACAGGCAAGAGCATATTGCGACTTAACGAAAAGCATATGTTTGTAATTTGACAGGTTCTCAGGAAAGCTGAGAAACTCAAGACACAAAGTGATCGGATTAAAATATTCTCTCACAGTTATGGTATCAGTAGCATCAGCAGTGAATACAGTAGTAATGGTATCAGTAGCATCAGTAGCATTAGCAGTGAATACAGTAGTAATGGTATCAGTAGCATCAGTAGCATTAGCAGTGAATACAGTAGTAATGGTATCAGTAGCATCAGTAGCATTAGCAGTGAATACAGTAGTAATGGTATCAGTAGCATCAGTAGCATCAGTAGCATTAGCAGTGAATACAGTAGTAATGGTATGTTAGTGCTAGTTGTAATAGTATTATTGAACCCCCCCCCCCCCAGGTTGACCTCTGACCTCACTATGAGGGTCTGCAGGAGCTGTGGGGGGGGGGACATTGACGTGGACCAGGCCCGAGGCAGCGCTGTCTGCACCAGCTGTGGGTCTGTCCTCGAGGACAACATCATCGTCTCCGAGGTCCAGTTCGTAGAGGGGTCGGGGGGCGTGTCCTCTGCAGTGGGACAGTTTGTCTCCGCTGATGGTGAGACACACACATCCTCATACTGTCCAGAAACATGTCCTCATACTGTCCAGAGACATGTCCTCATACTGCCCAGAGACATGTCCTCATACTGCCCAGAGACATGTCCTCATACTGCCCAGAGACATGTCCTCATACTGCCCAGAGACATGTCCTCATACTGTCCAGAGACATGTCCTCATACTGCCCAGAGACATGTCCTCATACTGTACAGAGACATGTCCTCATACCAGAGGTGGGAGTAAGTCCTACATGTGCAAGTCATGAGCAAGTCCCAAGTCTTGACCTACAAGTATCAAGCAAGTCCCAAGTCACTGTGGTGAGAGTCCAGCAAGTCAAGTCAAGTCATACGACATTCTGATGAATAAGCCCAGTTTCCGCATTTCAATCAGTTCAAAGACAGTGGCTATGAAAATGGAACCCACACTATGATCTTCATTACATACACAGTTCATCATTTGAAATCTAATTCAGACCGATGACAATCATATTAGATTCATATTAACCCTAGAACTGCAGACAATATAGCTAGGACTCAGAAAGCCTGTTCAAAAAGGCAGAATTCCAGGTAAGAAAATCAGATATTTGCCATTACACATATTTAATTTAAATGTCTGTTAACACTAGAACCGCCAACAGCGTCAGCGCCTACAGAGATATCATTTCAAACCATTTAATGTGTTCCTCTTCATCATTTCCTTACAAACGAAGTAGATTTAAAACTCAGTTAATTGGGTTCATTTAGAAATTGCTTCAGTTTATCATCATAACAGATCAAAAAGTTCAGATTCATTTTACAATAAATCAAGGAATGATGCACTTCTACAAACAAAAACAACATCATTAAAACATTTAAACAAACTACTAAAAGTAGATGAACTACTTTATTTAACAGTTTACAGTAACTTGTGATTCTCTCTCTCTCTCTCTCTCTCTCTCTCTCTCTCTCTCTCTCTCTCGTAATATAAATGTAATATCTCACTACAAAAACAAACGCAAATATTTAATTTTAAAAAGTCAAGTCCTTTCAAGTCATCTGTCTCAAGCTTAAGTCAAGTCTCAAGTCATGAATACCAAGTCAAAGTCAAGTCAAGTCTTTTATCAATGTTAGTCAAGCAAGTCTCAAGTCTAAAAATATGCGACTCGAGTCCGACTCGAGTCAAGTCATGTGACTCGAGTCCCCACCTCTGCCTCATACTGTCCAGAGACACTCAATCCTCATGTTTTCATTCTGTACAGAGACACTGAAACCTCATGTTCTCATACTGTACAGATACACTAAATGTGTGTGTGTGTGTGTGTGTGTGTGTGTGTGTGTGTGTGTGTGTGTGTGTGTGTGTGTGTGTGTGTGTGTGTGTGTGTGTGTGTGTGTGTGTGTGTGTGTGTGTGTGTGTGTGTGTGTGTGTGTGTGTGTGTGTGTGTGTAGGTCCAGTGAAGGCGCCGCTGCTTGGTTCTGGCTTTCATACGAGTGTTGGTAAAGAATCCAGAGCGCAGACCCTGCAGGCTGGTAAGTACCTTCAGCTTCCTGTCAATTTCCTGTCAGCTTCCTGTCAGCTCCCTGTCAGCTCCCTGTCAGCCTCCTGTCAGCTTCCTGTCGCCTCCCTGTCAGCCTCCTGTCAGCTCCCTGTCAGCCTCCTGTCATCCTCCTCTCAGCTCCCTGTCAGCCTCCTGTCAGCTGCCTGTCAGCCTCCTGTCAGCTCCCTGTCAGCCTCCTGTCATTTTCCTGTCAGCTCCCTGTCAGCCTCCTGTCATTTTCCTGTCAGCTTCCTCTCAGCTCCCTGTCAGCTTCCTGTCAGCTCCCTTTCAGCCTCCTGTCAGCCTCCTGCCAGCTCCCTGTCAGCCTCCTCTCAGCTCCCTCCCTGTCAGCCTCCTGGCAGCTGCCTCTCAGCTCCCTGTCATCCTCCTGTCAGCTTCCTGTCAGCTGCCTGTCAGCTCCCTGTCAGCTTCCTGTCAGTCTCCTTTCAGCCTCTTCTCAGCTCCCTGTCAGCCTCCTTTCAGCTACCTGTCAGCCTCCTGTCAGCTGCCTTCCTGTGTTAGGGAAGCGTCAGATCCAGCAGCTGGGCAGTCAGCTGAAACTTAACCAACACTGCCTGGACACGGCCTTCAACTTCTTCAAGATGGTGGTGAGTAAGCACCTGACTCGAGGAAGGAAGACGGAGCATGTGATCGCCGCCTGCCTCTACCTGGTGTGTCGCACTGAGGGGACACCACGTATCCTCTCTCCCCTGCTTTTATTCTGAAGGATATATTGCTGTTCCTTTGACCCCCACTGGTTGTGCTGGTTTTCCTGAGCTGTGTTTCAGACATGCTGCTGGACCTGAGTGACCTGCTGCAGGTAGGACCCACGGATAGTCTGTATACTTATTTATTTGTATATCTGTATATGTGTTTCAAATCAGGATCCATGTATTTATTATCCCTGCAAGACAGGAAGTAGTCATCACACATAGAGCCTATGGTACAGTGTCCTTCACATGCTTATATACAGAGAGGGTGTCACAAGATGCAGGAATACTGGTTCAAAGCAGTATATAATGTATATATATATATATATATATATATATATATATATATATATATATATTCAAAGCTTAGTTCAGGTTAGCTGAGGCCCATGTCATCATCATCTCCCTAGAGCAGTGACCATCAACCTCCAGACATTCTCATCCGGCCCGCACGGCGGGGGTGACTGTGGCGTTGGCGGAGTGGTAAGTGCGTTTGCCCCCCACACTTACTCACTCAACGTCTCGTGAGTAATGTGCAGTACCGGAGTCCAACAGAGAGGCAGCAGCTGCGGGACAGTAGCCTGTGTACTGCGTAGCCTTCCCTGCCCTGAAGAAGAAGTGATCCTTGGTTAGCGAGAAGAGTCTGCTAAGCTTTATGCGCTCCGCAGTACCTGAGCGTGCTCCACCAGCCCTGCCCCTGATCCCTGCCCCTGATCCCTGCTCCGATCCCTGCCCCTGATCCCTGCCCCTGATCCCTGCCCCTGATCCCTGCCGCCGAGCCCTGCCCCCGATCCCTGCCCCTGATCCCTGCCCCTGATCTCTGATCCCTGCCCCTGATCCCTGCCCCTGATATGCCTAAAACAGTCCTGATGCTCTTCATACATCCTGACACTGTTATACACTTGGGCCTTTGTTATCGTGAGCGCCTCTGTCCTTGAAAGAGTACATTTTGTATTTTCACAACAATATGTGTATAAATGTCAGGTTTGTATGATGTGCTCAGGTGAACGTTTACATCCTTGGAAAAACGTTCCTGCTGTTGGCTCGGGAGCTCTGCATCAACGCTCCCGCCATCGGTGAGAACCTTAACTACTTTATCATTTCAACTGTTAAGCTGTATATTTAAATAACCACCAGAGGTAAGGCTGGGTTGGAGGACAGAGTAAAACAATCGTCTTGACTCTCAGTTTCCTGAACGTGCCACCTGTAATACCCGGAGCATCATCATGATCATCATGTTCTGAATGTTAATCATGAATATGGTTAGCCAGCTGACGGTAACCCCCCCCCCCCCCCCCAGACCCCTGCCTGTACATCCCCCGCTTCGCCCACATGCTGGAGTTCGGGGGCCAGACTCACGAGGTGTCCATGACGGCTCTGCGCCTGGTGCAGAGGATGAAGAGGGACTGGATGCACACCGGGCGCCGGCCCTCTGGACTCTGTGGAGCAGGTACAGCATGGCGTTAGCATGGTGTTAGCATGGCGTTAGCAAAGAACAACCATATTCACCATCTGTCATCTATTCACCATCTGTTATCTATTCACCATCTATTCATCATCTGTCATCTATTCAAATCAAATCAAATCAAATCAAATTTTATTTATAGAGCACATTTAAAAACGATGTTGGTCGAGCCAAAGTGCTGTACATGTAATTTAAACACATAAAAACACATTACATCACAATAAAACACAATAAATCACAACAGATAAAACAACACATGGAACAGTCAGGAATCGTGACCCCACTCTAACTAGAAGGCCAGAGAGAAGTAGTGTGTCTTCAGTGTGGATTTAAAAACCCCAGGGTCTGGGCCGACCTCACATGCAGGGGAAGAGTGTTCCAGAGCCGGGGGCCAGCTGCTGCGAAGGCTCGGTGCCCTCGGGTTTTGAGCCTAGTCTTAGGCACTACCAGCAGCAGCTGGTCAGCAGACCTTAAGGCTCTGCCTGGGGTGTAGCGCTGGAGGAGTTCAGCTATATAGGCCGGAGCCAACCCATTTAGTGCTTTAAAAACAAATAAAAGGATTTAAAAATCAATTCTGAATCGGACTGGAAGCCAGTGTAGTGAGGCCAGAATTGGGGTGATGTGGTCACGCTTTTTGTGGCAGTCAGGAGACGTGCAGCTGCGTTTTGGACTAGCTGCAGGCGTTTAATTGATGCCTGGTCCATACCCACATACAGAGCGTTACAATAGTCCAGTCTTGAGGTCACAAAGGCGTTAATAACCCTTTCCAGGTCTTTAAAAGATAAATACGACTTGGTTTTGGCCAATAGTCTTATTTTAAAAAAGCAGGATTTTACTACGGTGCTGACCTGCTTGTCGAATTTAAAAGTGCTATTGAAGGTCACTCCAAGGTTCATGACAGAGGTGAGGATGTTTTTACTTAGGGAGCCCAGAATATCAACCGAAGAGGCTGGAGGTTGGGGTCCAAAAAAGATTACCTCGGTCTTACTCTCATTGAGGTTGAGGAAGTTTTTGCTCAGCCAGGATTTTATCTCTGTTAAGCAGTCCTTCAACTGCTGTAGTGAGTTGACATTTGCTTTGAGAGGCAGATAGATCTGTACATCATCTGCGTAGCAGTGGAAGGGAATATTGTGTTTCGTAAGAATTAAACCTAGGGGCAGTATGTACAGTAAAAAGAGGATGGGGCCCAGAATTGAGCCTTGGGGGACCCCACAGGTAAGAGGGGCTTTGGCAGAGGAGAAGGCACCTAGCTGCACTAAAAAGCTACGGTCTGTCAGGTAAGACCTGAACCATGCAAGGGCAGAGCCTGTGATGCCAGCGGACTGTTCAAGCCGTGACAACAGGATGCTATGGTCCACAGTGTCAAAGGCAGCTGTCAGGTCTAACAGCACCAGGACAGCTGGGCTACCTGAGTCGGCGGCTAGGAGCAGATCATTAAAAACTCTTAAGAGGGCTGTTTCAGTACTGTGCATGGGTTTGAAGCCAGACTGAAACTTTTCATGGATGCCATGCGTGGTTAAAAACGACTGCAGCTGGACATAGACTACTCGCTCCAGGGCTTTAGATAAAAAAGGTAGCTGGGAAATAGACCTAAAATTTGCGAGAATGTAGGGGTCAAGATTTTTCTTTTTAAGTAGTGGCTTAACCACGACATGTTTGAAGGCAGCTGGGACACATCCTGAGCTAAGAGAAGTGTTTATAAGTAATAAAATACTTGCTCCAACTGATTCGAAAACGTCTCTGAGAAGGCGAGAGGGAATGCTGTCTGAGGTGCAGTTTGTCGGCCGCAGGTGCTTGACTACATCCGAGAGAGAAGAGAGGGATACAGGCTCAAAGTGGTCGAGGACAGCAGGGCACAGAAAGGGAGCAGGATCTGGGGTAGCACTAGTGTGGGCTAGCCTTAGAGCAGAAACTTATCACAGAGAGTAGTCGATGGCACAATTGGAGAAACATCACAGGGATTAATGATCGAGTTAAGGACATCAATCCATGTTTTTGGAGATGAACAGAGAAATGTGCTCTGTTTTGGCTTTGACTGCCGTCTGGTAGTCAGCAAGGCAAGCACGAAGGATTTCTAGGGAGACATGGAGTTTGTCCTTTTTCCATTTTTTTCTCTCTGCACGCCTGCAAGCGCGTCTAAGAGCACGAGTACAGTCATTGAGCCATGGCTGTGAGAGAGCTTTGGTGCGTCTAAGCGTAAAAGGAGCAACAGAATCGAGTATTTGGGTACATGTCGAGTCAAACATGGAGATAAGCTCATCAGCACTAAAAGCACAGTTCATCTCTAATTTACAGATCAGAGAAGCATTAAAAACATCAGAAAACTGTGAGGCAGTGAAGGGGTTAATCGAACGCAGACGGCACGCAGGGGCACGTGACTCGACTCCTGCGGAAGGGATCGAGGTTGTAAACAGAACCGGTAAATGGTCTGAGATACGCGTTGCTGCACAGATTTCATCCACAGAGACAGACAGTCCAAACGATAATACTAAATCTAAGGTGTGTCCTTTTTCGTGTGTTGGGCCAGCCACGGACTGAATGAGACCGAAAGAATCAAGGAGATTTAAAAAGTCCCTAACCAGAGGTTTTGACTCGCAACACACATGAACATTGAAGTCTCCGCAGATCAAAATACGATCATATTTCACCATGATCCCGGACAGAAAGTCAGAAAAGTCATTTATGAAATCCTTATTGCATTTTGGCGGACGATACACGACTGCGCAGAGTATAGGTGAGGCCGGGTTCAGTTCCAAAAGCTGCAACTCAAAGCTAGCGTAGCTAGTTACATGGTGAAGCAATCGGCATTGTAGGCTAGCTCTAAACACTGATGCTATGCCCCCACCATGGCCGGTGGTACGGGGAGAGCTGAAGAATGTACAGTCAGGAGGAAGAAGTTCAGAGAACGATGTATACTCGCCAGCGTGGGCCCAGGTCTCCGTCAGAAACATAAAATCCAGTTCACGAGAGGTGAAGAAGTCATTTAGCAGGAACGTTTTGTTTGCTATCGACCTAGCATTTAGCAAAGCCATGCTAAGTTGTCGCTCCGGGCTGGCAGAAGGAGTAGCTCGTCTCAGCTGACGAAGATTTGCGTGTTGGACACCGCGCGGGCCGGGAGCAGTCAGTCGGGCAGGAGGGGCTGGCAGCGGGCCCAGCAGAGGCCGTAGCTCCGGAAGAATACGGCGAATCCATCGATCCCTCACATGGCATGCAGCGGGAGGGCCATGACATCCGAGGTGTGAAGAGACCAGTGCACCAGCACGCTTTCCCCGGCGTCTAAAGCGCTTTCGGTGAGGCAGCCGGCGCAGGTAGGAGGGAATATCCCACAGTAGAGGGGGGGACGATGTATGGTTGTCAGATGTGAGTTTGGGCAGCAGTATCAACTCCAATGAGGGTCTGAGGTGGAGGAGAGCTTGGCGATCGTAGACGAGCAGAGCAGAGACATTCTGACATACATACAACAAAAACAGGATAGCTAAAGGTAGAGAGCTGAGGGAGCGGCGAACCGACACAGGCGCCATCTTCCCACACACTGGTCACAGCTGTACGGTACTATTCACCATCTGCCATCTATTCACCATCTGTCATCTATTCACCATCTACCATCTATTCACCATCTGTCATCTATTCACCATCTATTCACCATCTGTCATCTATTCACCATCTATTCACCATCTGTCATCTATTCACCATCTATTCACCATCTATTCACCATCTATTCACCATCTACCATCTATTCACCATCTGTCATCTATTCACCATCTATTCACCATCTGTCATCTATTCACCATCTGCCATCTATTCACCATCTGTCATCTATTCACCATCTATTCACCATCTATTCACCATCTGCCATCTATTCACCATCTGTCATCTATTCACCATCTGCCATCTATTCACCATCTATCATCTATTCACCATCTGTCATCTATTCACCATCTATTCACCATCTGTCATCTATTCACCATCTGCCATCTATTCACCATCTGTCATCTATTCACCATCTATTCACCATCTATTCACCATCTACCATCTATTCACCATCTGTCATCTATTCACCATCTGTCATCTATTCACCATCTATTCACCATCTGTCATCTATTCACCATCTATTCACCATCTATTCACCATCTATTCACCATCTACCATCTATTCACCATCTGTCATCTATTCACCATCTATTCACCATCTGTCATCTATTCACCATCTGCCATCTATTCACCATCTGTCATCTATTCACCATCTATTCACCATCTATTCACCATCTGCCATCTATTCACCATCTGTCATCTATTCACCATCTGCCATCTATTCACCATCTGTCATCTATTCACCATCTATTCACCATCTGTCATCTATTCACCATCTATTCACCATCTATTCACCATCTGTCACGTATTCACCATCTGTCACGTATTCACCATCTGTCATCTATTCACCATCTGTCATCTATTCACCATCTGCCATCTATTCACCATCTGCCATCTATTCACCATCTGTCATCTATTCACCATCTCTTCACCATCTGTCATCTATTCACCATCTGTCATCTATTCACCATCTATTCACCCTCTGTCATCTATTCACCATCTATTCACCATCTGTCATCTATTCACCATCTGTCATCTATTCACCATCTGTCATCTATTCACCATCTGTCATCTATTCACCATCTGTCATCTATTCACCATCTGTCATCTATTCACCATCTGTCATCTATTCACCATCTGTCATCTATTCACCATCTGTCATCTATTCACCATCTATTCACCATCTATTCACCATCTATTCACCATCTATTCACCATCTACCATCTATTCACCATCTGTCATCTATTCACCATCTATTCACCATCTGTCATCTATTCACCATCTGTCATCTATTCACCATCTGTCATCTATTCACCATCTATTCACCATCTATTCACCATCTGTCACGTATTCACCATCTGTCATCTATTCACCATCTGTCATCTATTCACCATCTGTCATCTATTCACCATCTGTCATCTATTCACTATCTATTCACCATCTATTCACCATCTGCCATCTATTCACCATCTATTCACCATCTATTCACCATCTGTCATCTTTTCACCATCTATTCACCATCTGTCATCTATTCACCATCTGTCATCTATTAACCATCTGTCATCTATTCACCATCTGTCATCTATTCACCATCTATTCACCATCTGTCATCTATTCACCATCTATTCACCATCTATTCACCATCTATTCACCATCTGTCATCTATTCACCATCTATTCACCATCTGTCATCTATTCACCATCTGTCATCTATTCACCATCTGTCATCTATTCACCATCTATTCACCATCTGTCATCTATTCACCATCTGTCATCTATTCACCATCTATTCACCATCTGTCATCTATTCACCATCTGTCATCTATTCACCATCTGTCATCTATTCACCATCTATTCACCATCTGCCATCTATTCACCATCTGTCATCTATTCACCATCTGTCATCTATTAACCATCTGTCATCTATTCACCATCTGTCATCTATTCACCATCTATTCACCATCTGTCATCTATTCACCATCTGTCATCTATTCACCATCTATTCACCATCTATTCACCATCTGTCACGTATTCACCATCTGTCACGTATTCACCATCTGTCATCTATTCACCATCTGTCATCCATTCACCATCTGCCATCTATTCACCATCTGTCATCTATTCACCATCTGTCATCTATTCACCATCTATTCACCATCTGTCATCTATTCACCATCTGTCATCTATTCACCATCTGTCATCTATTCACCATCTATTCACCATCTGTCATCTATTCACCATCTATTCACCATCTGTCATCTATTCACCATCTATTCACCATCTATTCACCATCTGTCATCTATTCACCATCTATTCACCATCTGTCACGTATTCACCATCTGTCACGTATTCACCATCTGTCATCTATTCACCATCTGTCATCCATTCACCATCTGCCATCTATTCACCATCTGTCATCTATTCACCATCTGTCATCTATTCACCATCTATTCACCATCTGTCATCCATTCACCATCTGTCATCTATTCACCATCTGTCATCTATTCACCATCTGTCATCTATTCACCATCTATTCACCATCTGTCACGTATTCACCATCTATTCACCATCTATTCACCATCTGTCACGTATTCACCATTTCAGGGTTCATACACTTTTTCAATACATTTCAATAAAATGACTGTTGTTTAATCTTCACATCTTGTTATCATGTCTATCATTTTGAGCACCAAATTATTGAAAAGTATCGATAAGCAGTATCGGTATCGATATCGATGAAATCCTAACGATACCATCCCTAGTCAGGAGCAGGGTTCATACACTTTTTCACCAATGACTTTTCAATGACTTCTCAATGACCTTTACCTCATTTTCCATGACCAAAAAAAAATGACCACTGAAAATGTTTGATTTGAACATGGAACAGGAAAATAAGGTCTGCATATGAAACATGTAGTGCCTATCTAAAACAAATCAAATAGTAGCTTACTAGCTTCTACTCGCTGAAGCAACTGCAGTCAGGGAGGCAAAGTCATCAGGTATGAAAAAGGTGACAAGGATCCGAGCCCCCCCCCCCGACCCCACGGGATATCAGCTTTAACATTAGGAATAACAGGATGTCAGCAGTCAGAACAACTAAAGCAGGTAATAATAACAGAAACGCTAAAGAGTCACATCTAATAGAAATATATAAAAGCATTTATTTTAATTGTGTAGCAGTCAGTTTATAATTTTGGCTGTTGAGCATTTTGAAAATGTATTTCCATGCCTCTGTGCAAGGCTTAGTCTTTCTATCTGTATAGCCACTGGTGTAAAGTAACCAAGTTCATAAACTCAAGTACTATACTTGGGTACAATTTTGAGATACTTGTACTTTATTAAGTATTTCAATGTTTTGCTACTTTATACTTCTTCTCCTCTACAGTTCAGAGGTACATGGTGTACTTCTACTCCAATACAGTTCAGAGGTACATGGAGTACTTCTACTCCACTACATGTATTTAATACCTTCAGTTACTTCACAGATCTGGATGAATGATGTGAAATATAACCAAGTGTTGAATCAGACTTTAGTTCCACCTGGAGTAAATCCACCAGCTACCCTGCAGTCTACAAAGCCATTCAGACTAGCTGCACCTTTACCAGCTTTGAGAACACTTTCATGATCAATCATTATAAAACATATCATATATATTATTCTGAAATGGACCAATCTGCACAACGACTACTTTCACTGTCTTTCACTATATTTTGATGAGAATACTTTTCTACTTTCACTTGAGGAACATTTTGAATGCAGGACTTTTACTGTAACAGAGTATTCCTACACTCTGGTACTTCTACTTTTATTAAGTACAAGATCTGAGTACTTCTACTAAAGTACAAGATCTGAGTACTTCTACTAAGTACAAGATCTGAGTACTTCTACTAAAGTACAAGATCTGAGTACTTCTACTTTTACTCAAGTACAAGATCTGAGTACTTCTACTTCCACTCAAGTACAAGATCTGAGTACTTCTACTTTTAATCAAGTACAAGATCTGAGTACTTCTACTTTTAATCAAGTACAAGATCTGAGTACTTCTACTTTTACTCTAGTACAAGATCTGAGTACTTCTACTTTTACTCAAGTACAAGATCTGAGTACTTCTACTTTTACTCAAGTCCAAGATCTGAGTACTTCTACTAAAGTACAAGATCTGAGTACTTCTACTTTTACTCTAGTACAATATCTATACTTATACCACCTGTTTATAGCCTATGAAAAAAACGATTAGAAAACGAAGGCTAAAGCTAACGTTAGCAGATAGTGACAATGTATGCTAGCTAGCTAGCTCAACGATTCCTTAAATTATATTGCGACAGAAAAACGTTTCAGTTCACATCACGCTCTGCCGCTCTGAGCACCTGAACGGCCCGTTCTAACAGCTGTTCACCAGCGGCTCAGTCTGTGCCACAGTGACTCCGCACAGTTAACGAACGCACCGTAGCTAATGTAGCTGACCCTCATCCCGGAGCAGCAGAGATCAGCCGACAGGCAGGAAGACTCGAGCACACAGCTCGCGCTTCATATATTAAAAAATAACACCATGCGCGTCATGATGGCACATAACCGCTCGCGACCGCAGATTATTTCGGCGATTAGATAAAATGTAAATTATATTTGACACAACTTTAGTTACATTTCCATGACTTTTCCAAAACTCTGGGAAAAATATTGTTTTCCATGACTTTTCCAGGGCCTGGAATTTTCATTTAGAATTTCCATGACTTTTCCAGGTTTTCAATGACCGTACGAACCCTGCCATTTGTCCCCCCCAGCTCTCCTGGTAGCAGCTCGGATGCACAAGTTTCGACGAACGGTGAAGGACGTTATCAGTGTGGTGAAGGTGTGCCAGACAACTCTGAGGAAGAGGTGAGAGCAGATCCCTGTAGATCAGAGGTGGGGAACCTTTTTCCTCTCAAGGGCCATTTCAATTTTTTCAACATCCTCCGAGGGCCATAAAAATGATTGACCTCTGCTTAAAAATACTAAAATCACAGCCCATTCATTTGGCCTTTCTTTCATGCCGTGATGATATTGATATTTGTGCAAAATGTCACACTTCACCTTTCAATTTATCAACCTCTTAATCCAGATAATTTACAATGAGTCGCGTATGCATGCACGTACACGGAGTGGCATGACCACCAAAACAGAAAGATATGGACACAAGATGTGTGCAATTTAGTTTCCTATCCATGTGAACATGATTTAAGTGGGAGGGGGACCTAACCTCCTCTAGGGGGGTCCGGGGTTATGCTCCCCCGGGACGAAGTTGAAGTTAAAAGCATCAATCTGGTGCACTTTGAGAGCAACATTAAGAGCTCTATGGATACATCTCTCAGCACCAGATGAAACAGAACTGGAAGCAGATTTCTTTGTCTTTATGGATATTTTACAAATCACTCCCCTTTCAAACTATATTCTTGTTTATTAATAAAAAATGTTTTACTGTCATATAGTATTTTATACCTGTTTACTTTATTCTCTTACTTTTTTATAACTATAATGATCATATAAAGATGTGCCTTTACCTCACTGGTTGGAGAAAAAGCTTCTTATATTCGTTAGCATAGCTAGCTAACCAGATGCTAATAACAACAAAGGTATTGACTGTCTGATCAGTATGACAGATAAACAGATCGCCACTGGGCTTTCAGCTAAAGACACAGCCACGCACAAACTAGATCATAGTAAATCATAAGGTTTAGATTAGAGTCCTCTCTCCGCCCTGCAGGTTAACAGAGTTTGAGGACACGCCCACCAGTCAGCTGACCATCGATGAGTTCATGAAGGTAGATCTGGAGCAGGAATGTGATCCGCCCTCCTTCACTGCCTCAAAGCACAAAGCCAAGATGCAGCAGGTAAATCACTCGCTCTCTGATTGGCTGCTGCCAGACGAGTTCATAAAGATCCAACTGATCATGTTACTCTCTTCTTCTTATGCAGCTGGAACACGAGCTGGCCAGGAAACTAGATGAGGTCGAAGGTCAGTTTCTTTCTCTACCCATAGATCCTTTTAGGACACACCAGAGAGAACTGTAGAGATCATTCAGGACTCCAGAGAGAGAACTGTAGAGATAATTCAGGACTCCAGAGAGAGAAATGTAGAGATCATTCAGGGCTCTAGAGAGAACTGTAGAGATCATTCAGGACTCTAGAGAGAGAACTGAAGAGATCATTCAGGACTCTAGAGAGAGAACTGTAGAGATCATTCAGGGCTCTAGAGAGAGAACTGTAGAGATCATTCAGGACTCTAGAGAGAACTGTAGAGATCATTCAGGACTCTAGAGACAGAACTGAAGAGATCATTCAGGACTCCAGAGAGAGAACTGTAGAGATCATTCAGGACTCTAGAGAGAGAACTGTAGAGATCATTCAGGACTCTAGAGAGAGAACTGTAGAGATCATTCAGGACTCTAGAGAGAGAACTGTAGAGATCATTCAGGACTCTAGAGAGAGAACTGTAGAGATCATTCAGGACTCTAGAGACAGAACTGAAGAGATCATTCAGGACTCCAGAGAGAGAACTGTAGAGATCATTCAGGACTCTAGAGAGAACTGTAGAGATCATTCAGGGCTCTAGAGAGAACTGTAGAGATCATTCAGGAGTCTAGAGAGAGAACTGAAGAGATCATTCAGGAGTCTAGAGAGAGAACTGAAGAGATCATTCAGGACTCTAGAGAGAGAACTGTAGAGATCATTCAGGACTCTAGAGAGAACTGTAGAGATCATTCAGGGCTCTAGAGAGAACTGTAGAGATAGCTTAGGCCAGAGAGGACGCTGGCGTTGCTTGTTCGCCGCTTCTCCGTCTGCGTTTTAACTTCTCTTGCCTCGTAAAAAGTGTTTGTTTTGACTGCTGGATCATATATAGCCTACTGTTCTGTCATAACTGTGTGATGATCGCGTTGTTCAGTTTTTCATCCGGCTACTCACCATTTCTGTGGATCAGCTGTCTGGGGCTAGCTACCTGTCAGCTGTTAGCATCGACAGCCGCCGAATCCCGTTTTCCCCTGGGTTTTTGGCTCGGACTTCCACCTCTCTCGCCACCTGGATTATCCCTAAACCGGATTGACTGTTGCCTCGAGGGCCGAACTGTCCGTGAGTTAGCTCCGATCATTGCACCGCGGAGTGCTGTTGCCCGAGGCTCGGTAGCTGGCCGGTTAGCTGCTAGCCGGTTAGCTGCTGTGGATATGGTGCTTCAATACTCCGCTCTCCAACTTCTCCAACTTCGGAGTTTTTTCAGCTCTGCTGCACCAGTCTGCCTGGATGCCATCAGATCATCAGGACTCTTGCAGCGCCCCCGCTACATACACAGATCATCCCGCTACAAATTTATTCACGCAAATTCTAGTATTCCTGTGGTACAATCGGCTCTGCACTTCCGTGTTGCTTGTCGACGTCATCTAAACACACGTCACGTGCGCACCAGCTGTTTGAAGCCCCTGGCCTGCTCTGACAGTAGCACTCCTCCTGTCTCCTCTGCAGCCACCTTCATGCTGCTTAATACCCGCTCCCTCAATAATAAAGCATTACTCATCCATGACATCATCATTGATAAGAAACTTGATTTCTTATGTTTAACGGAGACATGGCAGAACCAGCAGGATTTCTTCGCTCTCAACCAAGCTACTCCCCCAGGCTATGTTTACCTCCATAAACCTCGCTCCACGGGCCGCGGCGGCGGGCTGGCTGTTATCCACCGAGCAGGTATCCGGGTCAGGGAGATTCCCTCTCCCAATATCACATCATTTGAGTGTATTACATTCTCGCTCTCCGGATCACCTCTACTCCAGGTTGCCCTGATTTACCGCCCCCCCAAAGCTTCCACCACCTTCATGTCCGAGCTGAGTGAGCTTCTGTCCTCTCTCTGCTCTAAATCACCTTCCACCTATCTGCTGGGAGATTTTAACATCCACGTCGACTCCACCAGCTGTAGCTTTGCCGCAGAATTTCTGTCACTTCTGGACTGCCTCAACATAACACAGCATGTCCAGGGCCCCACCCACTCCAAAGGTCACACGCTGGATCTAGTCTGCTCCACTGGTGCCCCCCCCTCTCATCTGCAGCGCCTAGACCTGGCAGTATCAGACCACCATGCCATCATCTTCACCATCCCCATCCCCCTGCCCAAGCAGCGCCCCAGGCGCACAATCACCTTCAGAGACACCAAATCAGTGAGTGCATCAGCCCTATCAGACCTCCTCATAACCCACATGGCCCCGGCTCTCTCCGACACCTCGCCGGACGTGTTGGTGGCCCGCTACAACACTGCCCTCTCTCTCAGCCTGGACTCTCTGGCTCCCCTCAGAAGCCGGACGGTGTCTTTTCTCCGCCCGGCACCATGGTTCACCTCTGATCTTCGCACAATGAAGCAAACTGGTCGTCGGTTGGAGCGGCTTTCCAGACGAACTGGCCTCACCGTCCACCGTATGGCCTTGGTGGACCATGTAAGGTCCTACAAGGAGGCTCTCCCCAAGACCAAGACCGCCTACTACTCCTCCCTCATCACCTCACAACAAAATCACCCCAGATCCTTGTTCTCCACCATCAACCGACTGCTCCGCCCCCTCCCTGCCACGCACACTGCTGAAGCTCCTGACCTCTGCTCCAAATTCCTCAACTTTTTTCAGGCTAAGGTGATCTCCATTCATCAACAACTCCTGGTGCCCGCCCCCTCCCCCTCTCTGCACTGGCCCCTGACACAGAAATGCACACTCCCAGCTCAACCCCTCAATCCCCAATGCTCTCTCTCCTCCTTCTCCCCAGTGGATGTTCCACTGGTCTCGAAGCTGGTGACCAATGCTAAGGCCTCCACCTGCTCCCTTGACCCCATGCCCACGGTGCTGGTCAAGGCCTGCCTTCCCACCCTCGGCCCCATCATAACAGACATCATCAACTCCTCTCTGTCATCTGGAATAGTTCCCTCCTGCTTCAAAACCGCCTCCATCACTCCCATCCTCAAGAAGCCTGGTTTGGACCCTGAGGAGCTGAACAACTACCGACCGATCTCCAACCTTCCTTTCCTTAGCAAAACCTTGGAAAGAGCAGTCGCCGCCCAGCTTCATCAACATCTGTCCAACCATGAGCTCTACGAACCCTTACAGTCAGCCTACAGAGCACATCACAGCACAGAGACCGCCCTCCTCAAGATCACTAATGACCTCCTTCTCGCTGCTGACTCCGGACAAATCAGTATTCTCATCCTCCTCGACCTCTCTGCTGCTTTTGACACTGTTTCTCATACAGTCCTCCTGAAATGCCTCTCTGACAACCTTGGCATCACTGGCACAGCTCTGTCATGGTTTCAGTCCTATCTCTCAACCAGGTCTCAGTTTGTTAGCATCAGCGGCTCATCCTCCCCCTCGGCCCCAGTCAACCATGGTGTCCCCCAAGGCTCCGTGCTTGGTCCCCTACTTTTCACCATTTACATGCTCCCCCTTGGCCAGATCATACATCAATTCGGTCTCAATTTCCACTGCTACGCTGACGACACTCAGCTCTATCTCAGCACCTCACCATCCGCCCAGCTCCCTCCACAGTCTTTGGTCAATTGTCTCCATGCCATAAAAACCTGGATGACAGCAAATCTACTCAAACTCAACAGTAAGAAGACTGAGCTCATGGTTGTGGCCCCCAAAGCACTGCTCCGGAAGGTTGGGGATCTCCTCCTCCACATTGACGGCTGTTCCATCTCCCCGTCTCCCGAAGTCCGTAACCTGGGTGTCATCCTTGACTCCACTCTCTCATTT
Source organism: Pogonophryne albipinna (assembly GCA_028583405.1). Taxonomy (NCBI): domain Eukaryota; kingdom Metazoa; phylum Chordata; class Actinopteri; order Perciformes; family Artedidraconidae; genus Pogonophryne; species Pogonophryne albipinna. The sequence continues at coordinate 147,320 of JAPTMU010000262.1, forward strand.
CAGTCACATATCAAATCCGTCACTAAGTCTGCCTTCTATCACCTCAGGAACATCTCCCGTCTACGACCATCACTCTCTGATTCCGTGGCCGAGACCCTCATTCATGCATTCGTCTCCTCCCGGTTGGATTACTGCAACGGAGTCCTGTTCGGGGTTCCCAGTAAAGCCCTGGACAGGCTCCAGTATGTGCAGAACTCGGCTGCCAGGGTGCTCACTCACACCAAGCCCTGGCAGCACATCACCCCCACCCTGATCCACCTCCACTGGCTCCCAGTCAAGCACCGTATCACCTATAAACTCCTTCTTCTGACTTACAAATCCCTCCATGCCCTCGCCCCCCAATACCTGTCTGACCTTCTCCGCTACCACACTCCATCCCGGAAGCTAAGATCATCTGGACAGGATCTCCTCTCCACCCCCCGCACCAGGTTGCGGACTTTCGGTGACAGAGCCTTCAGTGTGGCATCCCCCACCCTCTGGAACTCTCTCCCCCCCGAAATCCGCAGCGCCCCAACCCTGGACAATTTCAAAAAAGCCCTCAAAACGCACCTTTTTACCAAGGTTTTCCCCACTGTATAGTTAGTTTAATAGGTTTATTTTTCCGCTACCGAGAACTGTAGAGATCATTAAGGACTCTAGAGAGAGAACTGAAGAGATCATTCAGGGCTCTAGAGAGAACTGTAGAGATCATTCAGGACTCTAGAGATCATTCAGGACTCTAGAGAGAACTGTAGAGATCATTCAGGACTCTAGAGATCATTCAGGACTCTATAGAGAGAACTGTAGAGATCATTCAGGACTCTAGAGACAGAACTGAAGAGATCATTCAGGACTCTAGAGAGAACTGTAGAGATCATTCAGGACTCTCGAGAGAACTGTAGAGATCATTCAGGACACCAGAGAGAGAACTGTAGAGATAATTCAGGACTCTAGAGAGAACTGCAGAGATCATTCAGGGCTCTAGAGCGAGAACTGAAGAGATCATTCAGGATTCTAGAGAGAGAACTGTAGAGATCATTCAGGACTCTAGAGAGAGAACTGTAGAGATCATTCAGGACTCTAGAGAGAACTGAAGAGATCATTCAGGACTCTAGAGAGAGAACTGTAGAGATCATTCAGGACTCTAGAGAGAACTGTAGAGATCATTCAGGACTCTAGAGAGAGAACTGAAAAGATCATTCAGGACTCTAGAGAGAGAACTGTAGAGATCATTCAGGACTCTAGAGAGAGAACTGTAGAGATCTTTCAGGACTCTAGAGAGAGAACTGTAGAGATCATTCAGGACTCTAGAGAGAGAACTGTAGAGATCATTCAGGACTCCAGAGAGAACTGTATAGATCATTCAGGACTCTAGAGAGAGAACTGTAGAGATCATTCAGGGCTCTAGAGAGAGAACTGTAGAGATCATTCAGGACTCTAGAGAGAGAACTGTAGAGATCATTCAGGACTCTAGAGAGAGAACTGAAGAGATCATTCAGGACTCTAGAGAGAACTGTAGAGATCATTCAGGACTCTAGAGAGAGAGAACTGTAGAGATCATTCAGGACTCTAGAGAGAGAACTGTAGAGATCATTCAGGACTCCAGAAAGAGAACTGTAGAGATCATTCAGGACTCTAGAGAGAACTGTAGAGATCATTCAGGACTCTAGAGAGAACTGTAGAGATCATTCAGGACTCCAGAGAGAGAACTGTAGAGATCATTCAGGGCTCTAGAGAGAACTGTAGAGATCATTCAGGACTCTAGAGAGAACTGTAGAGATCATTCAGGGCTCTAGAGAGAACTGTAGAGATCATTCAGGACTCTAGAGAGAACTGTAGAGATCATTCAGGACTCTAGAGAGAGAACTGTAGAGATCATTCAGGACTCTAGAGAGAACTGTAGAGATCATTCAGGACTCTAGAGAGAGAACTGTAGAGATCTTTCAGGACTCTAGAGAGAGAACTGTAGAGATCATTCAGGACTCTAGAGAGAGAACTGTAGAGATCATTCAGGACTCTAGAGAGAACTGTAGAGATCATTCAGGACTCTAGAGAGAGAACTGTAGAGATCTTTCAGGACTCTAGAGAGAGAACTGTAGAGATCATTCAGGACTCTAGAGAGAACTGTAGAGATCATTCAGGACTCTAGAGAGAGAACTGTAGAGATCATTCAGGACTCTAGAGAGAACTGTAGAGATCATTCAGGACTCTAGAGAGAACTGTAGAGATCATTCAGGACTCTAGAGATCATTCAGGACTCTAGAGAGAACTGTAGAGATCATTCAGGACTCTAGAGATCATTCAGGACTCTAGAGAGAACTGTAGAGATCATTCAGGATTCTAGAAAGAGAACTGTAGAGATCTTTCAGGACTCTAGAGAGAGAACTGTAGAGATCATTCAGGACTCTAGAGAGAACTGTAGAGATCATTCAGGACTCAAGAGAGAGAACTGTAGAGATCATTCAGGACTCTAGAGAGAGAACTGTAGAGATCATTCAGGACTCAAGAGAGAGAACTGTAGAGATCATTCAGGACTCTCTAGAGGCAACTAAAAGAAGGATTGAGTACACTTTAAAGCGAGGAATTCTTTTAAACTAAAACCCTTGTCCTTTCAGGAGAGATCAGCTGCTACAAAGACGAGATTGAGAGTGAGCTGGAGAAGAGCCGCCCTAAACTGAGAGGAATCTACGCCGCCTACGCCAAAGAAATTGGTTTGTACTGATTCTAAGTCGAGAAACTCTCCCGCAAAATCTAGAACAGTGGTTCTCAACTGGTCAGGCCTCGGGACCCACTTTTTCCTTTGTCAATAGATCGCGACCCGAAATTTTGAACCACTCAAATCTATTCAACAAAAAATCGTGCTGTAATATATACGCTTTTCAGCATACAATATGAATGAAAGTGAAGTACAGAGCATATATCCCTTATATCCCTTCACAGAACTAAATAATGCTTTTAAATAATGTTTAATGAGATGATGGAATCAAAGCTGAACTGTATAACATAACAAGGCACACATGCTGGAAACCCAACCCCAGCAGGGGGTCTGGGGGGATTCTCCCCCAGGAGATTTTTAGAAATACTAACATATAAACTACGTATTCTGGTACACTCTGAGAAGAGAATAAATAGATGTATTACTACCCGACATATTCATAATATTTTATGCCATTGTTTGTTTTTCACTTTGTTCTGAAGCTGAGCTTGCTGCTCCTCACAGAGAGAAGAGCAAAGAGGAGAGAGTCTGTGTGAAGTACTTTAAATTGTGGGTAAGGGTAGATAGCCCCCATTGTTCTGTGACCTGTCAGTCGTCAAACCGGGGGTCATATTTCATTATGTGTTCATTTCTATCTGAAGTTGTACCCATGGATGTATAAAGAAGAGTTCTACCGCAAAGTTATTCTCCGTGGGGACTTCCGGCAACAATCTTGATTCTGATTGGCCAGAAGACTCGAGAAAACATCAGTAAAGATGTTTTATTGAGAAGATGATCACTACGTGACAGAAGTTTTCAAAACCGTTTATGGTCTCCCGTACTTCCAGTCCAATGCAGGCCTACTGCATGCACAGCGTTAGAAAGTCGGGCCTTCAAAATAAAAGTTTGACTTTTTTCCCCAAAAAAAAAAGGAATTTTTTTTTTTCCTATTTTTTTTTCTTCACTCACACATCTGCGACCCACTCGAAACGGGTCCGCGACCCACTTTCATCAACCCTTTACTCCTCCATTTTCAGACCCGGAAGACGCCGAGTTGTTGTCCCTGACCTCTGAACCCGAGGTGCCGGAGGTCGAGGAGGCAGAGCTCAATGCCGCCGCCCAACACTTGACACAGACCTTCCTGAACCAGGTGATCCATGAGGAGGACAGGCATGACAAGAAGGCCGATGACAGCGAGGAGGGGGCGGGGCCGGAGAACGAGGGGGCGGGGCCTCAGCGTCTGGCCGCCCCTTTGGCCGTCATCCTGGGACAGCTGCCGAGTGCCGCCAGCCTCAGCCTCCAGAAGACCTTCCAGACCTTCGGCGAGGAAACAGGCGGGAAACTAGACGGTATGAATCACCTGCATAGACAAAGCTAATGCATGCTACAAAGAGCTCTGGTGGAATCACAACACAGACATAGATTTTTTTTATAATTTAAGGCGAGACACGGCAGGCATAAACATCGTTTTTCAAGTACTGGTCAATTTTGAGATTTTGTGCTATTTTGATTCTCTAACATGTTTTCTTTCAGGCTTTTGGAAGGAAAACGTACAAAATACACATTTAAGTGTTTATTTTACTATAGTTTGTCTATTTGTCTGTAGATTTCTCCTAAACTCACCAAAAGTTAGCATTCTAACGTAACATAAAGTACCGCGGCCGCTGTGTGCACCATGTCAACAGAGATATCGTTGGAAAGCTCCTTCTCTCCTGCACAATCTCATCGGATCCAAATATGGTCGTTTCCTTTGTATCAGCAACCAATCGTGAAAGCACAAAGGGGTCTTAAACCAAGAAACGAAATCTCATTGGCTTGTGTCAATTTCTGACAACGTGATTCGTTCAGATGTGTCACGTGGTGTGCTAAAACACTTCCTGGTTAGCTTTCCGCTAGAAATTGAAATCTCAAAATGGCAAAAGAACGGCGAAAAAAACGTTCACAGGGAAGACGACAACAATTGTCACTTGCACGAAGCAAGGTTATACAAAAAACAAATGACCCCGAACATGAAATACCTTCACGGAGTGCGTCGAGGCGCAAGCTGTCATCCAAAGAACAGGAGGGTTTAGCTAGCGCCTCACTGCAATCTTTAAAGGTCGTTTTCTCAAAATGAGTTTCTTCTCCTACTCTGAGTTCGAAATTTCAACTTCAGTAGCACGTACATACACCAAACCTTCCAGTTACATTCCTATCAATATTATGAAGGCTTTTACAGAAGGGTTTGTTCATATATCATTCATAGCCTGAATTATACAACATTGTATACCTAAAAACATGGCGAAAATTGATATTTTAGGGCTATTGACAGTATTTTCTGATTTATGGAGTGATAAAGAGAGATATCCAATATCCCTTCTGTAAAAGCCTTAGATACTAATATGACTACAAAATGAAACAAGAATTTTGAACCTGGCTTTATCCATAGTTCAGATTTCGATTCCTGAAATGTGTTAAAATATGTGCATATTTAATGAGATAATGGGAATTTGCATATTTAAACATGCTATTTCAGAAAACTTGTAATACAAAAAACAATTGCCTTATTGGAAGTAATTAACTGGAGAAATTTCTAGCTGATACCTTTAAGTTAAAAAAATTACCCTATTCACCTGGGGTGTCTCGCCTTAAGAGTAAATTACTTGGACAGAGAGCGAGTAATAGCTTTAAAAAAAATGTAGGTTGAAAAATGGTTGACTTCGCTTCAATGACAAAAGTACAAATCGATGTGTTTGGATGGATCCTAGCAGCAAGCACTTTGTGACACAAAGGTGAATGATGTTCTTCTGTCTCCGCGGTTTCACAGATGAGCAGTCTGAGAGTGGAGAGCTGGACCTGAAGGATATCGATGATCAGGAGATTGATAAGGTCAGTCCATCAATTATGCTGTACCACAGACTCTCAAAGACTTCTATACAATCTGAGGTAATAAAGAGAGAGAGAAGTAGGAACATTTCCTCATAGACTTCTATACAATCTGAGGTAATAAAGAGAGAGAGAAGTAGGAACATTTCCTCATAGACTTCTCTACAATCTGAGGTAATAAAGAGAGAGAGAAGTAGGAACATTTCCTCATAGACTTCTCTACAATCTGAGGTAATAAAGAGAGAAGTAGGAACATTTCTTCATAGACTTCTATACAATCTGAGGTAATAAAGAAAGAGAGAAGTAGGAACATTTCCTCATAGACTTCTCTACAATCTGAGGTAACAAAGAGAGGAGTAGGAACATTTCCTCATAGACTTCTATACAATCTGAGGTAATAAATCAAGAGAGAAGTAGGAACATTTCCTCATAGACTTCTCTACAATTTGAGGTAATAAAGAGGGAGAGAAGTAGGAACATTTCCTCATAGACTTCTATACAATCTGAGGTAATAAAGAGAGAGAGAAGTAGGAACATTTCCTCATAGACTTCTCTACAATCTGAGGTAATAAAGAGAGAGAGAAGTAGGAACATTTCCTCATAGACTTCTCTACAATCTGAGGTAATAAAGAGAGAGAGAAGTAGGAACATTTCCTCATAGACTTCTCTACAATCTGAGGTAATAAAGAGAGAGAGAAGTAGGAACATTTCCTCATAGACTTCTCTACAATCTCAGGTAATAAAGAGAGAGAGAGAAGTAGGAACATTTCCTCATAGACTTCTCTACAATCTGAGGTAATAAAGAGAGAGAGAAGTAGGAACATTTCCTCATAGACTTCTATACAATCTGAGGTAATAAAGAGAGAGAGAAGTAGGAACATTTCCTCATAGACTTCTATACAATCTGAGGTAATAAAAAGAGAGAGAGAAGTAGGAACATTTCCTCATAGACTTCTCTACAATCTGAGGTAATAAAGAGAGAGAGAAGTAGGAACATTTCCTCATAGACTTCTATACAATCTGAGGTAATAAAGAGAGAAGTAGGAACATTTCCTCATAGACTTCTATACAATCTGAGGTAATACAGAGAGAAGTAGGAACATTTCCTCATAGACTTCTATACAATCTGAGGTAATAAAGAGAGAGAGAAGTAGGAACATTTCCTCATAGACTTCTATACAATCTGAGGTAATAAAGAGAGAGAGAAGTAGGAACATTTCCTCATAGACTTCTCTACAATCTGAGGTAATAAAGAGAGAGAAGTAGGAACATTTCCTCATAGACTTCTATACAATCTGAGGTAATAAAGAGAGAAGTAGGAACATTTCCTCATAGACTTCTCTACAATCTCAGGTAATAAAGAGAGAGAGAAGTAGGAACATTTCCTCATAGACTTCTCTACAATCTGAGGTAATAAAGAGAGAGAGAAGTAGGAACATTTCCTCATAGACTTCTATACAATCTGAGGTAATAAAGAGAGGAGTAGGAACATTTCCTCATAGACTTCTATACAATCTGAGGTAATAAAGAGAGAGAGAAGTAGGAACATTTCCTCATAGACTTCTCTACAATCTGAGGTAATAAAGAGAGAGAGAAGTAGGAACATTTCCTCATAGACTTCTCTACAATCTGAGGTAATAAAGAGAGAGAGAAGTAGGAACATTTCCTCATAGACTTCTCTACAATCTGAGGTAATAAAGAGAGAGAGAAGTAGGAACATTTCCTCATAGACTTCTCTACAATCTCAGGTAATAAAGAGAGAGAGAGAAGTAGGAACATTTCCTCATAGACTTCTCTACAATCTGAGGTAATAAAGAGAGAGAGAAGTAGGAACATTTCCTCATAGACTTCTATACAATCTGAGGTAATAAAGAGAGAGAGAAGTAGGAACATTTCCTCATAGACTTCTATACAATCTGAGGTAATAAAGAGAGAGAGAAGTAGGAACAGTTCCTCATAGACTTCTATACAATCTGAGGTAATAAAGAGAGAGAGAAGTAGGAACATTTCCTCATAGACTTCTAACAATCTGAGGTAATAAAGAGAGAAGTAGGAACATTCCTCATAGACTTCTATACAATCTGATGTAATACAGAGAGAAGTAGGAACATTTCCTCATAGACTTCTATACAATCTGAGGTAATAAGAGAGAGAGAAGTAGGAACATTTCCTCATAGACTTCTATACAATCTGAGGTAATAAAGAGAGAGAGAAGTAGGAACATTTCCTCATAGACTTCTCTACAATCTGAGGTAATAAAGAGAGAGAAGTAGGAACATTTCCTCATAGACTTCTATACAATCTGAGGTAATAAAGAGAGGAAGTAGGAACATTTCCTCATAGACTTCTCTACAATCTCAGGTAATAAAGAGAGAGAAGTAGGAACATTTCCTCATAGACTTCTCTACAATCTGAGGTAATAAAGAGAGAGAGAAGTAGGAACATTTCCTCATAGACTTCTATACAATCTGAGGTAATAAAGAGAGGAGTAGGAACATTTCCTCATAGACTTCTATACAATCTGAGGTAATAAAGAGAGAAGTAGGAACATTTCCTCATAGACTTCTCTACAATCTGAGGTAATAAAGAGAGAGAGAGAAGTAGGAACATTTCTTCATAGACTTCTCTACAATCTGAGGTAATAAAGAGAGAGAGAAGTAGGAACATTTCCTCATAGACTTCTATACAATCTGAGGTAATAAAGAGAGGAGTAGGAACATTTCCTCATATACTTCTCTACAATCTGAGGTAATAAAGAGAGAGAGGGAAGTAGGAACATTTCCTCATAGACTTCTATACAATCTGAGGTAATAAAGAGAGAGAGAAGTAGGAACATTTCCTCATAGACTTCTCTACAATCTGAGGTAATAAAGAGAGAGAGAAGTAGGAACATTTCCTCATAGACTTCTCTACAATCTGAGGTAATAAAGAGAGAGAGAAGTAGGAACATTTCCTCATAGACTTCTCTACAATCTCAGGTAAAAGAGAGAGAGAGAAGTAGGAACATTTCCTCATAGACTTCTCTACAATCTGAGGTAATAAAGAGAGAGAGAAGTAGGAACATTTCCTCATAGACTTCTATACAATCTGAGGTAATAAAGAGAGAGAGAAGTAGGAACATTTCCTCATAGACTTCTATACAATCTGAGGTAATAAAGAGAGAGAGAAGTAGGAACATTTCCTCATAGACTTCTCTACAATCTGAGGTAATAAAGAGAGAGAGAAGTAGGAACATTTCCTCATAGACTTCTATACAATCTGAGGTAATAAAGAGAGAAGTAGGAACATTTCCTCATAGACTTCTATACAATCTGAGGTAATACAGAGAGAAGTAGGAACATTTCCTCATAGACTTCTATACAATCTGAGGTAATAAAGAGAGAGAGAAGTAGGAACATTTCCTCATAGACTTCTATACAATCTGAGGTAAAGAGAGAGAGAAGTAGGAACATTTCCTCATAGACTTCTCTACAATCTGAGGTAATAAAAGAGAGAGAAGTAGGAACATTTCCTCATAGACTTCTATACAATCTGAGGTAATAAAGAGAGAAGTAGGAACATTTCCTCATAGACTTCTCTACAATCTCAGGTAATAAGAGAGAGAGAAGTAGGAACATTTCCTCATAGACTTCTCTACAATCTGAGGTAATAAAGAGAGAGAGAAGTAGGAACATTTCCTCATAGACTTCTACAATCTGAGGTAATAAAGAGAGGAGTAGGAACATTTCCTCATAGACTTCTATACAATCTGAGGTAATAAAGAGAGAAGTAGGAACATTTCCTCATAGACTTCTATACAATCTGAGGTAATAGAGAGAGAGAAGTAGGAACATTTCTCATAGACTTCTTCTACAATCTGAGGTAATAAAGAGAGAGAGAAGTAGAACATTTCCTCATAGACTTCTATACAATCTGAGGTAATAAAGAGAGGAGTAGGAACATTTCCTCATATACTTCTCTACAATCTGAGGTAATAAAGAGAGAGAGGGAAGTAGGAACATTTCCTCATAGACTTCTATACAATCTGAGGTAATAAAGAGAGAAGTAGGAACATTTCCTCATAGACTTCTCTACAATCTGAGGTAATAAAGAGAGAGAGAAGTAGGAACATTTCCTCATAGACTTCTCTACAATCTGAGGTAATAAAGAGAGAGAGAAGTAGGAACGTTTCCTCATAGACTTCTCTACAATCTGAGGTAATAAAGAGAGAGAGAAGTAGGAACATTTCCTCATAGACTTCTATACAATCTGAGGTAATTAAGAGAGAGAGAAGTAGGAACATTTTCTCATAGACTTCTCTACAATCTGAGGTAATAAAGAGAGAGAGAAGTAGGAACATTTCCTCATAGACTTCTCTACAATCTGAGGTAATAAAGAGAGAGAGAAGTAGGAACATTTCCTCATAGACTTCTCTATAATCTGAGGTAATAAAGAGAGAAGTAGGAACATTTCCTCATAGACTTCTCTACAATCTGAGGTAATAAAGAGAGAGAGGGAAGTAGGAACATTTCCTCATAGACTTCTATACAATTTGAGGTAATAAAGAGAGAAGTAGGAACATTTCCTCTTAGACTTCTAAACAATCTGAGGTAATAAAGAGAGAGAGAAGTAGGAACATTTCCTCATAGACTTCTCTACAATCTGAGGTAATAAAGAGAGAGAGAAGTAGGAACATTTCCTCATAGACTTCTCTACAATCTGAGGTAATAAAGAGAGAAGTAGGAACATTTCCTCATAGACTTCTCTACAATCTCAGGTAATAAAGAGAGAGAGAAGTAGGAACATTTCCTCATAGACTTCTATACAATCTGAGGTAATAAAGAGAGGAGTAGGAACATTTCCTCATAGACTTCTATACAATCTGAGGTAATAAAGAGAGAAGTAGGAACATTTCCTCATAGACTTCTCTACAATCTCAGGTAATAAAGAGAGAGAGAGAAGTAAGAACATTTCCTCATAGACTTCTCTACAATCTGAGGTAATAAAGAGAGAGAGAAGTAGGAACATTTCCTCATAGACTTCTATACAATCTGAGGTAATAAAGAGAGGAGTAGGAACATTTCGTCATATACTTCTCTACAATCTGAGGTAATAAAGAGAGAGAGGGAAGTAGGAACATTTCCTCATAGACTTCTATACAATCTGAGGTAATAAAGAGAGAAGTAGGAACATTTCCTCATAGACTTCTAAACAATCTGAGGTAATAAAGAGAGAGAGAAGTAGGAACATTTCCTCATAGACTTCTCTACAATCTGAGGTAATAAAGAGAGAGAGAAGTAGGAACATTTCCTCATAGACTTCTCTACAATCTGAGGTAATAAAGAGAGAGAGAAGTAGGAACATTTCCTCATAGACTTCTATACAATCTGAGGTAATTAAGAGAGAGAGAAGTAGGAACATTTTCTCATAGACTTCTCTACAATCTGAGGTAATAAAGAGAGAGAGAACTAGGAACATTTCCTCATAGACTTCTCTACAATCTGAGGTAATAAAGAGAGAGAGAAGTAGGAACATTTCCTCATAGACTTCTCTACAATCTGAGGTCATAAAGAGAGAGAGAAGTATGAACATTTTCTCATAGACTTCTCTACAATCTGAGGTAATAAAGAGAGAGAGAAGTAGGAACATTTCCTCATAGACTTCTCTACAATCTGAGGTAATAAAGAAAGAGAGAAGTAGGAACATTTTCTCATAGACTTCTCTACAATGTGAGGTAATAAAGAGAGAGAGAAGTAGGAACATTTCCTCATAGACTTCTCTACAATCTGAGGTAATAAAGAGAGAAGTAGGAACATTTCCTCATAGACTTCTATACAATCTGAGGTAATAAAGAGAGAGAGAAGTAGGAACATTTCCTCATAGACTTCTCTACAATCTGAGGTAACAAAGAGAGAAGTAGGAACATTTCCTCATAGACTTCTTTACAATCTGAGGTAATAAAGAGAGAGAGAATTAGGAACATTTTCTCATAGACTTCTCTACAATTTGAGGTAATAAATAAAGAGAGAAGTAGGAACATTTCCTCATAGACTTCTCTACAATCTGAGGTAATAAGAGAGAGAGAGAAGTAGGAACATTTCCTCATAGACTTCTATACAATCTGAGGAATAAAGAGAGAGAGAAGTAGGAACATTTCCTCATAGACTTCTCTACAATCTGAGTAATAAAGAGAGAGAGAAGTAGGAACATTTCCTCATAGACTTCTCTACAATCTGAGGTAATAAAGAGAGAGAGAAGTAGGAACATTTCCTCATAGACTTCTATACAATCTGAGGTAATAAAGAGAGAAGTAGGAACATTTCCTCATAGACTTCTCTACAATCTGAGGTAATAAAGAGAGAGAGAAGTAGGAACATTTCCTCATAGACTTCTATACAATCTAAGGTAATAAAGAGAGAAGTAGGAACATTTCCTCATAGACTTCTCTACAATCTGAGGTAATAAAGAGAGAGAGAGAAGTAGGAACATTTCCTCATAGACTTCTCTACAATCTGAGGTAATAAAGAAGAGAGAAGTAGGAACATTTCTCATAGACTTCTCTACAATGTGAGGTAATAAAGAGAGAGAGAAGTAGGAACATTTCCTCATAGACTTCTCTACAATCTGAGGTAATAAAGAGAGAAGTAGGAACATTTCCTCATAGACTTCTATACAATCTGAGGTAATAAAGAGAGAGAGAAGTAGGAACATTTCCTCATAGACTTCTCTACAATCTGAGGTAACAAAGAGAGAAGTAGGAACATTTCCTCATAGACTTCTTTACAATCTGAGGTAATAAAGAGAGAGAGAATTAGGAACATTTTCTGATAGACTTCTCTACAATTTGAGGTAATAAATAAAGAGAGAAGTAGGAACATTTCCTCATAGACTTCTCTACAATCTGAGGTAATAAAGAGAGAGAGAAGTAGGAACATTTCCTCATAGACTTCTATACAATCTGAGGTAATAAAGAGAGAGAGAGAAGTAGGAACATTTCCTCATAGACTTCTCTACAATCTGAGGTAATAAAGAGAGTGAGAAGTAGGAACATTTCCTCATAGACTTCTCTACAATCTGAGGTAATAAAGAGAGAGAGAAGTAGGAACATTTCCTCATAGACTTCTATACAATCTGAGGTAATAAAGAGAGAAGTAGGAACATTTCCTCATAGACTTCTATACAATCAGAGGTAATAAAGAGAGAGAGAAGTAGGAACATTTCCTCAAAGACTTCTCTACAATCTGAGGTAATAAAGAGAGAAGTAGGAACATTTCCTCATAGACTTCTATACAATCTGAGGTAATAAAGAGAGAGAGAAGTAGGAACATTTCCTCATAGACTTCTCTACAATCTGAGGTAATAAAGAGAGAGAGAAGTAGTACCATTTCCTCATAGACTTCTCTACAATCTGAGGTAATAAAGAGAGAGAGAAGTAGGAACATGTCCTCATAGACTTCTATACAATCTGAGGTAATAAAGAGAGAAGTAGGAACATTTCCTCATAGACTTCTATACAATCTGAGGTAATAAAGAGAGAGAGAAGTAGGAACATTTCCTCATATACTTCTCTACAATCTGAGGTAATAAAGAGAGAGAGAAGTAGGAACATTTCCTCATATACTTCTCTACAATCTGAGGTAATAAAGAGAGAGAGAAGTAGGAACATTTCCTCATAGACTTCTATACAATCTGAGGTAATAAAGAGAGAGAGAAGTAGGAACATTTCCTCATAGACTTCTCTACAATCTGAGGTAATAAAGAGAGAGAAGTAGGAACATTTCCACAAAGACTTCTCTACAATCTGAGGTAATAAAGAGAGAAGTAGGAACATTTCCTCATAGACTTCTATACAATCTGAGGTAATAAAGAGAGAGAGAAGTAGGAAACATTTCTCATATACTTCTCTACAATCTGAGGTAATAAAGAGAGAGAGAAGTAGGAACATTTCCTCATAGACTTCTATACAATCTGAGGTAATAAAGAGAGAGAGAAGTAGGAACATTTCCTCATAGACTTCTATACAATCTGAGGTAATAAAGAGAGGAGTAGGAACATTTCCTCATAGACTTCTATACAATCTGAGGTAATAAAGAGAGAAGTAGGAACATTTCCTCATAGACTTCTCTACAATCTGAGGTAATAAAGAGAGAGAGAAGTAGGAACATTTCCTCATAGACTTCTATACAATCTGAGATAATAAAGAGAGAAGTAGGAACATTTCCTCATAGACTTCTCTACAATCTGAGGTAATAAAGAGAGAGAGAAGTAGGAACATTTCCTCATAGACTTCTCTACAATCTGAGGTAATAAAGAGAGAGAGAGAAGTAGTAACATTTCCTCATAGACTTCTCTACAATCTGATGTAATAAAGAGAGAGAGAAGTAGGAACATTTCCTCATAGACTTCTATACAATCTGAGGTAATAAAGAGAGAAGTAGGAACATTTCCTCATAGACTTCTTTACAATCTGAGCTAATAAAGAGAGGAGTAGGAACATTTCCTCATATACTTCTCTACAATCTGAGGTAATAAAGAGAGAGAGGGAAGTAGGAACATTTCCTCATAGATTCTATACAATCTGAGGTAATAAGAGAGAAGTAGGAACATTTCTCATAGACTTCTCTACAATCTGAGGTAATAAAGAGAGAGAGAAGTAGGAACATTTCTCATAGACTTCTCTACAATCTGAGGTAATAAAGAGAGAGAGAAGTAGGAACATTTCCTCATAGACTTCTCTACAATCTGAGGTAATAAAGAGAGAGAGAAGTAGGAACATTTCCTCATAGACTTCTCTACAATCTGAGGTAATAAAGAGAGAGAGAAGTAGGAACATTTCCTCATAGACTTCTCTATAATCTAAGGTAATAAAGAGAGAAGTAGGAACATTTCCTCATAGACTTCTCTATAATCTGAGGTAATAAAGAGAGAAGTAGGAACATTTCCTCATAGACTTCTATACAATCTGAGTTAATAAAGAGAGAGAGGGAAGTAGGAACATTTCCTCATAGACTTCTATACAATTTGAGGTAATAAAGAGAGAAGTAGGAACATTTCCTCTTAGACTTCTAAACAATCTGAGGTAATAAAGAGAGAGAGAAGTAGGAACATTTCCTCATAGACTTCTCTACAATCTGAGGTAATAAAGAGAGAGAGAATTAGGAACATTTCCTCATAGACTTCTCTACAATCTGAGGTAATAAAGAGAGAAGTAGGAACATTTCCTCATAGACTTCTCTACAATCTCAGGTAATAAAGAGAGAGAGAAGTAGGGACATTTCCTCATAGACTTCTATACAATCTGAGGTAATAAAGAGAGAAGTAGGAAAATTTCCTCATAGACTTCTCTACAATCTCAGGTAATAAAGAGAGAGAGAGAAGTAAGAACATTTCCTCATAGACTTCTCTACAATCTGAGGTAATAAAGAGAGAGAGAAGTAGGAACATTTCCTCATAGACTTCTCTACAATCTGAGGTAATAAAGAGAGAAGTAGGACATTTCCTCATAGACTTCTATACAATCTGAGGTAATAAAAAGAAAAAGGGGAGTTGGAAACATTTCCTCATAGACTTCTATACAATCTGAGGTAATAAAGAGAGGAGTAGGAACATTTCCTCATAGACTTCTATACAATCTGAGGTAATAAAGAGAGAAGTAGGAACATTTCCTCATAGACTTCTCTACAATCTGAGGTAATAAAGAGAGAGAGAAGTAGGAACATTTCCTCATAGACTTCTATACAATCTGAGATAATAAAGAGAGAAGTAGGAACATTTCCTCATAGACTTCTCTACCATCTGAGGTAATAAAGAGAGAGAGAAGTAGGAAACATTTCCTCATAGACTTCTATACAATCTGAGGTAATAAAGAGAGAGAGAAGTAGGAACATTTCCTCATAGACTTCTCTACAATCTGAGGTAATAAGAGAGAGAGAAGTAGGAACATTTCCTCATAGACTCTATGCAATCTGAGGTAATAAAGAGAGAGAGAAAGTAGGAACATTTCTCATAGACTTCTATACAATCTGAGGTAATAAAGAGAGAGAGAAGTAGTACCATTTCCTCATAGACTTCTCTACAATCTGAGGTAATAAAGAGAGAGAGAAGTAGGAACATTTCCTCATAGACTTCTATACAATCTGAGGTAATAAAGAGAGAGAAGTAGGAACATTTCCTCATAGACTTCTATACAATCTGAGGTAATAAAGAGAGAGAGAAGTAGTACCATTTCCTCATAGACTTCTCTACAATCTGAGGTAATAAAGAGAGAGAGAAGTAGGAACATGTCCTCATAGACTTCTATACAATCTGAGGTAATAAAGAGAGAAGTAGGAACATTTCCTCATAGACTTCTATACAATCTGAGGTAATAAAGAGAGAGAGAAGTAGGAACATTTCCTCATATACTTCTCTACAATCTGAGGTAATAAAGAGAGAGAGAAGTAGGAACATTTCCTCATAGACTTCTATACAATCTGAGGTAATAAAGAGAGAGAGAAGTAGGAACATTTCCTCATAGACTTCTATACAATCTGAGGTAATAAAGAGAGGAGTAGGAACATTTCCTCATAGACTTCTATACAATCTGAGGTAATAAAGAGAGAAGTAGGAACATTTCCTCATAGACTTCTCTACAATCTGAGGTAATAAAGAGAGAGAGAAGTAGGAACATTTCCTCATAGACTTCTATACAATCTGAGATAATAAAGAGAGAAGTAGGAACATTTCCTCATAGACTTCTCTACAATCTGAGGTAATAAAGAGAGAGAGAAGTAGGAACATTTCCTCATAGACTTCTATACAATCTGAGGTAATAAAGAGAGAGAGAAGTAGGAACATTTCCTCATAGACTTCTCTACAATCTGAGGTAATAAAGAGAGAGAGAAGTAGGAACATTTCCTCATAGACTTCTATACAATCTGAGGTAATAAAGAGAGAGAGAAGTAGGAACATTTCCTCATAGACTTCTATACAATCTGAGGTAATAAAGAGAGAGAGAAGTAGTACCATTTCCTCATAGACTTCTCTACAATCTGAGGTAATAAAGAGAGAGAGAAGTAGGAACATTTCCTCATAGACTTCTATACAATCTGAGGTAATAAAGAGAGAGAAGTAGGAACATTCCTCATAGACTTCTATACAATCTGAGGTAATAAAGAGAGAGAGAAGTAGGAACATTTCCTCATAGACTTCTATACAATCTGAGGTAATAAAGAGAGGAGTAGGAACATTTCCTCATAGACTTCTATACAATCTGAGGTAATAAAGAGAGAAGTAGGAACATTTCCTCATAGACTTCTCTACAATCTGAGGTAATAAAGAGAGAGAGAAGTAGGAACATTTCCTCATAGACTTCTATACAATCTGAGATAATAAAGAGAGAAGTAGGAACATTTCCTCATAGACTTCTCTACAATCTGAGGTAATAAAGAGAGAGAGAAGTAGGAACATTTCCTCATAGACTTCTCTACAATCTGAGGTAATAAAGAGAGAGAGAAGTAGGAACATTTCCTCATAGACTTCTATACAATCTGAGGTAATAAAGAGAGAGAGAAGTAGGAACATTTCCTCATAGACTTCTCTACAATCTGAGGTAATAAAGAGAGAAGTAGGAACATTTCCTCATAGACTTCTATACAATCTGAGGTAATAAAGAGAGAGAGAAGTAGGAACATTTCCTCATAGACTTCTATACAATCTGAGGTAATAAAGAGAGGAGTAGGAACATTTCCTCATAGACTTCTATACAATCTGAGGTAATAAAGAGAGAAGTAGGAACATTTCCTCATAGACTTCTCTACAATCTGAGGTAATAAAGAGAGAGAGAAGTAGGAACATTTCCTCATAGACTTCTATACAATCTGAGATAATAAAGAGAGAAGTAGGAACATTTCCTCATAGACTTCTCTACAATCTGAGGTAATAAAGAGAGAGAGAAGTAGGAACATTTCCTCATAGACTTCTATACAATCTGAGGTAATAAAGAGAGAGAGAAGTAGGAACATTTCCTCATAGATTCTCTACAATCTGAGGTAATAAAGAGAGAGAGAAGTAGGAAACATTTCCTCATAGACTTACTATGCAATCTGAGGTAATAAAGAGAGAGAGAAGTAGGAACATTTCTTCTACATCAACATGTGTCCCTCTTCTTCATGTCTCTTCTACATCACCATGTGTCCCCTCTTCTCATGTCTCTTCTACATCAACATGTGTCCCTCTTCTTCATGTCTCTTCTACATCAACATGTGTCCCTCTTCTTCATGTCTCTTCTACATCAACATGTGTCCCCTCTTCCTCATGGTCTCTTCTCCATCAACATGTGTCCCCTCTTCTTCATGTCTCTTCTTCATCAACATGTGTCCCCTCTTCTTCATGTCTCTTCTTCATCAACATGTGTCCCCTTCTTCATGTCTCTTCTACATCAACATGTGTCCCCTCTTCTTCATGTCTCTTCTACATCAACATGTGTCCCCTCTTCTTCATGTCTCTTCTACATCAACATGTGTCCCTCTTCTCATGTCTCTTCTACATCAACATGTGTCCCCTCTTCTTCATGTCTCTTCTACATCAACATGTGTCCCCTCTTCTTCATGTCTCTTCTTCATCAACATGTGTCCCCTCTTCTTCATGTCTCTTCTTCATCAACATGTGTCCCCTCTTCTTCATGTCTCTTCTACATCAACATGTGTCCCCTCTTCTCCATGTCTCTTCTACATCAAACATGTGTCTCTCTTCTCCATGTCTCTTTACATCAACATGTGTCCCCTCTTCATGTCTCTTCTACATCAACATGTGTCCCCTCTTCTTCATGTCTCTTCTACATCAACATGTGTCCCCTCTTCTTCATGTCTCTTCTACATCAACATGTGTCCCCTCTTCTCCATGTCTCTTCTACATCAACATGTGTCCCCTCTTCTTCATGTCTCTTCTACATCACCATGTGTCCCCTCTCTTCATGTCTCTCTACATCAACATGTGTCCCTCTTCTTCATGTCTCTTCTACTTCATGTGTCCCCTCTGT